>CM071626.1:27186710-27592384 GCA_036419045.1 Scirpophaga incertulas
TCAGAACCGCGACATTCATCATTTCAGCCAATAGACGCCCACTGTTGGACATAGGCCTCCCCCAAGGATCTCCACGCAGATCGGTCCTGCGCTGCAACCGTCCAGCGCCTTCCCACGATCTTCATCAAATCGTCGGTCCACCTTGTGGGAGGCCTACCAACGTTGCGGTGTCCAGCATATGCCATATGCTGGACCGCGACATTAACACTTGAATATAATTTAGCGTGTGTTCGAATTGAGCCGATACTTGTAAGCTGAGCTTGAGATTTCAGGCAAACAAACAAACCATAGCTATCAAATTTTCCCATTTGATCGGCAGTTATTATAGTAAAATTATTCCGTAATAATAAAAGTAAGAAGTTTTTGTATCGATAGATTCACTGCTGTTTGTATCACAATTCTGAATCGTATATAATCTTTGTTAAGTGCTTACTTCGTCTTTCTGAGTAAACCTAAAAGAACTGATTTTTTTTCAATTGTTGTTAATTTGATTGTGTTGCAAGTGATGCAGGGATATTTTCCAGCAAACAATTTACCGAATAATTTTAGAAAGAGTAATTCCCCATGTATTTTGTTTGACTGTTAGTTACAGCTCGCTAGTGTATGATTATTTGATACACAACTATCAAGTTGCTCGTTACGTATGAGTATTGACATTGGATGTGACCGCGACCGCGACGGCTGTCGTATCTCCATACTTAGCTACATTATATATATATAACATGCGGAATAAATTATCTTTCTTAATCTATTCTGTTTCTATCATTACATTGCGTTTGACAGTCAGTTAATTGGCATTAATTGATCGTATCATTACAAATTTCAGATTTGTACAGGAAAGAATATTTGTGAGCTTCTCGTGAATCATAGTTATTGGTTTTCAATGTTATTTTAACTTTCTTCTGTATAAAGTACTATCTGTATAAAGTACTACCCGATATGGCTTTTTCCGAAAAAGCCATACCGGGTAAATAAACAAAACATCTGCTCCCTTAGGGATTCGAATCCCGGAACTTCTGAGCCCATTATATATATATATATATATATAATAAACAAAAAATAAATTAATATATTTTAATTTAAATGTTCCTAACTATTATTATTCATTCAAATTAAGGTTAATTCTAATGATACAAATGACAATAAATCAATACTCATCCTTCTTGTATACAACTCATTCATTATTATCGATACCTGCCATATTGCACGCAAGCACTGTGTGCAACGCCAGGAGCGCTCGGGTATCGGAATGATTTGTCAGAAAGTGAATTTATTACAGTTGACATTTCGCTGAGTCACTGCCCTACCTCTGAGCAATGGGGTGTGCCCCCTAACACTAAAAAAGGCCAAATAATTTTGATCTTATATTGTTATAGCAACTTTAAGCTGCATTAGAATAGTTCTAACATTATCTTTATGAAATTCGATATAATGAAAAAATATGCTGTTACTTTATACGCTTATTTATAATTTGACTTGCAACTATGAAATTTGAATGAAAGATTAACCGTATGTACGAACCAATTGTACCTATCAGTTATAAACTGAATTGGTTAAGTAAATACGTTTAAACGAGGTAAAAAGAAAAGGCAAGTATAGTTGTCACCCACCAGATTTACGACGGCAATTATGGTTTATATCATATATTTATTCTTTAAAAATGTGTCTACCAAGTGGACTGGATTTTTAGCAGGCCGGCATAATGTTGATTCTGAGTGTCACGAAGTAGGATCTTCCAACGCTAAATAATAATTTTTAATTTCTAAAAACAGGTAATTAGTACTAACAGATAATTTACGTAATTTACTCGTAAACGCATTCACATAGACGTTTCGAATTCGCGAGAAACAATATTGTAAGACTAAATCGTTTTCGCGAATAATATCACATTGCATCTCAGCGGGTGCACCGTGCTCCATAACCAAATTACGTAATTTATTATGAAACAACTTACTTAAGTATCTTACTAAACATAGTAAGTTTCGTAAATATTCAGTTCCTGACCGTTAATTCTTGTAAATTTAAGTACAACATAATAAATAATTGTCACTCATAATGATCCTAATGTTCCTATTGTTCGTCTAAAATCATTTGAGTATGTACGAGTAAGATAGGTGATAGGAATTTGTAAGAAAGTTAAGAATACTTTCTTACAAATTCCTGTCGCCTTTCAACCTGAGCTGAAATCATATTTAAATATATATTTTTTAAAGCGGACATTAATGAATAAAAAATCACGTCATGTTGTTAACTTTATCTAACGTACTAAAATGTAGTCGTGAGGTTTTGTTTATTCCGAAAAAAAATCAACGGTCATGGCGATTATCTTACACAATATTAAGATTTTGTATGAGAAATATTCGAGGAAATATGGTTTCTTCAACAGTGTTCCTATGTACTTTAATTTTAAATATAAGTGCTATATGACTCCAAGGGAAATAGCTTGAGTAAATGAACCATGAAAGAGAAATATCGATAACAAATTAAAAATCGTTCACGCCTTCTTAGTTGTTTAGTAGAACGGCGTGTTTAGAATCTCGGTCCAATGAGGCTCGCTATGTTTAGAAGCTTTAAAATGTATTAATTATGTTGTAAAATAACATTATAAAGTTCTCATTTCGATGATTTTCGCTTAGATTTGTGTCTACTAAATTATCACTTTGAGGTAAAACTAATGGGCACTTATGATTTGTGGAATAATGTTTTTGATAAATTATATTGCGTCTCATTCTTAATTTAAGATTATTTATGCATCTGTATATTTTTGAAATCATTAAATAACATAATAAAAATAATGATAAATTAATATATGACTTTAAAACATATTTAATTACTAATATGATAGGTACGAGAGCTTATTTTTTATTTTTGTTAATCTTTCAGTAAAAAAACTCGAAAGCAGCACGTAGCGAAAAGCAGCATGTAAGGCAAACTAAATGATGTTAGAAATAGCATATAAAAGAAAAAAAAAACCAAATGTGAATATTTCTACACATTTCATTGGTCAGTCCTTCAAATTCCACTTCTGATACACAGAAATGATATATTTTTTAAAAGTTATATGCTAGTTTAATTTTGTATATTTATGTAACGTACTTTTTACAATAATGCTTGTACTTAGACGTAATGTAACTAAATAAGGCGACTATTGCTTACAATTGACAATTTTTAATTCTTATTTTATTTATAAGTTGTCATTTTAGTAATACCGAAACATTAATTTTATAAAGGTTAAGAAAGAAAGAACCTTCATTCAAAATACAAATAATCATTTTGGTAATCTTATGTATAACATCATTCAAATCTAATCTCTCAGCGGCTACTAATAAGTGGGCACGTGCCTACTTAGCGTACATTTACTTGATCTATGCCCAATATGCGTATTAGAAATCTACTGTTTAAGGCGTTCATTGACCTCGGGGGAGATGGGATTGGGCGCAAGGCAGGCGAGAGGGGAGTGCCGCATCAAACTTCCGTCCGGGCGCGCGGTCCAAATGTTTGTATAGAATTGGGCATAGATTAAGCCTGTTTTACAAATCCAGTAGCTCCTAGTTAGCAATCCCTGTCACCAACACGATAACGATGTATCAAACAATAGGTAACTAAGATCACACTGTTTGGGGGACTTTGGTCGGTGTAATCTAATTTTACTAATGGTTTATAGCGCAATGTTTATCGATAATGAACGAAAATATGACAATAACAGAAAACCGAAAAATTAACAAAAAAATCTTCGCTAGAGCGCATATCATATTTGGTTCATTTTATCCATAAAATAAGATAAAAGTGTACATTGTGAAAATGAATATTATAAGTCCAAGCTTACATGCGCGAATATGACAAACAATAGCTAACTGAAGCGAGTACTTAGTCGATCATCCACTTCACACATGTTTGCTAGTATCGCTACTTAATGTAGTGTCATTAACTTTACCACTCGACCCAATAACTTCGACTGCATCGTATTCCTTAGCAACGCGTTCATTGAGCTGCCTTTAAAATTTAAGTGAAAGATTTTGTTTTAACTTATTGCAACCAATAAAGAGAATAATACTTGGTTTGTTTATCCAACACATCGTACTTCACACACTAAATGCTACTGATATAATTCCTGGTTTCTGGTTCTTTATTCGACAGTATTACTTTAGTTTTACGTTATAGTTTTTGTCCTGTTCTATAATATGTCTTATGAATGGCAATAATTATATTCGTATTTTTCAATCTTGTCATAATTTTAAATATGTCTATTGATGTCGTTGTTTAGTTGCTTAGTATTTATTTTCTAAGTGACGAATTTGCGCGGCATTCAAATTATTACCGAGAAACTCTTTTAGTGATATTTCGTCATCCTAATTTTCCGAATGGCTTATTTGTCTAGTTATGATTATTATAATAAAAGTACAATTGAGGCGAAAAGTTACAATGAATAAGGGTTGATTGTTACTTTTCGCCTTTAGTAAACGTGTGCTTGACTAGACACAAAGCCGTAACCTGATGAATGTCAAGTACTGTACGTTTTTGCAAATTGTGTAACCATATGAGCCGTCAACTACAACTATATTGTGGAGAGCCCACTGGCAGTAGGACGGTGCCCTCTGGCTATTATTGTGAAAGGAGATGACTAAATACATTATGAGCAACGATCCATGCAGTGTATAAATATATTACCAAGTTTCATGTAATGCAAATAATTAAAACTTAGTATTTTATATGCAAATGTCTCAAGAATTTTTCATTTTGTTATAATCTTCGATAATATTACTTAAATGTACTACGCCAATAGATTTACAAAACTTATCAACCACTTAATTGCTATGATCGTGTGGCAGATGTTTGTGCGCATCTAAAAGTGGAATATGAGACAATACAGTCATATTATTTTTAAATTACGTAAACGTATGATTTTGTACCTCAGAAAGTAGCAACAAATACCGCGACATGTTTGTTTTGGTTTCAGTAACTTAGGTTTGGCTATTAGTTCACAGATCAGGGTGTCATCTTTTAAAATACGACTACTTCTAGGTACTATCTTCTACCGCCAGGTAAAATCTTTCGCTTTCCGGCAGGATTTCTTCGAATTCATTCTTATCTTCGATGTTTTGGAAGACATGGGTGGCTAGAACTTTTCTGTCATAAACAGAGCATGCTTGATTCCACCTATCAATAATCTATCGACAAATACCAAGGGGATAAAGTTTGAAAAAATTACCGACTTTGTGTAATGCAATCACAGCGATTCGTATCACTTTATCTCATTTCATTTTAATACTGTATAAATATTTGACTACCAATTGTTCGATAATGATAAAACATAATGAATATTCATACAAGAATTAGAGATTTCAAATTCAATTGTAATGTTTTGTTTATTTTTAATTGTAAAGGTATTTATGGCCACACTAAGTAAAAAACATTATTTACAAATAAGCCAATATATGAGTTAAAACCGTCGTAATATTAATAGATTACAATAAAAAATCTGGTGCCCATGCAAATAAAGAAAATATAACAGATGCTGCATTCAAAACAATAAAGCTATTTAATGTGTACCAAGTGTTATTATGGCTTCCATTTAATTGTTTAAATTTGTTTTTGTCTGCCAAGGTGGTCGGTAATTAATACGATTGCACTGTTGCTGAAATTGCAGTCAGAAGCATCGTGTCAGTGTCTTTATCATACATTAGTGGTGAGACATGACATGGCGATGCGGCGTCTCGCTTATCGATATCCGAACAATAAAAGGTCATCGGGGAGCTTGCGTTGGCAATCACTGCAATGCGTCTGCGCATACAGCGCCGGAAATCGTACATTAAACGCGAGTTAAAACGTCAACCCGTTATGATTGATGGCCTCGCAATGAGACTTAAATACTTAATATCCATGCTTATGGTGCAAATATATATTGAGACTAGTCATGTCGTTATAGCTTTACGTAAACTATATTGTATGAAGATTATAGATATCTTGTAATTTTATTATCCGATCTATATATCGTCACTTTTACTTTATAGTTAACTAGCTGACCCGTGCCCACTTCGTTGGGCATAATATTAATAATCCCCGAAGCGAGCACCCGAAGCCAACGCGCGCCGTCCGCTGCCCGTTTTTTCTCCGATTCACTTTGCAAAACGGACTACCACGTAAAAGCCTTTTTATTTTTCGATTTTTTATTTAACCTATGACACTCAGCAATAATGTGTCTTTCTATTGGTGAAATAATTTTTAAAATCGGTTCAGTAGCTTCCGAGTTTACCCCTTACAATTTAACAAATATACATACTTTACTTCTTTATAATATTAGTATAGATTATAATAATCACCTGCTGTGATAAAATTTGTAGTAATAGATGATTTGACATATATTTGATCACATAGTTTTAAATTTCGAGGGCATTTTATCTTGTACTTTGTCATTTATTTAGTACTGGTTTTTCCTAACGGTTAGGACTAGACTGAAATGTGATCTTCGAAGCGTAGATTTACACTTCGAAGATCAACAACAACAACAAGCAAAAACAAGCAACAACAATTGCCTATTAATTAGTAGTATAAAAAAATATTATTTTTACTTAAGTAATAATAACACTCCCTTTGCAAAGGATGAACTTTTTTAGTAAAATTGGTTTCGGTGTTGTATTGACCGCCTTCATTGTGTGTATTCATTTTTGCTTAGCAGTGTATCGAGTTTCACCGAGGAACTCCTTCGGCAGAAGGTAGGTTGTCGTGGACACGACACGAATCGTTATCGTCGCGTGTGACGGAAGTCCTTTCCGGACTACGTCGTGCGGGACACCGTGTTGACTCATTATTGTCTATTCTTAAAGAGCGCGCCCGTATTCATGTTTACTATATTTGGAACTATAATACAAATGGTGTAACGTATTTATACTTGTCACAGCTGTTTACCGTTATCAAGTTAGCGCATGGTACTGCTGTTCCATTGGTTGATATTTAGACAGTTGATCGAATCTACATACAAAGGATTTCATTTGATCTCCGTTTTATTTTCCATAATCATTGCAACATTTTCGTTATTTTTATTTATGTTTATTGGCGCTGTTAACGCCATATAGATAAATAAGTAATAAATTAAATATAATATAAAAAAATAAAACGAATATATAATCGCAAAAAAAGTGTGGTGTACACTGACTCAACATACTGCATATATGTTATATCCCTGTGTGCACTTTTCCCCCACCCTCCTTCTCTCCAGTCTTATGACTACCGCTTACATGCAAGACGCATACAATATTTAAAATTCAGTAAAAAATTCTCGAAATTTACGTCGCGAATTACAGACATAAATAATCAAATATTCACTCTTGTGATGTACTAAAAACCCCAGCGCCGAAGGATTTAGTGCTTAAACCATTCTTAGGAGAAGAATCTAGATTACCACCATCTCCAGGGATACGAAGCCGTCTACGATGAGCGTAGTAGCCATCCCAGGTCCTTATTAATACCTTGTATAGACCTGATAATAATGTCTTGATTTTATGAGTAGGAGTACTGCAAATGTTTACTTACTGACATACGCAACTATAAATTATTGTCGGGTTAAAATGCATTAAATAATATGAAAACTTTGTGGTGTTTGGCTCCAAAATATTACTTCACGGTGGGATGCCAATAAGATGCATTTTTATTATTTATATATTTCTAAAATCATACAGTCCGATAACGATTGACGACGCCATACAAAATGGGTGCTAACCCAGACTTGCTTCTTATAACAGAGCCCGAGATCAATTTTTTTCTGAAAAGTTACTAAAAATTATTCTTTTCCCAGTGGTGATATTATATAGCACAGTTTGCAGCGATATATGGTATTGCATTCTTTTATCCGTGTATACTGTGAAACAAATATAAAATACGTAAGTATATGAAATTATATATCGTTTTTTAAAAGTAATTATTACAGTAATTTGTTGTCTTATACTAACTATATATTGACAAATACTGCTCACCTGCAGCAAATCTGCAACCCCTACAAGAATCATAGTATACGTTACTAATAACTTATAACATAAGATGTAAAGTCTTGGTACCCAGTTATTTTACTGTCTATTATAATCTTCAACCCGGAACACAATAATACGAATACACAGTATTTTTGCGACAGAAATAAATATGAGGATGGTCTTCAAGCAGCAACGTGGTATAGTCTCCCTCCGGCATTAACAACATGAATCTTGTACCTATTACTAATATGAGTTTTTTTATAAGAGGAATCAAAGATAGATAGAAACGCGCATCCTATCGAACACGAACATATCGTGATTTAATTCGAAGCATCGATAACATTAAAAGGGTCGAATAAGCTGCCAGTTTTTTTTTCTTTTTTAAAAAATAATCGTATTTTCGCAATATAAACTCTGTGGTTTGAAAAGTGTAGTATGGTTTGATACTCGTAGAAGTTGATATTCACTGTATTATAATAAAAAAAACAGCAATTCCAAGCTCTTTAGCGTTTACTGCATAATAGTTTATGTTATGGAATTGAAATATAACGAAAATAAAAAATTTAAGAAATATACAATAATAAAAAAGCAGTCTATTAAGTTATCAATGGAAAATCTGAATCACGGTTTTGTTTTATAAATCTTACTGCCTCATAATTAGCACCTCTTCATGACAGATTCAGTCATTCATTTAGTAAAATTTTAATTCATTTGGCTAACGGAGTGAATATTTTCTGAAGTAATTCGTAGGTAATAATTGATAATACCTGTTTCTGATTTAATAAAACTCATTAATGATAAACATGATTAATTTTAAAGGTAAGTTCAGGATATATTTTTCTTTTCCAAAACACTAGTTTTGAAAACAACACCGGTTTCCACCATATCCAAACTTTTATAATGCATTTAGAATATCTGCAGCAAATATTTTTTTAATAACAGCTTATAGTGACCAATTTTTCTATTTTTAGTAACTAAGGCCTCTTAAAACTACATATAATATAAACTAAATATTTCAGTTGAATTAGTCATCAAAGAATCGAGTGTCTCATAATGTAAATATAGAATGTTGGTAACAAAAACATGAAGCTTAAAAATAAAAGCATTGGTATGCAAAAAATTCAAATATGGTCGCTTCCCCTCGAAACGGAAGTTCGTAGAATGTCTATTTTTGCCTATACTACTAATTATAGGCGGCGCCTAGTCCGACGCGCTTGCGATATGCCCTCGAGTATGAAATGCTTGATTATACCTAGTGTTATTGCTTCCTGTAAATTCTATTCAATTAATATTATTGTAATGAAAGAGGGTTGAAGGAATGGATGGAAGAATCGCTCTAGTACACTTCGTCACTGAAACGGGCATCCAGTACATTAATTAGCTTTAGCGTCGGATGAGCTATATTGGTCGGTAACCCTAATTTTAACTCCCAGACGTCAACTATTATTGCTATTGACCCTAACATAGTTATAACGACAGTAATCAACACAGTTTTTGAAATAAAAAAAATAGTAATAATTGTAAAGTATTGTACAAAATTACTTTGTTTAATTAATTGTACAAAATTATGTATTGTTACACAAATGCAAATTAAATCAAAATAAAACATATTTAATAAAGGTATTTATTAATAGCTATAAGTTAAGTAGCACCTATTAGTAAACTAGATATAAACAAAAGAAAGAAATATATATCTATACATGTTTGGCAATGGGAAAGCTTTCTCGGACAGAACAGACAAGAAAGTCTAGAGGTCTATTTATTCTTCTTTTTCAATTGTTATTTACAATATCATATTATTTGTGTATAGCAATCATATGTGTGCGTAGTTGTAAGAGGGTAGAAGACGAGTCTTTGTTTGATCGTTTTGTTTTTGAATTTGAGCCCAACTACCTTCTATTACAGTATTAGTTGTATGTTAGTTCATGTTAACAATTTTTCGCATGTAACTATTATTTTTTATAATTTAAGGAATCATTATCTTATAGTACCTTTTTTATAAGAGTAAAGATAAGATGTAAATTTGAGAAGATCACACAGTAAATAGTTTGTAAAACTTTGTTGTAAAAAGCTATACTTTCGCCTATAAACAAATCTCTAGTATTTTAAGTCTGAATGTTAAGTTTATTTTTATTTCTTGTTATTTAGTTACTATATGTGAGACACGTGCTACAATTTACTAATGGACTTGGAACATGAACGACGTACAACAGTATAAAATTGTGCACACAGCTTTAGAGCTTTGCAAGGATATTAAATGCAGATTGTAAAAAAATTATATCAAACTGAATCTTCTGGCCAGCAGCGTGGTTGTTCTTAATTGATTAGTAGAGCTAGTATTGTAAATAGACAAATGTACTTTACATACAATCAAACTTAGGCTTTATAGGAAATAGGTTGTAGTTTGCTATGATTTTTTCGCTAATGAGATTTACTTTATTTATAATTTTGGATTTGAATTTTGAATTTTTGAAAGAATTAGTTCCTTATTAGCAGCATTATATAATGGTGAAATAATACAAATTAATTCAACTGGTTCGATTGCTAGTTAGAAATAATAATTTATTTTAAATCCTATGACGCTGTTTTGCGTAAATCGGACCCGAGAATCCATTGAGTACGCTATTCCTCAGTTTCGAGCATCGCTATACCCACTTGATCAGCGTGTATATCGGATACATATTGATGTTTTTAATGTATTTCGGTACATCTACCAAGTTGTATCTCTATAACAGATGAAAACTGACTGCGACAAAACGGTCTAAGGCGTTAAGTTTGCGTATAGATAATAAATAAATAAATAGTAGTGACCAATAGCAGTAGTATAGAATAGCATAATACTACTACTAATTAACAGCTATACCTATTAATATAAGTATAATAAGAAAAATGTAAGCTTAACTTTTTGAATTAAATTATATTCACTCAATTATTAGTAGGTACTAGTTGTAAATACTCGTGTTGCTTGTGTAAATTGTTTAATTCTATGGCGTCGTTGCTTCGAAGGGCATCGACCGAGCAATGGGACCGTACTGTACGCAAGTAGATAAGGCAATGTATTTGTGAACTACCTGTCTCTATATGAACAGTAAATTCAGTTACTGCATTTACTCAAACAAGGATGGTGAACTAAACACTGGTATTCTGCTACAACCCTAGGGTTTCCTGTTTAAAAGAAAAAGTCATATTTTTGAAAATAAAATCATTATGTGTACCTGTATAGATGTGTTTGTGTGTATATGAATATATGTTTATAATTAAATATTGTAAACATTTCGAAGCAGTAAAAGTACATAAAAAGACTTATAATTGTGTGTTTTACATAAATATGAGTTTCGAATTACATCAGAATAGGAGTACAGAAAAGGAGTTTCGAATTACATCGGACGATACCTAAGCTACGCTCACCAGGTCACAGCAATTTCTGCTAATAAAACGGAGCTCTGGCGCTTGCCACTAACCCACACTGTTCCATTATGGTGGGAGACAGTCTCCAGTTAGAAGTTCCCAGCATTACCGGAGGCCTTGCCTACTTCTACGGACGTTGGCATGATAGCGATGCCAGCGATGCTAAGAATTCCAAGAATGCGTACAGAAAGTGTCGAAAGACTTAGGTCCTGGCAAATTATAACGAGCATATACTGTGAATCAAGGAAAAGCTACTACAAATCGAGAAACTCTCTGGAATCCGAAGAAAAGGTGAGGATACGATGTTTCTGATACTTGGCAACCGGCTTTATTTCCGGGAGCGCCAAAAAACAATGGTGTATCATACCGATGGCATGGTATCTTATATAAGATAACATACCTAATACTCAAATCACAAAACGGTATGCCTTGAAGATTATTTAGGTCTACGTTGTAACATCCGTCAAAGTATTGAATGCAATTTATGAAGATATTTCTCAAACAATCCATGCTTCTACGACTCAATATACCGTTGTCATGGTCAACATCAATTCTAGGCAAACGGAATAATAAGCTGAAAGTGGGAGTATGTGAAAGATGCGACCTGTGTAGACACGCTAGCACCTTTCATCTCTATGTAATTTCTGTAGAGTTAGCGCTACTGCAGAGGCTTTCAAAAATCAAATATTAATTCAGATACGCCTTCGGCATCTTCCGCCTTGACATAGAGGCCCTTAGTTCATGGGGTCCTAGCGCCAAAGCTTTCTTTAAAGAAATTTCAAAGAAGCTAAAGTACGCTACTGATGGTTGTAGATCTGCCAGCTTTCTGGCACTTTTCTACATATTAGTATTGCCATACAACGGGAAAATGTTGCCAGCATTTATAGAGCTATGATGCGGGGGAATATTTTGTAGTTTGCTCTATTTTTATTTAAGATCTTTTAAGTTAAGTTTTTTAATACTTTTAAGTAAAGTTATGGTTTACTTATTACGTAGATTAAATTGCTTGATACAAAATTAAGTCACTCGATTATAACGAATTAGAAAGGATACACTTATTAGGTGCAGATGTAGTATACGAACTATGATGGTAAATATGATTAGGTAAAAGTATTTATTCGATTTTAATATATACAATATATTGGAGTTTTATTTTGTTTTATTGTGTTTGCTCCTACGTGAAAGGGAATGGAAGGTCGGACTGAGTGGGTGGACTAGCTCCAGTGACGCCAACACACTAGGAGCAGGCTGCGTAAAAATTTCAAATTAACTTTTATTATAAATTGTATACAATTCCAATATAAATGTTTAAGTCATATTTAACGAAATCTATTTTGACATTACCTCAATCACACGAACGTTAAATTTACTCCTGTTATAGGTATCTATACTTTGATCAAAATTCAGTGGTTGCTTACAAGTATCACTGACTTTCAGAGAAAATATAATTAATGATTGATTTAAACAAACTTAAAAAAAATTGTCACTACTTCAGTATTGAATTTACTTAGGGACTGAAATAATTTTCCTCGTTAGTGTGCAAGTTCATTGTACACATAACATATCTTACATCAGACTAAAACATAGGAAGTAGGGAGACATACTCGTAGAATTTATTTTACGCAGGTTTCTAATGTGACAGCCTATTTAGAAATTACAAACTTTAGAAGACGCATACTGATAATATCGCGACTTTTATCTTTGCATCGTACCTGGCGAGAGCGGAGCTTGAGACGGACTTGGCAATCATGTCTTATCACAATCTAGAACAAGCCTATTGTGCGAAATGATGTAACGATAGAGACGCTTATTCTTTGAGCATGCGACGGGCCCGGTTTGCTTTACTATAAACGCTGATAAAGAGAGTTTCCGTTTAAAAAGTGTACGCATTGCTCTGTAGACATCAAGTACATAAGCAATGACTGAATAAAATAATCATTACACACTGAAATATAAAATAAATTTCATCTTATGGTTACCAAATCGATCAACATAACGGTAGATAGATACAATTTAATATACGAGTATTGCGATTTGTTATAACTCATTATTTACTCCGCGGACTCGTGTTCCATGCTTTTGTTTATGCTGCCCTCTTTTGGATGTTAATTTAATTGTTGTACATAGTTAACGTTAGATTAATTTTTATTTAAACCTCATACTTTCTATAGTAATTGGCACACAAATATGCACGTATAATTTATTAAAAATTAAGACATACAATAAACTATTCCTATATTAATTTTACATCTTCAATATAAAAAAATAACACGATTTGTCACATCTATAGTTTCGCGATGCCAGTCAGATTGTTTGATCTATTTGCATGCTATGATGTGTTTCTGTATGATTTGTTTTATATATAAATAATTTTGTGAAACATAAAATAGAATTTAATAATGACCTTAAAATTTTTTTACATCTACTTTATCTCTAACTAAAACAACTATTGACAATTTTACAAATTAAAATTTGTTTCAACTACAAAAAAGTATCTTAACATGCGGTAAGTTGACTGACTTTATTGTAATTAATTTCTGCAAACATATTTCCGTTTCAAAGTTCTGTATTAATACTGTTCATATTATAAATCCGTTATTTAGGTATATATCCATTGCAAAATTTTATAAGGGTCATTAATTAAATTCTGACGTTGGCGCCATGAGTCGATTGTCGGTTATCTGTTGAATTATAACAATACTATATATAACAATAAAGTTTGAATAATCCGCCAAGAAAGTGCCTGTTTTGGAATCTGTAAAATTATCAGTAATATGTGAATATTGGATGAAGTACTACAAAAGGTAGCAAGGAGGCGTTTAGGATTTCTTTGTTTATATCCTTGAATTCATGACGTCTTAAGTCTTTGGTTGTCGATAAATCAATTTAAGGTTTAAATAATCAGATCAAAAGTATTAACGAATGAAATGTTTTCAAAGTCTAGTAACAGTGGTTAACTACTAATTAAAAACACATATAATTGAAAAAATATGAATTTAATGTTCTTTGGTTATTATCCATTTAAGTTCAAGTGGAGAGTCGTACGCATTCAATTAAAGAATCTCACGGTAAATAAATAAAAGCCACTTGTTTGTTTTCCCATAGATGTTTGGTCAAGTAAGCATGGCTGTCCTATCTTGCTACTCATATCCATAAACGACATAGTGTAAAAAAAGATTTTACATTCTCAAGAGAACCTAATAATTCAATGTAAAGATAATAATTAACTTACACTTGAAATGGGTAACATTATATGAAGTATCTGAATATAATGTATATTTTGAGTCGTAAATATTTCATACATTTCATTCTTAAAAATGTGTTCATTATTACTTTGCACGTGTTCACTTACTGTACATCCTAAAAAGTTCCAGCTCATATTAGTACCAGTACCTCGCCTGGCTCACCAAGTCCAAGTGAACTAATTCCAATTGTTAACCAACCAGCAACAAATTGCAACATCAGATGTACGTTTTAGTGAAAATGTCACAAATGATCCTGGTCTCTGGCCGCAAGTAATACCCGATACTTTAAGATTATTTTTAATAGGAGATGGACCGATTCAGATAAAAAAAATACCAATTATCCTTCAGATGATGACATGAGGGCGTTTTCTGATATATACATATTACAGTAAAAAGTAACAAAACAACGAAATTATTAATCGAGTTTGGCTTGCTTTTTCTATATCTACTGATTCTGTATTTTGTTTTCACTGTAAGCTTTTAAATATTAATGTCACTGCATTTATTGCCCTCACTGGTTAAAAGACTGAGGGCATTTGTCGAGAAATATAGAACAACATGAAAAACGTTCAGGGTTCTAAAAAAATATTTAGATTTAAAAAATGACTTATTGAAAGGGCAAACAGTAGACTCGGTAAATCAAATTGAAATAGACCGGGAAAGAAAGAGGTGGATGGCAGTTTTGGAAAGGATAATCAAAATTATAAAATTTTTGGCAGGACAAAATACTTATAGCATTTAGGGGCACAGCCGAGAAGTTCTATGACCCAAATAATGGTAATTTTTTAAAGTTGATGGAGAGTAAATCAAATTTTGATAGTGCAATATCAGAACACATTGCTTGAATTTAAAGAGTTCATATCGCATGCCACATTATCATGGTCACATTCAAAATGAACTGATTAGTATAATTGCAGAAAAAATTAAAACGACAATAATTAATCTTCTAAAGCTCTGTAATTCTAGATTACACACCTGATATTTCACACCCAGAACAACTTACTATTATTGTGAGGTTTATTTATTTAAATCCATCGATATAACGCGCTGAGGTAAGAGAACAATTTTTAGGTTTATTACTTGTAACATTATTGTATATATTTAACAGTGCCTGTTACAGTAGCAGAAGATGAATGATCCTTTTCAAAATTAAAACTAATAAAAAATTATCTTCTTTCAACAATGATCCAAGATAAACTGACAAACTTAGCCATTATAAGCATAGAATCCAAAATTGATAAAAAAAAAATGATTTATTTAAAATCATTGCCAACTTAAAAGAAAAATTGAGTTATTTTGATGTATGTGTATGTATATGTAATAAATAAATATTTAGTAATCGAAGTTTTAAGTTTAATTTTATATTTAAAGTAATAAATAAATAAATTATCAAAATTACGTGTATTGTGTTTTTTTGGTTGACTTGAACCCCTTTTATACTGTAGTGTGTCGTCGGTCGCGTGCCCCGCTGTAGTGTGAAAAATAACGAGGGCGCAGGCTCTGTCCCGCACCCCGGCGCAGAATAGTCTTAAGACGGCCCTGGTGCGAAGGATGGTTTAGATAATTTAAACAACATCACTTATTGTAAAGTGAATGGAAAAGTTAGATAGACATGTCTACATAAATGTTACTCGAAATTCGCTTCAAAAAGTGTGGCCACAGTTTAAAGAAAAGTATGCTTCAGACTACACTTTTAATGCTGATATGAAGCCGAAATCTTCTACAAGTTGAGACGGGATGAAGCTTTGAAATTTAAAGGAGAGAAGTGTGTAGGAGGAAAACTCTAGTACTTGTCGCTGCTAATATGATAAAAGACGACAAACAAAAATAACTAATTATAACATTGTTATGTAATTTTTAGCACTTCATTAAAATATTACTTAATTATTTATTATTGTATGTTTTTTTACTTCCCGTACGAAACTCTTTATATCCTAATTATAATACCTGGTCCCCTTAATTCCGCTATATAAAGTATACATTGTATTAGTAATATCTATTCTACAAAAATATAAAATTAAAATAATTTCAAATAAAAAAGTATTAACTATTCCTGCTATTAGGAGCAGTTCATCAAAAGTTTGTTAGTGCACTAATCTCAAGTTTGACTATTTTAAAGCAACATAATGCAACTCACGCACTCGCAGACATCCTTCCGGTGGTTTCGGCTTCATTCTTGTACAATCGATCACGACGTGTCCCGACTGCAGAAAATCTTATTTAATAAATACAAAACATTGCAAGCATCGCAAATCTACGACACGTATACAGAACCACGAAGTACGAACGAAAAGTATGAATCGACATCGAAAATCTGATCAACTAATCAAAAAAGAGATATTTCAAACATTATTCTAGTTATTGTAATATTTTTGTTTCATTAAATATGATTTTTAGTAAATATGATTAAATATGATTAGTTGTCTAGAGGACTTTTGAAAGAATACGGACAAACCAAAAATATTTTTATCTAATATTTAAAACCATTAATATCATAACATTGTAATAATTTCTATTTCCTATTCTTTAAAACAGAAAGTAATCAAATGATCATACAAAACAGTAACAGTAATAATATAGGAAATCAATAATCAACTTCTGTAAATATTTAGTTTTTACGCCAACGTACTGATAGGATAGGGAAAGTTATTTTTATTTAACGTTTAAATATTGTCATATCCTTTCAAACAACTGGTTTTTTTAAAACGCTCGCTCATTTGGATAATTTGTTTGTGAATACGATTGGATTAATCATGTAAATAATTTGATTTTGGCTGAAGTGTTTTTATAGATAATTAGAAGAGGGTTTTCTAGAATATTTGTTGAGAATTTGCAGTGTGATATGAGTAAACTACGCCGTAAATTCAGTATTCATATGTAATTATAACCTCAAACTCGAGAGGTTATATAAATTTGTGAGTATATATATATATATAGGTACTGCAAAATTTTGTATTATGTGACATAATGATTTTGTTTAGTTTTCTCTTTTAGGTATTCACACTGCCCACGGTAACCAGTGCAACGAACTCTCAAGAATGTTTACACTTACGTCTTTAAACATAACATTGTTTTATAAATAGCAATGTTTCAAAAATGTATAACTCCGAAATAAAACGTGCGGGAGCTTTTGGCGGATCTTGTGCACCCGAAATGTATACAGACATGTGTTTTTGTTTCTAAAAATCGTACTCATATCGACTCTAAGTTGCTAGCATGGAGAAATATCATGACACATTAAATAACAAAACTTGAAATATGAAGTAAATAACGAGTGTAGGTTGTTTCGTATATGTCGGTTTGACATCCTATACCAGTATTCTCAGTAAGCAACTGACAAAAAGATATAAATATGCGTCAAAATGTAAATATAATATATCTATATTATATATAATAAATATTTTGCAATAAACCGTAGCTTAAGTAAGAAAAACCTAAATTGTTTTATTAATCATTAATCAGCTTTAGCATTTGCATGCTCTAAATGATAGGAACATTCCTAATGTTCCCTAATGTCATTCTTAATGTATATTTAGAAACAGTAGGTACCGTAAGTAACTATTAAATTAATAATCATTCTAAAGTTTTAAACACAACATCAGCTTTAAACATATAATCTAAATTACGAGTAACAGTCTTCTTTCAATAAAGAAATAAATTAAATAAAAAGTGGTGTTTCTTCTTTCACTAAAATAAAACATAATCTCTTTTTAATCGATCGAAAAGAATTTAAAATATTTAAATTGAAAAAACTACCAAAAGTTTAGTCCTATTATAATTTAATTAGTCAGGCATGAGACGGTTACGTTTTTTTTTCATAAACATTCCCAGCTTCCGAGAAAAGTCGTTCACTATACACTGAAGACCCAGGCGCTGCCAAATATATTTTAGCTATGTTTGACATTAAGGGATATTTTATTTTATTTTTTGTCCACCATTCAAATGGACTTTTATCTCGCTGTAGAAGGTTCTCCTGTAAATATTTGTCCAGTTTAGTTGCAACAGAACTTTTTGAATTATCGGTCGGTATCGCTGGTAGCTTTGTTGAGGTAACTTCTTCAAAACAGCTCCAAAAATCTGCATGAGTAGAGTTTGAAACAGTCTGAGCCACCCGATTATTGTCATCGTGTTCGTCAGTACTCTCATCATCACCGTTTCTCAATGCCTCGGCTAAAAATTTCTGAGTGCGAACCTGTATAAAACTGTTTATACAGGTTCGCGCGAACCGAATATTCGGTTCGGTAACAGCTGAACCGAATGTTCGGCCGAATATTCGTATTCGGCAAAATCCGTATTCGGCCCATCTCTACTATACATTAATTACGTTCTTTAAAATACAACTTATACAGTCATTATAACCAGGTGATCCGGCTGTGGTACTATTTTATCTGTGGATCCGGAGAACACGGTAACACTTATAGTTATTAAATGAACGCTGTCAATAACCGAAGATGAAATTCTACAACTATTATTATAATATAAAACAGATATTCTTTCTTGATTTCTTTTACCTGCTTATTTATGAATAGTTATTCTGCTATCCATGGCAGAGACGACTCCAAAAAAATTATCATTTATTCAACCGTTTTTGAGTTCCAAGTAACGAATGTAAATACATTTTTATAACTCAAGAAATGTTTTATGTGTAAATGGTATATATAGGAGAGTATATTAATTTACATTTAATGATTATTCTCTAAGAAGGTTAAGAGCTAAACCCAGTATATATGTTATGTAATGGTATCTGATGGTCCAGTTAATGTTATGTAATGCATCGTCCACGTTTATCAACATTTATATATTGAAAAATCTCTTGTAACAGTGTTTATATTTACATTCTTGTTAAGATTTTTAGTACCTATTATTTTGTAAATAAACTGCATGCAAATTAGTTTAAGTTGTAAACTATATATTTAAAGACGGTAAGTGGTTAGGGATCAATATTCAGAAAATATTATTAATTTATAAGACATAATGTATTAACTTGTAATATTTCTGTACAATAAATACATATTTTTATACCTATGTCAGAGCATTGAACATCTATCTACAGAATGATGGTGAAATATTTATTTAGGTTGAAGCAAGCAAAGTAAATAAATAAATACTTATGATCGGGTATTTAATAATTATTTTTTATTATATGTATATTTTAATTATACCATATTTCTTAGGGTAAGTATATTAACTGAGATATATTGTTGACGGAAACTGATGCGGTTAAACTACACTGCATAGAGGCGTCACAGTATAATATATTACATGGGTGTATAAACAAACATAATTGCCAGTAACTTTATTGTTTAAATATTTACACATCAACAGAATCTAGGGATATTTTATATGTAATTATAAAACATAAAAGCTATGAAGAATTTTTAGATATAGTAAATGCAAAATTGATAAAAATTTTATGTTAAAAATTATCAAGATATTGCTGTTCTGTTATGCTTTTGTTCTGTCTTTTTTGGCAGGAAATCTCTTAATGCTTTCTTTTTTAACCTGTCCCAGGCATGCTTAATAGAATTTAAATCCGGGGTCTATGCAGGCTTATCCAAAACTTGAATATCGTGGTCTTGGAGAGCTTCTATTACCAGCGCCGTATGTCAAAGAACATTATCGTGCATTAGTGCAAATTCCTGGCCCTTTTGGATTCTGTGTGGAACAATAAGGCTCTACTACCTCCTGGTGGTATTTTTGTGCAGTCATGCTTCCTTGGATCCAAACGAAGTGGGTTCATCAGCCATGTCGAATTCCTGGCCGTACTATGATTATTCCGCCTTAGCATGAGTGAACTCCTGGGTGCACTGTAGACGGCGGCTGTAACTCTATCTGCAGCTCTCCGAACGCGTGTTCTTGAATCCGGGTGAAATACAAACCGGGACTCATCGGTAAACGGCACAAAAGACCATTGTTCTTCATCCCATGGTATCTGCTCCCGAGCCCACAAAGCCGCTGACCGCGATTAGTACGTCGCAATGCTGGAACACCCAGCGGTCTTTGAGCATGAAGACTAACTCTATGTAACCGTGCGAAAATCTTAGATTGCTTTCCAGTAGCTGGTGGTCCTCCTGGGGCCATTGTATTAGTTGCATTGCTGTGATGTTGGTCTGTCTTCTGGCGGCAATTTGAAGAAATCGATGCCGTCTCTGGGTAGTTACACGATATTTACCCATGTGCCTTTCAGACACATCCCCAGTATGACGATAACGTGACCACAACCTTGAAATCACATCAATAACACCATTTCCCAACATGCCTACGGCTCGTAGCATTTCATTTCACAACGCGGCATGACTCTTAAAATACACACGACACGATAAATTAAATATATCAATGTTTAATTTTATCAGTTTAAGTTTATTTCTAATTGACATTTTTTTCAAATTCATTTATTACACAATCATCTGCCTCCACAGGGACTTGAACCCGGGACCTCAGAGATGATGACATCTTAAAACCGGTGTACCAACCATTCGACTAAAGAGATCGTCATTATTAAATGATGACTCGGATATCATCAAAATTACTTAAATTATACAATAAAAACGTCACAGCGTTTATTACGGCTTGAATTGCATTTTTGACAATTTTAACACAAATAAGAAAAAGTAAAATTAAAATATTTATAAATTTATTGTTTTTTAAAGTGACATTTTTTATATCGTCCAAATTCAAATATATTTATTGAAAGTGCCATAGGTACATCAATATAATTATATATACTATATATGTATATACACTTCTTTAATCTAATTTTCCTCTACAGTGAAAATACACTAGTAAAACTAATAAATGATTTACTGTAAATCTTAATCAAAACATTTTCTGTAAGTTTTCTTCTAGCATACAATTTCAAGTAGGTAATAAGAAAATCTATGATTTCCATAGTTGCTATAGTACATAGTTGTAGTAGTCACAACACTCCATAGTTGTAGTAGTCACAATAGTTCAAATTCAACAAAGTATTATATAAAAAGTTATTGACAATATGGGAATAGACCTTTTGTCACATTTAATATTAGCTCATTTCCAAGGAATAGAAACCTACGTGTGTAATATCGCAAAAGAACTAGATTCATATACATTATGCCTATAAAAAACCTTTTTACAAGGTTTTTAAATTCCATCGAATCCGCACCTGCTACAAAACTGCGGCTATTGGACCCTCATCCCTTTAGATTGCCACATTGTTCATACTCTCACAGTCCGCTGGCCCCAATCAGGTCGATTAGATGCCTGCAGACTCTCTTTATAACTGTGATAAAAAAAAAGTATTTTTTCTCATGATTATAATTGTAGCTAATTCTGATATTAACTAACGTAGCTCAAATAACGGAATCAACTAAAAAAATGCATTTTTATTTTTGCTACATCTTCTACAGAAAAAATTACATTAGAGTTTCTCTTATTGATATAATATACAGCCAGAAAAGTAAAACGTGTACTACATTCTAGGTAAAAAAATCTGCGATAAAATAATAATAACAGATTTTGGATTGAATATAGGTATAATTAAAAAGTCCAGTGTTAGAAATTCCCTATTGTGAACTGCATTTACTTTTTATCTCATCTATTCAAAAAGTAAATATTTTACGATATGTTTTCATAAGTGCAAATAATAATGATTTGTGTTTGGAATTCTAAAAATTCTCCAAAAATGTAATCACTTATAAAATTAATTACGAATCTTTCGGGGACACTAATGTAGTTAAACACGTTCACATTATGTTAAATATTAGTTTAATTTTTCGCTGCATTTAATTTATATTCAATTAAACTTTGCTCTAAAGGGTCGACGCGTGAGCTGCACCTTGTAAAAGAAGCTCCTGGTTGCCGCTTGCGCACATAATGCGACATCTGCGTGTTTTATGTTAATAACACGCTCGCTCTCAATTGATTCACCGGGTATCTGTTACAAGGACAGCTCACCAAATTATTGTACTTGTTAATTAGATATCTTCCGATGCGGACAATAGTAACTGGTAACGTACTTGTGTATTTACATACATTTAAAATTGTCGCCTACTTCAATTGTGGTTTCGTAATATATAGGTAGCTATTGTGTCTGTTCCTTATTTTAGAACGAATACTAAGTGTAGTGGTAGTGTAGTTAAATTTAAATTTTGTATTTAGTTAATTTCATTAATGTATTGTTTATGTAGAAGTTGTTTAATATGCATACTGATTCTCTTTCAAATTTCAACCTTACCATGTAAATATAATGGTATAAAACTTATAAAATGTCTATAAAAAAAGGAAATAGAAGTATATTATATTTATAATGATATAACTTTTATACGCCTGATCAGATTAAATTTTACCTTTATGGGATATGTGCATAACAACATGTTTAAGTTAAGACTATTTGTAGTATCTAAAAATACTAAAATAACTACAAATATAAAACATGTGCAAATATGAACATATCCGTAAAGGAGATTTCTTTCAGTAAACTGAACTGTTGTCCGTGGAACAAGGAGTAAAATTGTAAGTGAATGATTTTTAAGAAACTTGTAAAAGAAGATGAGAACAACTAATGTCGCTGCTTTATAGGCCATACTTATCTTACTTAGTATCAATGCGACTCCCCGATGACTGGATAATATTAAATTTTTCTCATGGTCACTTTCGTATTGGCCAAATTTTGATTCGGTATTTATTCCAATCCTTATGGACAAAATGAACTGTTTTGGAATCAGAGATGTTGTACTGAACAGTTACTTATCCAATCGGAACTGTATTTGGGTGGGCACTATACTGTAATAGGTTACACTTCGGTGTGCCACAGGGCAGTCTCTTTGGTCCGATACCCTTTCTCATTTACATGAGCGACTTACTAACTTCCGAAATAATTAACACAGAAAGTAGTTGAAATACTGACGATACTTCATTTTTAACCGACTTCATTCATGGCTCTATTTGAGGAGAAATGTACAAGCAGCTAAAAGAGGCTTGATTCGGGTATTGAGTGGCTGAAACGAAATCTGCTTACACTAAATGTGAGTAAGACTAAGTATATACCTATACTTTCTATAAGACACGTACTTCCCAACTACTTTCATCAGCTAATCTTAGGCTGCACAATTGAAAACCCGTAAATAGAGCTTACCATTTGTGCAACTGCCAATAGACTATCACTATCGACCAAAACCTAAATTACAACAGTCAGATATCTGGTCTCGCCAGCAGAATTCGGAAAACTGCTAATTTATTAAAATACGTCTGACACTAGAGTCCCATTAGTACGCTCACTCTAGTCTACAAAGCTATTTGTCAGTCCCTACTTTCATATTGCATAAGGCTATAGGGTGATAGGGTGATACATAGGCTATACCCCCATACATAAAATAAAAATTTTAAGAACACAATTATATGATTTGCTTGAAGACTTACCCCTGAATCTTATTAGAAACATGTGGTTTCAACACGACGGTTGCCCGGCACATTATAGCAGATGTGTCCGAGAATGGTTAGACACAAACTATACCAATAGGTGGATCGGGAGAGGTGGACCTATACCGTGGCCAGCGAGAAGCCCAGACCTGACCCCCATGGATTTTTATGTATATGGGGGCACATGAAAAGCATAGTATACGACGAAAACCACCCAATTGAGTCTGTAGACGTGTTAAAGGAAAGGATTCTAATGGCAGCAGATCAAATAAGAAGAGGTTTAACAACATCGGTGGTTAAAAGTGGACTTAGAAACAGAATGCGAGTGTGTGTGCGAAACAGAGGTGGACATGTTGAACACGAAAGATAAAATAAAATACATTTGTTTAACCTAATTTAAATTGTTTTATTTTATTTTGTAACATAATTGATAAATTTTACATTAATTTCACTACTCCTTTTAGGACTTTTACCAAAGATTATTCCAAGAAATCTAATAGCAGCCTACCTTGTTATACCTTGTTGAATAGCTAATGAAACGTAGATATTTTTAAAGGTGTCTGCAGCCTACGTGTCATAGATTTTTTTTTTACTATTGCTGGTTGAAGTTTGATTTGTACTGATTTTTGTTTGATGCTATAACTATCAATCTTCTATCTACAACCTATTTAGGTGAGGTAACTCTATTTTTATTTTGCATTATGATGAACAAACTAATCTGCTACACAATAATAGTATAAAACTAAATATTTGAATTATAATAAACAAAAAAAATGGGCTAATAGACAAAAATCGGTCATTTTTTCAAAAAAGTCTTTAAAGCCTTATAACTTGAAAAGGGTTAAGTTGGGGGGCGGGGTTCCAAGGGGAAATCTGTCAGAAATGGTGGGAACCACGACCCCCTAACGCACGACTTACCAGGTAACCCTATATAATCTAATAATTTATATAGTTTAGTTCACTCGAGCTGTGGAACATTGTAGATCATCTTAGTAATCGTAATCTGAATACTGCGACAGACGCCAAGCGTACAGAGTTCGCTAATTATAAGTTTTATATCTGAAAACATTGTTGTAAAAATAAATGATTCATTATTTAAAACTAACCTAAAATATTACTACAAAACTATCAAATTCGGTTCCACTGTGAGACAATCCTAACGTCTCATATATAGTCTATATATGTATATATACATAAAAGATTTAATAAAAATAATTGTATGTTATAAACTAATGGGAAGGATTTTATAGAAGTAAAAAAGTATTATCGATATTATTTTAGATTTATCCATGGAAACGTAACAAATGAAACATAAAAGAAAACTTCTCTTTCTTAGAACTACAAGACCGAAGTAAGGGTCAATAAATACCGTTTTTCTATTGTTTCATCACCTACATTTTTAGGTTTTCTTGTTATTACGAATAAACGTTTTCTACTCAATATGTGTCTATGCGTGTGTGGCATTATTAACACGTTCTCACTATAGCTAGTAGATATTATTACCAAATAATGTTTTTGTATATAAACTAATTTATTCACATCGCGTACTCGTATAACGTTATCAGAGCGATGTAAACGATAGCGATAAAAAATTTTGTGATAGTTTCCATTTGCAGTACCACGAATCTATGTCAAGTTGCATTGAGGGTTCAAGGAATAGCGAATATTATTTTTTTTCGATTCAGGAAAGTTATTTGTTACGTCTTCCGTTAACTTATCGCATCTGAATAAATATGAAACCCAGTGAACCTTCGACGATATTTGAATGTTAAGTTTTGACGCGAAACTACAGTTTACTCAATACCAAACGTGAATATTGTAAACGTGAGTATTTCTAAATCTACATTTACCATTTACTTTTACTTAACTGTTAAGTTTGATGAAAACTGTATAGTTTGATTCGTTGCATCACAGTAACCACTCTTAGAATTGAAAAAAATAACTTCTAGCCACCGTGATTATAGTTATTGGAAGTATTTAAAAATTATTTGATAAATTTAGATATTATTATTTATAAGTATTTATTAAGATCGACTATATATTTAATATCGGGGTATGATTAATACGAGCGGAGCGTAATTGAAAAGTATGTCGTATTAGCCCCGGATACAAACAAACTAGATATAAAAATAATGAAAAAAATTAGTAGTAATAAGATAAATTGTTCAAAATAGTGACAAAGAATGATTTTGCAGTTTCTAAAAATATTATTTGTTAGCTTCAATTTATTTTTTCATAAGATTGAATCAATTTCGAAATCATTTGTGCCACTCCTCTATGGGTGAGGTTATACATTTTTTTCCGTACACTTCTGATGATGTAAGTCGTTGATCGCGTCATTTGTTCTTGATTGTTGAGAACAGAAATGTCACACGGTGCCAGGTCGGTATTGTATGCAGAAAACCCCATAGCAAGTAGGTACGTTTTATGCCTAAAAATTTCTTTCTGGCAACTTGTGATCCTCAAGTTCTCTTGCATTGCCGTCATGCGCGTTACTTTGATTGGTGTCGGTTCATCACGAAAGACCCATACACTCGACTATTGCTTTGTTTTGGGATCATAATTATAAATCCACATTTTGTCAATTATCACTATGACCAATACTAAATTTGGGACCCCTTCGTTTTATCTGGTAAACATAACAAGACACCAAGTAATAGGGCCCGTTTTATTTAGTATCGGTGAAATTGGACACTATCGCTTTTCAATTCTGCAAACAGTCGTCATATACAGTCTCTCTCTGGGCTAGGCTGAGTTTAGTTGCTAGGTCACGCAATCGGACCGCTCCGGTCGCGTGGAGTCCAACATAACCTCCGTGATACTTGCCGTTGCGGGGGTATCTTGGGTACGTTTCGTGCTCCTCGTGAGGATTCTCAGCTTCTCTCTCCTGAGGGAGAAAAAAGTCTTCATCAATAAAAGCAGATTGAGAATGAACGAGGATCTGCTCAGTTATAAATTATTACCTTTATAATCTTTAAAAATAATGCACCGATAACTTTTCTTTTAGTGAAATCCATTTTTATTTTTGAAATCACTCCATGTTTAAGATGTCCTGCAATGTGAAAACACATCAGACGAAATAAATTTTATTCTAGCGCTTAAGTGTTTCATGTTTAATGTAATAAAAACTTTAAATTGTTTTTGATCTAAATAAGCAATTATGGAAATTTTTACTGTGTCGTACCATATATATTATATATACATATATATACTCACGCTTCATTCCAATGGGGGTAGGTAGAAATCATAGCTTGCTACGATCCCAACATAGTTCCCTAGCTTCGTCGACTCATTAATATTTTCATGCACGCTAACCTAAGGGTTAGGGGTACTCTTGACTTTTTGAATTTACTTTGAATTTGCTCCAAGTATGTTGGTCTAGGTCATTCCCTACCAACTGGCCCATTCATATTTGCCTTATAAATTTCGTATATCAGTCGTCTTTCGTGCATCATTTCTACGACTCCAAACTATCTATGCATTCCTTTCTCGATTTTTGTCACTACATTTGATTGATTGGCGTTTGATTGATTTGTATAACACCGCACCTTTCCCTTATCACACTATATCGCAATTTATCTTGCATCGTCACTCCAGACATTCCTCTCAAAGCCCCCAAACACAGCGAAACGCGCCTTTCTTAAAAAGGTGTAACTGACATTTAGGACATGTATAGCCCATGTAATTTGTTTCCAACCATTACTCTTCTTTCAACATTATAGACTGGTTAACATAAACTGCCATTATTAAAATACTTACTTACTTGTTAACATAAATCCCAGGTGCACAAACTCCTTCTCCTGCTCTAAGCATTCATTTCTAATCATAAACTAACTTTCAAATATCATCACCATCAATATCAATTTTCATTTTGCTCACGTTTAATTAGATTCCTTTTATTTCTTGTACGTTTTAAATTATTTAATCGTCAGCATATAGGAGACACGTGACTAAGTTAATACTAGTATGTTCATTCTTAATAAAAACTATGACAGGGATGTCATATTTGTTTTGCGAATCTTTTTCCCATATCAAACCAGTCTGTGTGCGCTCTATTTATCTAAACGCAAGCTTTAGAAATCTTTGTACTCGTATAGAAATTACAGTGCCCGCGTTAAGCTGCTACACACTTCTATAATTTATCAAAAAGAAATAAAGTTCTATAATTTGGCGAAAACCATAGGCACCTAATATATAATAAAAAATCGATTACGAATTTGATTATTTGAATCTGTGTCTGTGTTATCTATGCTTTAGACATAATTCAAGTCAATGGCCGATAGTCTCAATAAAATAGTGTGAACATTATCAACTAGATAATCATTTTTAGAGCATATTACATTGATAAATTACTTTTGGATATTACATAGTAAAAGTATATACATACACATCTAGTTATTTTTGATTAATTATACAAAGAAATTATTGGGTGTATCTTAATACTAACTTCATTAAACAATTACTGAAAACCAGTGTGATGGATAGTGGATGGGTAATAATTGGTCCTAACAATATATTGCAAGAGCAGTGTTTGTCATAGTCATTGCTCATTTGAATTTATATTTTATGAATGCCTTATTAAAACTCGTTCATTGAGATCATTATTTCTCAATACATACTATCTAATGAGTATATAAGAGGAAGCCTGAAAGTAGCGCCAGTGGTAGAAACAGTAAGAGGAAGTAGATTAGCTTGGTTTGGACATGTGATGCGGAGGGATGAAAGTCAAGTCACAAAACGAATGTTGAATATGAAAGTGGAGGGATACATGGGCAGAGGAAGGCCGAATAAAAGATGGATCGATTGTGTGAAGAATGATATAAGAATGAAAAAAGTAAGCATGGAAATGACGGCTGATAGAGAGGAATGGAGGAAAAAGATCTACTGTGCCGACCTCAGATAATGGGAAATGGGCAAGAGGATGGTGATACTATCTACACTTAATTCGTACTTAAAGTACCATTATGATACAAACAATTTAATTTTATAATAGGAAACGATTCGGATTTAAAATATCTTCATATTGTACAATAAATTACATTCAACTGTATATTGTATGTGTTAAATTACTATTCGAAAAGTCTAATTATTAATTACTTACAGCTTTATTATAACAATTAAATAAAACAATCATCTTTAAAGGCATATTATTATAATAACTAGTTTGAAAAAAAAAAGGTAACTAATTATTTTGTTCGCGGTTCGTCCACGTTATAATAGATTCTGCCATTGGAAACAGATATTTTCCCATAGTAAAAATTATTCTACGTTTCTCGAATCTCAAATTATCCACATACTGTTACAACAAATCGGATTAGTAATAGCCCAGATTCATAGCCTTTGTATTATTTAATTCTGAATATAGTTTTGGAAACAAGTTTGTAGTTGTACATTTTTATCTCGATATTTTTTACAGTCAATATGCTGCTAGTTGCTTCTATTAGTTGGTCATTCTGCTAGGGTTATTTAATGGTACTATGTAAGTACATAATGAAAAGTTAAATGATAGAAACTTTTTGTCGTTTAAGGTTATATAGTTTTTCGTTCCTCAATACACACGGTAAGCTTATTCCCGAAGTTACGCAGTTATCGAAAGGAATTTATGTTTGAGTATTAAATTTTGAAACGGGGTGGGCGTACGGGTGCGTTGCCCTACACACTTCTCGCTTCTACTTACTGATCGTAAAATACTTCTACGCGACTTATGAGCTGTGGAACAACCACCTACGTAAACTAGGGTCTAGTAACGGTTCACTTTCGATACGGTTAAAACAATCAGTATTGGTTTGGCCTCATCTTTTTGTTAATGAGATTATGCAAGAGTTTGTTATACGATGTTCGTTATACGTTGTTTTTAGAATATCATATATATATATATATATATATATATATATATGGTATTAAAAATCAACACGTATATGTTGATTTTTAATAATGCGTGTTGCCATTAATATTGTTTATATATATATATATACGTGTTGATTTTTAATACCATAGACATTTTATAGGTTGGTGGACATAATTGCTGTTATGTTTTATGGTGACGTTTTGTCATATAAATGATATCTAGGAAAATTACTTGCTATTAAAAAGCAAGTCATAGAAATCTTAACCTGATTATGAAGTTTTACAAAATGGGTAAATACACAAAAAGAACATAGCATTATATGAAATTATGAGCGCAAGCGCTGCGTGGGTCTGGTATTTCCGTTTTGATTCTAGCCTGGCCTAGACCTCTTTACTCTCCATTTAAAAATTAAAACCTATTGACATTTACAACTTTAATATGATTTTGACGGCCATAACTGTACCTAGTTGACTTTTTCACTTATCTAACACGATAAGCACAGATAATTCATTATCTGTGTGGTAATTAAATTTGTATAAAACAGTCACACAAGATATGTTTACAATTAGTTATGTTCATATTACGGCATTATCGTATAGTAGTTGACATATATCAATAATTCAAAGCAATATATGTATTTGACTGTTATAACTGATTTTATTTAATAATTTAATATTCTAGATCTTGTTGGTGTAAATTTTGACTCGTATTGCTAATGCAATACGAGTATAATTTAATAAGTATAGTTGTATTTGCAATAATTACATATTAACTTCGAAAATAACCTCTTTGGCATACAACTGATATTCATTCTCATATCTGTTATAATTATCTATAAAATGAAATTAAATCGGCCGAGATAAAAGATTTGCAACGGAATTATTAGAGCTAATCGTCAGTTAATGTTTTTAGTCTCGATAATACCATAAGAGTCTTATTAAATATTTTGTACTATCCAATAGATTTAGTACTAATTTAATTTATAATCAATATTATTAATAGTGGGGACTAGCGATCGTTAAGTTTTTGAGGCATAATGTAGGCAAACAAGCGCAGTCTAAGCTCATGATACAAATCCACGAGTCCACAGTACGTAAGCCAAATTATTTGTTTAGCTGATTCTAGTTAGTGACGGACGGATATTCTTATCTGTCGGGTATTAACGGAAATCCTTTGATTTGTATATATCATCAAATTTGACAGTGTTATTTTTTATATAACATACCAAAATATTGATTCTTTGACGTACTTGTCTCCTTATAGATAAACAGTTGAAACTCATATGTTATTTTTTCAGTTGACTAGAGTATTAAGAGCACTTGTGAGAGAGATTTAACTTTTCACATACGAAATTGGTAAATTTTACGATAACGTAATTAATTGACTGGTATTTATTTAAAATTTAAACCTGAATGTTCAAGTTAAAATTTATAATATTTTAAAGAATTTTAGGTGTTACTTTAAACATGAAAAGCAATACAATGTTTAGCCCTTTAAAATTATAACATTAATGTTGATAAATATTATCAAACAAAGTGGTAAATATTTAATATTATAGTAAAATATCGTATACAGAAAATCCTAACTAGCCATGTGAGTCCCGGACTGATCGGGCTTGATAAAGGATTTGAGGGATAATCCTTTCACAGTCGGTAACATATGTTCTGTACTTTCTTTACTGTACGTCGACAGCAATTAAGGATTGTATAGGATTAAGGCCATGTCAGTTGTAGCGTTTTAATAGAATAACTGGCTTTTGATTCACACTAACTTTTTATTAATTTATCACATTATAACTAAAACGCTCTATATATTGTTAACAATGTTCATTTTTTTTACAACCGAATACAAAGACGTTTCTTGCTTGTCATGAAATATGTAAGAAATGTTTTCATACTTTAATAAACCTAGCAAATATTTTTAATAAAATACCAATTTTTATATTTATGTGCAGCCTGGAAAAATAGCTCACCGAGTTGGAAAAATTATATTGATCATACATAATAATAATACGAAGCAATTTTAAATAATATAACTTTACTACACTCGAAATGAATATTCAATCCTAATCCATTTTTAACTATCCAAGATTACGATTTCAAAATATTCTGATTTCAAATTAAGAATTCACCTGTGTTCGAAAATGACAGTAATTCGATAGTATCCATAACTTATTTCGCCAATTTTGAGGTTTTTAGTTTGACGATATCCGAAATCAATCTAATAATATTGGTACGCATCCGCATCCTAAATCTAAATGTAATATCATTTACATCCGTAATTTAACTTTATTACAACAACATGTAACTAACGCTTGAATTCATTTTTTATGCGCATATTTTTTATTACTATACACTCTCGTAAAATCGGCTGCTGAATGATGTGTTTTAGTCATAGTAACAAATATTGAAAAATTTCGGGAAATTCAACTTCACTAATTTATTTTGGACGACACATAGCTTATATCCTACCATTATAAGTCAAGACATTTTTGTAATACTTCATACGATAAAATACTAATATAATGTTTTCATTCGTCGTTTTATTTATAAACACGGTATGAACACAGAATTAACATTGTTTTTTTGGTATTCACTTAATTGCTTTGAATTTTTTACTATTTAAAATGTAAGTAAACAACGTCGTAGCTGCATCGTTTTCATATTAATGTCTAGTGAAGTTAATTCCAAAAACAATGTAGACCATGTTTTAACAGTTCACAAGAGTCACGAATATTATACTGCATTTGCAAATTAATTAATGACAGCTAGGATCTCTCGTAAACTAACGGACAATATTGAAAACAATTTGATATTCATAACTGTATCCGAAACAGATACATGTAGTAGTAGCAGGATAAAGTTCGGATTTATATCCAGATCTTATAAATATATACCCTAAATATTCACAATATGTCAATTTTATTGCAATGAGTATACATTGACCTATGGACTGAACGGCATACTTTTTGGCATACGGTAATGTAGTACACAAAAACAATGTGGTAAGTTCTATAATATTAACGTTTCATTTATTATTTAACATTTTTTATAAATGTAAAATTATAAATATATTCGTCAGTGATTTCTTCACTTTGAATCACTTTGAATTTTAAAAAAGTAAAATGTATAACGTGGATGAAACTCACGTTCTAAATTTCTTTAGACGGGTTGCATATTTTTAGTTTTAATTAAAAACATTTGTTATTTATTCTTAAAACATTTTCTACATTTCTATTTTCTTAATTGAAAGACTCAATTAAATTAATGAGAATAAACAGATTTGATGATGATGAAACAGTTTTTTTTTTCTAATATATAAATCTGCTTGTAAAGTAATCTTCGTGACAAATTTTCTACGTTACAGATTTTTTTTATATAAAATCAAGTATATTATTTTAAAAATTTAAGCAATGTCTTGATTTTAGATGCAGCGCAAAAGTTAAGTGTAATATTTTGGTTGTATTAACTTTGTTATAAGAGAATCACACGAGCCGTGTGGGCCAGTTTCCATGCAAGGAAACTGCATGGAAACAGGTCTTGCCTTAACCATGATTGGGGACCGATGGCTACGCACCCATAATCTTCGTTCTATGTTTTTAATAAACATTCATTCAAACAGGATTCATACGTGAATTTTATTAAACATTTTTGTAATGAAACCTCTTTAATGTCCAGATTCTAATTGCATTTTATTATTATATTGTATTCACTATGTCTACATATTGGGTTGTTACTAAACTGATTTATCGTCTAAATAATAAATCTAAAAAGAAATACCACTTACAAATTTTTATTTCCTTTGTAGCCTAGTAATGATCTTATCAATTAGTTCGCGAATCATGTCAGGGATAATCTTTACTGACACTATGTCAATAATATACACTATTGTGTGCAACATATTTTGTGTTTGTAATAATGACCGCAAAGATTTTACGTTAAAGAGCCCAGGAATAATACGGAGTAGCCATGGACTACGAAGGGGTAAGAGCGTTAGTAGACGTTTTTTGAATCGCACCAACGGTGATGGAAAGCATCGTACAGTAATTTCATGTACCATTATATTATACACAATCAAGATTACATGCAACTCTATTCAAATTCTATACATATATGGAAAGTTTTGGTTACAGACCTTTATTTCACTTTTCATTTTATTATTTAGGACACCTTTTTTTTGTTTAAAGTTCTAATATATTCTATTGCAATTAAGGTAATACAAGCTATAAATTATGGACACTGTTATAAATCAAAATCTGGAGAAAATATTTCTGTATGTAATATTATGTAATAAGGTGAAAATAAAATTATTTAAGACCTACATACTTTTTCTTTGTTTCAGACTTCAATAAAATGTGGTTTTAACCCAAAGGTGGACAAAGCTGAGAAGGTAAGTAGGTAATATTATAATTTTACTACTCGTAACCAACGTCTGTGCTATGTAGGTACTTTAAAACTGAAACTATGAACATTTTAAATACTCCTACCTCCTAGATCACTTTTTCCTGATTAATTCCTGTAAAACTGACTCTGTTATATTTTTAATAATCCATAACTTTACAGCAAGGTATAAAGTGAGTATATTTTGTTATCCGTTTACGCAGACTATATAAAATCAATATGAAACAAGAATCATATAAATCTGATACAGTGGTAAATTCAATAACACAGAAATTACAGCTAAAAGTTAAATAATTATTAACGTGAGGAGTATAGTCAGGAATACTCTTGTGTACTTAATGCTTTTTTTTATACTAATGAGTGGACTTTACCTAGCTTGTATCATCACTTCACGTCCACGTAAATGTGGAGTATCGCAGATCCTACGTTATTGTCCAGCGAATCAGCCAATGACGGTTTTAATATAATGAAAGTACGAATGCATTAAGCAACTTGTAACTCAGAAAAGCCAATCGCAAAACGCATTAGCATAAGTGCAACTTGCAAATAATTATCTTCATAATTGCTCTGTTATCTATATAATCAGTGCATATAATAATGCTTGCCTTATGAATAAATAGAATTTTGGTATTCTAATACGTACTTATATAAACAAAAGAATTTTAGCTTACCTCTAAACAATAAATATCGATTCATTTTCAATTAATAATATCACCCTCATTATCATAATTTCGACACCGTTACCTTACTACGCAAGCCTGTGGATTAATGGAGAATGCCAAACCCTAGTTTGTATTTCGTAGGATTGCACTGCAGCAGGTCGGCTATAATGCTATCGAGTTGTGATGCACAGACCTCTTATATTTCCTTAGTATTTAAATAGTAGTATAGACTCAAAATAATGATAGCTTATTCTTATATTTGTGGTTAACAGAGGACTGTCATAAGTTTTGTTTTTTTTTTGCTACCGATCAGATATTGTAAATTTTTGTACATTAATATTCATTCAAACATACCAAATTTATCATATATTTAAGTTCCATTTTACTTATATTTGGGAGGAGCTCCAAAAATACTAAAATAATTTTACTTTCTGAGTTTAAAACCCTCACATTAGTTCGAGAAATAAGAAAACACAATTCATACTTACTTATCCTTTTCTGCCCTTTATGGAAGAAGAATTTCAAAGCGGCAACTATTTCTTATTTTACGGATTTACTTTGCTTGAGAAAAAATTGGACTTCGTAATTAACTATGTTACTTAAGTTTCCGAATTCCGAATTCATTGAATCTGACTACTTTTATTTAAGAAGATCAAACCGACAACATATATCACTCATCACACTTGTAAATTTAAAAATAACATGTTTCATACAAATGTCAACCCACATTTTGCATGTTATACCTCCTCTATTACTCTAAATTACATTCATAGCGAAAGTGTCTATATTCACCAATCTTCATATTTTCGTAATTTCGCGCCTACAGTCATTAAACAAATAGTACAAATATAATGTCAATGGATTTGATCTAAACAAACAACAAGAGACAAAGCCCATACGTATTATGTACGTACCATTATATCGATGAGAAACTTGATTACAGAGTTGGTGACAATACAAGTACCTGTTACAGATAAAATGATCGAACACAACTTCATGATTGGACTATTATCCAAATACTTAGAAGTATACAAGCACAAGTGACACTAGCGTACGGTATCGTAAATATAGAAACATTTCTTTATAAATAACACTTGACACACATCGTTCTGTAAACATTTAAATTACGCATACAATTTAAGTACTGCTTCATTGTCTGTTCTTTAAGTTATATAATACAAGCAATCCGAAAAATTATGTAAAAGCACAATGACAATAAGAGGAGCCCGCTTCCTGGATTTATTCGAAATGAAAATGTGGAACGAAGGCCATGATATTAAATACTTATCCCTCCAAAACATCGTTGTATCGAACAGACGACAGGAACGCGCACTCAAGTGGGAACTTACACAGAAAGGATGGGACCGATCTATCACCCTCAAAGGACACCCTCATACACACAATTTAACAGAAACGAGCTTCGTATGCATGCACATATTATTGTTGCTCAGGCTTTTCACGTGGAGATTGTAATTAAGAATACGAGTATATTGGGAGAGTTTTTATCACATAATAGAGCAAGTGATTATACTGAACGATGCCCATTTTAGTCATAGATTGTCATTTGTTTCTCTGATGGGTTAATATAAAGTTTAATATTAGATAGGTGTACATTTTATAATAAATGTTTCGTTATGTATAATTTATTCTTTAAACATTCAGAATATCATTTATTCGAATGATTTTGATTCTATGTGCTTGCAAAATACAGCATTCATTTACATCGTCACAGTGTTTCTATAGTGTCAGCTATGATTATGGATAATGTTTCTAATTATTATAGATCCAAAAAACGGTTATCTCTCAATTGATTTATTTGCTTTGGTCATTTAAAATATTATTATGGGCACATTGGTGTTATTTTCATTTATCTGTTGGTTATTCCAATCATTATATACTTTTTACTGAATGCTGCCGATTATAGTGGTTAAGGTTCCGAGTTCATCATATTTGCATATTTTAATTTTCCTGTCTGCAACATTTCCGAAGTCCTTTGTGAGCAGACATTGTTACCCTGTGGTGATTGGCTGCGATACAGTTCAAAGAACAACGCGTTTTGTTTTCATTCTAGTCTACATATTATGATACAAGTGAAAGACGTTGCATTTGTTATTTACCAAAGCGCACATTGCAATAATATAGAGAAATTTTGAGTCTATAATTGCAGTTTAGTACAGTTTTATTATACTTACGATTCCCCTAGGAACGACCTAGAAAGCTAACTATGAAATGTCATACACTTTTTTTGCTGATTGCTTTTAATCAATATAAAGTCAAGATAATACAATACAAAAAAAAATTGAAGCTATTTTCGAGATTAGTTTTCATTTTTTAAATAGTGCGTTTCAATAGTAATATGAAATAATAAGAAAGAATAATAATATAAGACCATGCAAATCTAATTTAAAATGAATAGTTAAAATTTGATGTATCATGTATAATAATCAGAAATATTAAAGTTAAATATCTATTACGAGAACAAGCCGTGATTTTTTTTAATCTAAATCAGACCAGTACGAATACAAGGTACCAAACAGCTCAAACCGTTTTCATGTAATGTTTTCATGTAATTATTTCGACTCAAGAAACTACTACTTTTAATTTTGTTTTCTCAATTACATTTAACTCAAGTAAACGGAAGGTGCTTTGTAATGCGACAAATGTGTTTTAAAAATTAACCCGTTTGCATTGCACATTTGTCCATAGTAATTACATAACATAGCCACAAATTAACGTTAGTACGTCCAAAATTAATTAACTCTACAAACAGCATTTCAATGGAAACGTGTTTCTATTTGTGTTTGCTATACGATACTGCAAAATAAACAACGCTTAACTGGAATAAGCCTCTCTCAACGACAACAGCGAACGCACAATCAGAAATAACCGTACCTATAGCTTATTTCGGATCTTTTGTAAGCAAAGAGCAATGATCGCTTCAATGGTACTGACGGTATGTATTAAAATAGTGCCGTTCGGTGATTTGATTTACAAATGATTGTTTTCAAATTGCGTTACCAAAATGTAATTCATTTGTAAACTGTAATTATTGCTACGAGATGGGAGCACCGCTCTGTTCAGTAATATTGTTCTGTGGCTCTGTTTGTCGTTCTATGAAATACAACCCAGTGATGAAATTAGTCACGAAAATCGCGGTTCTATTCATAGTATGATTAGGGGATCATACTATTACTAGGGTAATAGGGATTACCAAAAGTGAGATTAACGACATGAGACTTCGAATAGAATAGTTAAACAGTTGCGATAATTCATATCTGTGATATTTTTAGTGTTAAATGTAAACAATACAAAGAAATAGTGTCCATACATTCTAGACATCTAATTTACGACTGAACAATTATTTTACGCATAAACACGTGTTTAATTATCATTTACATAATATCCATATGCACTTTTCTTTTTGGTTTTGTTGTATAGGTTCTAATTACCACTAAAATTGAAATATATACATATTAACATATAGACCATAAATATTTTAAATATTATAGGCAATGAGAAATGCCTCCTCCTCTTTGCGTCGATACCCCAGTTACTGAGGGTCGTGATCTCTCTTGTTGAGCACCTTGCTCATGATTATTGACCGCTACTGGTGTCGATTCCAGTGTGGTGCGTATCTGGTCTGTCCAACGTATAGGGCTTCTTCCTCTCGGTCTATTTCCTTCGACTTTGCCTGTGACTACAAGTTTCTCGAGGCTGTCATTTCCCTTCCTAGCAATGTGGCCGAAATACTCGAGTACCTTTCGCAGGCATGAGGTGGATAGCCTGGTTTGTACTTTGAGTTCCCTTAAGGTGGATACGTTGGTACGGTGAGCTGTCCAAGGAATGCCTAACATTTTTCTCCAGCACCACATCTCGTAGGCGTCAATACGCTCTCGGTCAGCTTTTTTAATAGTCCACGTTTTAGCGCCGTATGCAAATATGGAGAATACGAAAGCACGTACAAATGAGAAATGCAGCCAAAGACTATTCTGGACAGATAGAGAACAAAATATTTGAATTAGTTTGTAGCATGCCGGCTTTGCATCCCAGGACAGTTCAAAGCGCATGTGCCGTATTGTTTCTCGTTTGTCTGATAACGGTGCCTCACCCTTTTTGAATCGCTATTAGCATTCATTCGATTTACGTTGTTATTCAATAAATTACTTCGTGTTGAGAAACGTTAAAAAATTATTATGTTCGTGATTTTAATATTAGAAACTGTAAACTGTTCTATAAGCCTGCAATCACAAAGGGTTTTTCACAAATTGTTTTTAGTTTTACAATGTGATGGAAATTCTGATTTAGAGAGATACGGAAATAACGTATAGTGTATATGAATAACGTATGAATTTGACGGTTTAATTGCAATCTTAGTAGTAGTAGCTACGGAAGGAAATAATTTATAGTTTGCAAAGAATAACATATAGAGTTTATAAGTTTCTAAATAAATTCTAATAAAATAATGGTTTAGCAAAATTCATTAAAATCGGTCCCGTAGTTTTAGAACTTATTCGTTACATATATAAAAATATGAAAGCTTGTTATGCAGATAAAAATAATTTTAGAGTAAAGATGTTTTTCCAAAAATATCTAGGATTTTCATATGTCTTTTGAAAATAAAATACCTATATCTTTATAAATGAATTATTTACTTTCAAACAGTTTTCACTCTATTACTTGGATTCGATATTCTTATAAAAATGTAGATATTTAATCCCATCATTTTAACAATAACAAACGTTTCTTTTTTTGAATTAACGTAAATCTAATATATGACACGCCGTCATTAAAATTTGTTTTATCATTTTTCCCAGTACGGACATAAAAAACATCAGAATATAAAAATGTAATTAGATCTTGTTACTGGTAATAATGTTTCTAGAATTTGAAATAAAATACATTTTAAGTAACTATTGTGCACCTAATTCAATAAAGAAGTTACAGAGTATATAATCAATGAAATAGTAAAATATGGATATCAAATCTAAAGATACTGAAATATCTTTGAATATTCTGGTAAAGGTGACTTACGCAAGGAATATTTCAATGTAATAAAGTAAATATATCTTTCTTTTTTTAATTATACATTCCTATAGAAATGTTGATAAAGACACTTGTAATTCGATAGTGTTTCCTAATACGACTCTGGGGAGCTTTTGAATTTAATTGAAAGTTGGTAATACATGTTTGATAGTTTACAGTGATAAATCGCTCTAGCATATCGGTTTTCGGTATAGAGTTCTTTATAAAGCATAAAAACGAAAAATAATCTTTTTGCACTTTTCAGTCTGTTTGGCTCAAACTAAAACTGTTTACATATTGTTAAAAATAGATATTAAAACACATTTTTTACAATTCTTACGAATAAAAATTTGGAACAAAATGAATATTCAAGGTCAACACATGCAGTAAGAAACAAGATTAAAACAAAGTAATTACAGTAGAAAAACTTCATTTTTAATTACTTTATATTTAAATAATAGTACCATAGCAGAAAATGTATTTGATAATTTATTTAAATACTAGCTTTCTGCCCGCGGCTTCGCCCGCGTGGATTTCGGGATTGGGTGTATAGAGGGTTAAGGGTCATAGCTTTTGCCCACGGCTACATATACGCGGAAGTCGGTTTATGGTGCGAAGATTTTATCGCGCTTCCCGTGGGACTATCCGTTTTTCCGAGATAAAAAATGCCGCAAAACTCCTCAAGAATCACTCTATCTATTGATGAAAACCGCATAAAAATCTGTGCAGTAGTTTTTGAGCGAAGCCTTTATTGCGCATCCCGTGGGATCTGTCGATTTTTCCGGGATAAAAAGTAGCCTATGTTACTCGGGAGAATGTAGCTTTCCAAAGGTGAAAGAATTTTTGAAATCGGTCCAGTAGTTTAAGCGTGAAGAGGTAACAAACAAACAAACAAACACACTTTCGCATTTATAATATTAGTTGGGATATTTGACTGCCCGAAAAGTGGAAACTAACAATATTTTTGCGACTTTGAACTAAATTCCGAAGGTCCGAGTGCCAGAGTTACTTAAGGCGTTGTGAGTTGGAAAAGCGAATAATGACATTGTTACAGTTAAAAATAGAAAACCTGTGAAGAGACTCTCGTCTGTTCCTGTGTGGAGAAATTTCAGTGTGACTACTTTGATAATTTAAATTATTTTCCGACTAAAAAACCAAGCTTAGTAAACCCTTTCATTTGATACCCATATTGTAGGGGTGCATTATAAATAATTGGCTCGCCATCTTGGGAAAGTCCGCCATATTGGATTAAGAGTGACGTCACATTATTTACCGAGGTGTTCTTTTCAAGCCCTTTTATTTGATACCCATATTGTAGGAGTGCATTAAAAATAATTGGTCCGCCATATTGGATACGCCGCCATGTTGGATTTAGAATGACGTCACACAGTTAATCATGCATTGTCATCCGAACTAAACGTGTATACCAAATTTCAGCTCAATCGGAAACCGGGAAGTGGATCAAATTTAAGTTGCACGATTTGGTTACAGAACGACAGACAACGGGACAGGTGAAACTAAATAAAAGCTTGTAAATATGCAGTATTCTTACTAAGTTAATTACCTTTACTACTATTTCAAAAAGCCATACCTTGTAAATATTTTATAATATCTTTCTAAAACTTAATCAGAAGAGAGTATGTGAAGAAATTGCCTTTTTTGTATTAACTTTGTTAATTAACTTTCATAACCGATATGTATAAATACCTGGGTCAATTTAGAACTAAGGGAGAACTAGAAATTGATTTTTTATACAAAATAATTTTTCATTGACAGAGAATAGAATTCGTTTCATTTTACGCAGATTAATAATTCTATACAATATTGGTAGAGAAAGTTTAACTCTAATTTTAGATCATAAAAGTGAAACATTTCTGTTCTGTGTTACAAAAAAAGCTTAACACATATAAAAACAAAAACGTAGGTTAGTATGATTATTTATGTTTAAATTAAAAATATTATGTATAATTAAAATTATATTTTAATATATTTACAAAATATATTTCATAATTACTATAATAACATAACAAAGACGTTAGATATGTCCAATGTATATATATATAACAAAAAAACATATTACTATGATTATCGTTTAACAAAATATAATATTTAGTTTACACTACGTACAACAATATCACATTAATTGGATTTACTACAACTTGATTTTGTTTTTTTTTAGATTGTAAGTAGCATGCTTTAAGTTTGAATGTGAACCGAAAATTTTCCGCGTTGTTATTTAGCTGCAGAACTTCTTTTTTATTCTAATATTTTCGAGGGAGCTATAGAGACTGTCCCAGTGAGCCCAACAAGTCTAAATATAAACGAAAGGAGAAGGGGGAGGCCCGACCACAGGACGTTCACCCGTACCCAGACCTTGTGCGCATTGCCGGAAGGAACGATTTCAGAATTTTTGCGTTGCCCTCGCGAAATGTAGTGTCTTTAGACTACCAGATTAATTCGTTCAATTGACAGCGGTGTCCTTTTATTTTTTATTCAGAATATCAAAGAAGGTTATTTCAAGAGAGTATGCCTTTTAATAATTACTTAAAAATTTATTACTCATTTTGAACATTAGAAAATTTAATATTACTAAAAACAAAGTTACGAGTTGAAGTGCGTCAATTATACTAAAAATTAATTAGTTAGATTTTTTAAAAAATCGTAAAAAAATGTAAAAAAGTTATTGTTGACTGAATGACTTCAAATAAATGCCATACCGGAACCTATTGTGTAAGAGTGAGCGTTGTGAAGAATTGCAGCTTTTATTCATCAGCACGCAGCTGTAGCTATGTGAAATTATTAAATTATAAGTAATAAAAATATTAAGAGTTTCGTGCATTTTCTTTTATCTTCTTATAAGTATTGTCAACAATAATTAATGTTTACTTCTAATCAGCTCCAAAAATAACTAATCTCTCAAGTAGAGCTACACATATATCAACCAATAAATAACAGTATATTCTTAAATGTATCCGCTGATAATGGTTATAGTTTAAATCAAAGTGTTCAAATGAACTAATTGGACTTGCATTCGTATTGGACAAATAAAATAATACTGTGTACGATGTTGTTAATTTACTTTAATTTAAATAGTAGAGGTAAAAAGGTAGAATATAGTAAGTATTTCTGTGTGTTTGTGCATTTATGCAGATAAAAATAAATGTACCAGGGCGCTTTCAACCCGTAGTACAAAATAAGCGATTGAACTTTGGAGAGGTGGTCCTTGTCATACAAATTATATCAAAATATTATTATCAAAAACAATAATATTGAATCACTACTATTAACAAATTAAGATTAAATAATTTTTAAATGATTTTATGATTTGTATTTGAAATTAAAAAACACATTATTATTACATGCATACATAGATATGTACGAGTATGTATGTAATTATAATGTGTTCCTCCTTTTCTTTTCATTATTGCAATGCCCAACAGCGTCAGTTTGTCTTGTCTTTGTACAAAACATATCCACATCACTAAAATTCTCATTATATCTGGTACAAGCTCTTTTGATAAAGCTATTATTTGCATAGCGGGTGTTAGTAAATTTAACACTGAATAAAAATTTTCTTCTAATGTGTCTTTCCTGTTTACGAGCAATACGGAAGTAAACTTGTTCTAATAGTGAAGGAGCATCAACCATATTGTTGAGTAACTTAAATAAATAGGTAGCATCTAGATAGTGGCGACGTTGTAGCAGACTTCTCACTTTATAAAATGCGAGAGAAGATTCATACTCATCTTTATAATGGTTACAAACTCTATAATTTACACATCTAAGAAACTTTTTTTGTAGTTTTTCTATATTAAATTGATGAATTTGTTGTGATGGATTCCAAACAGTACTTGCGAATTCCAACCTACTACGTACGTAACTGTTAAATAAAAGCTTATAGGTAGAGACAGACTTGAAAGGTTTTCCCATACGTAATATGAAACCCAAAAACTTAAATGAATTCTTTACTATTTTGTCAATGTGAGGTACAAAAGACAGTTTAGAATCCATTAGCACACCAAGATCTCTTACTTCATTTGTTCGCTTTAATTCAACACCAAACATTTTATATACGTGTTTGATTGGCCTTAGCTTTCTACTAAACGAAATAGTACAGCATTTGTCAGGATTCAAAAATAAATTATTGTCAGTGCAAAATTTTGTAAAGCTGTCTAGATCCTTCTGTAGCAGGAAAGCATCATTACTATCTTTTACAATTCTGAATATTTTTGTATCATCAGCGTATAATAATATTATAATATTAAGTACTTAATTATATAATAAGTACTTAATTATATAATAACTAATTTGTATTGTTTAAATCACGTGTGGTTAAATGCTTGCCGAATATTTATTTAACATTTGCAATCAGTATTATATTTCTTTTGACGGTCTTGAGGACGCGACTAATTTAAGGCGACTTGCGTGCTTAAATGAGTCAACTACCGCGTATTCTCATATATATTAATTAATAAGACCTTGTGATTGTAGTATATATTTTTGATATCCGATAATTATTCGAATTTTTGTCGACGTAAAAACCATCCTTGATCGAATATTTTGAAAGAATTGATCAAATTGGTCCAGGCGCTGTTGAGTTATGTATTATACTTCTTATATATTTTTATATATAATAAGATTAATGTACTAAACGTTCTATATTGTCCTACGTTTAATTTGCTGCAAATCAACTCCATTCGGCTACAACTGGCTTTTATGGTGATTGTCTCATCTATTTACTCGTATTTATATGTAGAAATGTAGAAACATTTAACATTCAATGAAGTATTTTCAAAGTTCAATTTTTCAAGTAGTAATAACTTTTTAAATGTAAGTGTGGCAAATTCCGAAAACTTTTAGTGTGACATATCACACTAAAAGTGTACATTATTTTAATGTATAAACTGTACATTAGTAGTGTTTGAAATGTTTGATCCTGGAACCGTGGATGTTTAATTCTTGTAGTTTAATGTGATTAGACCACTAAAACGCCAATATTTTATAGTCATGTCTAGATAATTTTGGTAAAAATAATGATATTGTACTATAGCTCAATATATGTGCTTTAGTATATTATTAGATCTGTGATAAAGTGCGGTACAGACTGGCTTTTAATAGAGTAATACTGTAAGATTGCTAGCTCGCGAATCGGCAATCGATCGGGTCCTCTGAGATGAATATTTCATTGACTAATCTTCATATAATCGTAAGTAGTGAGTTCGTAATATTGGAAATAGACGACAGAGATGTGCATATAGTATATATAAAATAGAAGATACAATAGAAGATAATAAATAGAAGATTCTTTCAATCATGTATATATGTGTATGATTATGTCTAAGTAGTATAGCAGCAATTGTAAAAAAAAGGTTATCATCATAATAGCATTTATACAATAAAATTGTTACAAGGTTATAGTATTTTTTAATATAATATCACTTCTGCGGAGTTTCAGTGTAGTCTAATAATTAACTTCCTGCGAGTAAGTAGGTATTAATAAAATGCCACTAAAACGTTACAAAATTATGGCCGAAGCTCACTTAAAGTTTATGGGGTGAAAATTTTATTTAAGTTATTTTTTTAAATTTGTTTAATAATAATCTCACGGTATTATTATTGTATTTGGTCAAGGGATTTGCAATTACGTCTTTACATTAGTACAATCACCCTAGACTCAGACAAGTTTTGACGTCAAACTTATATAATATTTGAAGAGTGAATCGCAAAACAATTTTAATTTTAGACATCGTTGGTTAATACCGGTCCAGTCTGCTTACAACAATAAATATGAAGAAATATGACAAAAAATATGAAAATTATTTCCAATAACAATTAATATTTTTTCTCATAAAAACAGTAGGCATATCAAAAACTTTACATGAAATTTTCGCGTTTTATAAACAAAAAGTAGTTATAAGTTAATAAGCCAATACAATTTCTATGTTTAAAACCTAGTAAATAATTTGTATTCACCACAAGTGACTGAAACATTTTTACAGTACTTTATATAGTGTCATAGTCTTTATATAGTCATAGTTAAGACATAGCCAATTCACTTTTTTATACATTTTATTGTTTTACTACAATTACACCAATTTCTCTATGATGGATACTACAATTTTTTTTATTAGAAATTTAGACATTAACGTATCTCGGCTAAAACTATTACATCGATGACGTTGAAAATGTGTTTTTCGAGGGTATGTTGTTCTATTAATAAAATGTCTACGACATGGGATTAACCAAGACGTATGAAACAAGGTCATCAGGTCTCCAAAATAATCCTTCTTTATAGGGCAAGTTCACTGACTTTGTAATAATATGCGAAATGTGGGTGAAGTCTCATAGCATCCTGATGGAGGTAGTAGAGGGTGAGATATGAAGGCCAGAGTTCGCCGCGTCAGACGGCCAAGACCTTTATTTAACGGTGCTATTGACCCGCAAACTGCTCCGTAGCACGTCAACGTAATCGACCGACAGCGGGCGCTTGCCCCGATTCACCCGCATTCATGTGATGCCAGAAATGACATAATGTAAAAATAAAATAAAATATAATATTGTAAAATTAATTTCAAGTTCCCCCTAAAACTTTTAATGTAGGCCAAAAACATCCTCCCGAAAGGAAACTTGTTAACTAATTTCGAATAATTATGATTATATCATACTTACTCGAAATTAGAAAATACCGAGAGGATTATATAGATAGAAATATAAAATATTGAAATTGAAAACATTAATAAACTTCCCATGCATTGCATGCATTTTCTTATATATTTAAATATCTGACGTTAAATTATTGCCATTCGCTCTTTTACAGAAAATTAAATACTTTCCATAGAAGATCCTCTTATATTTCCGTACGCATCCTTCAGCAAAAAGGAAGCTTTTAAACAATTTAATTGATACTATTAGGATTCAAAGGCAAGCTTATTGGAAATTATTAACTTTCAAGAATAAACTTTCATAAATTTACCTATATAGCTACGCAAGAAATACTTGAAAAATATTACTCGATTCGGCCTAGTTCCATCTAAAGTTAGTAGTCAACACTTAAGTAATATAAAGATTTTAAATGGTTTATTTTTATTATTCTTGTCCTATTTCTGTTGATATTTACAAAACTCAATGAAAAATAACTCACGTTCGGGGTAATCTTAATATAATTTTAATACAGGAATATTTTGAGACCGGTGAAGAACATACGATAATCCCTTAACACGAATAATATTTCGTTTCTTTGGGAAAAATATAACACGCCCGGAAAGTTGTTTTCGATTTTTATAAGATTTTGGTATTAACATTACATCACCTAGAAGTACATATGGTATCCTACTTATGGGTATTTTCAGAGGACAATACTTATTCTAACCAAATGAATTGTGTAAACCTTTTTCTATAACGAATAGTAATGAATGACAGAGCACGCATTTGAAGTAATCCTTGTTTGTTATGTCAAACTAACCACACTAAATATTAACGCTTTATTTAAAAGTTTTACCATTGTGCTAGTATGTTGGTTTTTAATAAATTTTAATCGTAATTTAGTTTAATCATAGTATATAATAAATATACCTAAATAAGTTGCAAATTTTAAAGCTAAAAGTCATTCAGATCTCAGCGGAAATCAGGAATAGCTCTACTTAGCCAACATTAATTTTAACAGTTCAACATCTTAGTTTGACACATCCACAAGTGAACAATATATCAGCATATTTTATACAGTGTACACAAATACCAAGGAACTGTTGCAATTGATGTTAGTAGAATGCTTTGACAAAAAATATATAAAATAAAATAATGAAGCAACGGAAAACTTTTCATTTTCCGACTATAAATTCAAATTCTATACCGATAGAACCGAAAAAGGACAGAAAATTATTACTAATAACTCTTTTCTGAAAGAATATTCGATATAAGGCAAATAAAAACTAGTCTAAGAAGATGAAAACATTGAGATGTATGTTTCTTAAAGTTTAGCAGAATATGTTTACCGACTTGTAGGACTTTTAGTTCGCTACTTCTTTTATTTCCTCACTACCTGGTGTGATTATCTGAAATTCAATAAACACGGAGACTTGCAGAAAAGACTGCAGTACAACGTCTAGTACTAGTTGAAAGAACATTTCATAGTATTGGAATGTGTTAAAAGATTATATAAAATTTAACACTGACGTAGTAGAATCTACCACAAAGACAGTTTAATTATTGTTTCTGTCATGGAGTACATAAAGACTATAGAAGTAACTACATATATTGAACTCTAAACTTTGATTCAAATTCATTATGCATTCTGTTCAATGAATACTCATTATCTACAATTTTTTTCTTGAACTATTCTAGATTTTGAACTGCTGCTGGGTCGTAAAATGTCCGATGTATTTTCGCAAATGTTTATTATCTATAAACACTAATTGCTATAGATTAATTGAAAAATGTTGCAACTGAATTTGCATTTATACGAACTGGCAGCAGCGGCAGTACGTTGAACAGATTGAGAGTGAAGTGGTACTAGTATAAGTGCTTTCGGTCGGTATTCGAATTGACCGAGCGCGCAGAGAGGAAAATGAATTTTCCGCGGGGACCCACCATGCAACGATAATGCAATGGTACGCCGCCCGTATCGATCGATACCACCCTGCTCCCTTGTTCGCGTGAATCACCCGCTACTTCGATAAGCGTTAATTTGAAAAAAAATGGTCTAGGTAAATTTATTGTAGCCTATCTTTATCATCACGAACATTACGCCGCAGCACATTTGATGAAAAAAATTAAAATCTTGTTTAGTTACAAATATAGTATTATTTTTATGGTATTTAATGAGTTTTATCGGATAAATAATCTTACTATGAAATATAATTGTAACTTATTTAATAATGAGTATATAACACTCATTATTGTGCATTATGAGACAGTGAAGCATACGCTACATTATAACAACGGTATGATTTTAATGCTTCAAATGCTGCAAATCTCTTTAGATATTTTCTGGATAGATGACAACGGTTTTCATTATTTAAGTCGAGTAGCAATGTTTTCAAATAATTTAATTATTTTCTTGTGCGGTTTGGATGTAATAAAAAAATATTTCAATCAATACCACTTTTATGCATATACGTTTATCGACTATATTCATTTGAAATTGCGAATTCTAGGGGTAAGTAAATGAGTCACTGTTTATATTGAGTCGTTGCTCAGTTTTTTCCACATTCAGTATTGCATGAAAATTCGACACCCGATAGTACTGTCAGCATGCACATTATTGAACTTAATAAAATTGTAACTAAATATTGGCGTCTCCGCGCGACAGCATATCAGATATTTGTGAAAATTTTTAACATCGATTAACATTTAAATAGCTTTTATCTGATCGGTGCTAAATTTGATATTATTTATAAAACGATTACCTTACTTTACGTGGGGGTTTGAAGATATAGTTGATAGTTTCGAAAAAAGGTAAGTAATGTTAACCTAATTGAGAATAGACAAAAAACTTTCCAAGGACGGCAGACCTGCGGCAACCCGTTCGCTTATATACTGGATGAGGTCGGTAGGCCTTTGATAGACTTATTGTTTCCCATCTTCACCATGTTCCTCAAATTGAGTTCAACTTTCATAATTTCAATTCGGCTTTCATGTCGAGTTTTGGCTAGTTGGTCAGGTCGCAAGTGAGAGGAAACAGTTTTGAGGGTGTCTACAACCACACCTGTCATAAAATAAGTGTCACGCTATCACGGGTTTCATACCCAGACTAAAAGAGTCATTGGGTCTGAATGTGGCTCGCTATAAGACGCTATAAGGCTGACCTTGTTCTTTCACAGACCCAAGATAGGAGCCCTTTTTGGCGCAGAAATAGTCGTCGATGGTGTCAGAGTGCCGCTGCATCGGCACTTGTCGTATCTTAGGTTGATTATTGACGGCTTTGATGAGCATTTCGTCCTCTAAACCCTGCCTCCTTAAGGCTGTCTATGCAATCGATTATCTCATCTCGAATATGTGTAAATATTTAAACTGATTATATTTTATAAAGTCCTGAATTCAATATATGAATTAAATTTGAAGACACTACCCATAAGAGTACTTTAACCTTTGCATTAAATTAATACAGTATTAAGTCATGTTTTATTTCATTTATAATGTCAAGTCTATATGTTTGTAACAATAACATAATTCTTTTATTTATACTTCTAATGTTTGTATAACCATAGTTGAGTGTATACGATTATGGTCAGGAGACCCGAATTTCAATTTTTTCATTGTGGCAAATGTTACTTAGCTTAGATTATTGCACTTTAAATCCTGAAATGATATGTCTAGCTTTATAAACAAGTTGCTCAGTTATTGTTGTATGTTTCAGTCCCAAAAGAAGCTTGCTTCTATTTTTTGCCTATCCTCCCTTACCATTTCAATATTTTATATTCATTGGGTGATAAAGTACGTAAACGAGATTTGTCTTCTTCTAAAAATTTCTTTAATGTATGTAAAACACTAGCGAGTAAAACTAAATTATCTAAATGCCTCAGCGTTATTCAATAGTAGCTCTATTAATATATACGTTTTTTTTTTATTAAGAACACAGCAATGAAATAAATATGAGAGTAACAGACGTAACCGAATTCAACCACACGCTGAAACTTTCCTCATAAAATAATATACGACTTCCTGATCCTCGGCTAGCCACAATGCGTGCCCACAAATTCCTTTGTCCCGCTGCTAATAACTATAACAGGCTCGGTGACTGAAATCGCTTATATTGATCATGTTAATTAAGCTTCTTTATTGTGGCGAAACCATCTACTCACTATTATTCAACTTTACTGCTTTATCACCCATTGTACAAGAGATACTACGAACATATCTATAGTAGGTAGGTAGGACATTTCAGTCTACTATTGTTTTATTAAAAATATTTAAGTTAGGGTAATTAAACATTTGTGTTTTGTGTGATTCTTTAAAATTTGTTCATATGTCACGCTTGGATAAGTAAATAAATATCTACAACTTCAGTACGCATATAAAAAAAATATTGTACTAGTAAAATCTAAATAAATATTTCAATGTATGTCCAACCCAATAAATCAATGATATAGTACAACCCAAATAAAAAGTATCGAAGGCATGATAGAATATTGTTAATAGCGGCATAAACGTGAATCATTATGAACAATTTTCTTAATTTATGAAATAAGCTTAATTGGACATCTTGTCCCCACGCGGGATTTTAATTTCCTAGTAAATTGCAGATAACTCGTAAGACGAACATAAATCTAGTTATCCAATACTTTTCTTGAGCCTGCCGAGTTATTTGCTTCGCAGATGTCTCTAGGGTTTGACGTAACTACTACATTAGGTACCTACTTCATATTTCAGTTCCATTCAGCACGATATCAGTCGCCGTATGTATGTTTGTATACCTTTTACAAATGAAATATATATTAAAATTAAATGTGGTAGACTGCGCATATAGGTAAGGTTTTGGTTCATAACACGCAAAATTAATTAATTTTTTTACTGATATTACTCTATTTATCTAAGTGTCACCCTATTACACCCATTTAATATTCTTTTTAGTCGTTGTAATGACTCTCGTAATAAAATGTAAAAAAGAAATTACCACTCTGTTCTATATTACAATCTGTCCAATATATACTGACCATGATTCACAAATTTATGAATTGCCCTTTATATGACTTGCATAATGTTCAGTTTCAAAAGTTTGACAAACTGGCTACATTACCAATAAATATAATAAACGGTACCTTTTCGTGATCAGTATGTAGGTAACTTGCGAATTAATTTCACAATATACTCTTCGATCCGTACTACCTTGCAAGAGAGGTTCCGGCTCATTCTGTCGCAGCGCAGTCTCCACTGAATAAGATGAAATTACGTGGGCATTCTCTACCTTCGTAAAATAACGTATTATCGCAGAAATATAACCACATACTCGAAGCCTTAATTACAGCTTGAAGAATAGACCTTCGTAAAGTTCGGAGACCTAAGCTATAAAGCATAGTGTAAAGATGATCCCACCAAAAACATTCTTTAAAAAACTAGCCAAGTCTCGATGGCGCTGCTAGTTTATCTCTAAAATGTAATGAAATATAACAAGGTCGTGCCAAGTCTAAGGTTGCCTATTGCGATTACGTTATTATTATAGTTAATGTTGTCTGACTTTGCCGTTGTCCAATCTGTCGCCAGAACCGCTACCCGCTTTGAAGCTGATGTGTAAGAGATGAAGTGATTAAGAATTACTTGCCATTACTTTGAAATAAGAATTAGTTCCATTTAGAACCACAAGAAATAAAGGCAAAAAATGAATACATGTAAGAGCCGTTGCAGTTTCACATATTTTTAATGGTATTTATACAACTTTAGACTTTTGGTATCTATACAAATATTATAAATATAATTTTGTAATTTTCTATGTTTGTAACTAATAAACAAAAACTACTATTGTGTTATGATTTAAGTTGCTTAAGATTGAGAATATCTCTTTCCAAATTTAAGGTCCTTTGTTAATTTGGTAAGAGGATAGGAAATGGGATACTTTTGTCACATGAAAATAACGAATGAAATGAAAGTAATGAGTATATACGTTACGACAATCAGACACTTAACAGTATTTTAGGATGACCCTTAAATCTGCAAGCATAACATATGCCTAGTGAATAAAAAATGCTGTAAAGCAAAATGGGTTGTTGATTTCATATATTTTCATCATCGGCCTTCGTTGAATTTTATCTAACGTATTGGCAGCAAAGTGGTTACCGAAGTGTTTAAAATATGCTACATCACGAGTTTCCAACGCGGATACACAATAAAAAATACAATGCTGTTGTATCAAATATTTTAACTAATTAAATAAAAAGAAAAGCATGTGTATGCTTTGTTATTTTTTTCTGTTATAATTATTTAAAGAGACTTTGCGCTTATATTTGTTAGTTATGTGTGTATACTTACTTATAACAGAAAGGTAGGCTAGGTGACAATTGTCTAGTGATAGCTGACCACTGCACTCAGCTATCACTTTGGTCCAGACGATTAGGAATCATACTTCATAAAATAGATTTTATTAGATTTTAAATTGAATAGTAAAAGTAAGTTTTTTAACTATAATATAAATATGGTTCTGTTATATTTTTATAGTTTATTCTGAGCAGCGTAACTCATTCTAGAGTAAACGTAAGGACTAATAATAATTGTAAAATAATGGTGTGACATATTTGTCTTAACAAAACAAGATATTCATTAAAATAATTTATCTGACAGTATATTGAGATAAATATTTCATACTAGCATTACACACACGTTTTATTAGACTTTCTCAAAGACCAAAGATATTGTCCAATTATAAAAATTATCATACGACTTAGCCCTCGTCTCAAATCGTCCCTATATCAAATACCATCAAAATCAGTGTGGATTTTTTATCGATTTTTCTCACAGAAAACAGTTATTTTAACGTTGTTAATATTATTTTGTCTTTTCCTTAGTCGAAAGCCGTTCAGATGTCTTGACATAAAAATGTAACAAACAGAAATCAGATCTTTAAGATTACATTTCTAACACTGGTCGTTTTGGCTGGTTATAGTTATAGGAACTGATCCTCTTTAGCATTTTTATCATATGAAAGGCAATATTTCATTAATGTGAAGTAGTTTGTTATTAAAAGTTCAATATACCATAAATAGTGTAACTATACGTGTATTTCAGTTAGTAATAAAAAACTTAAAAAATTAATAATATGAAATTGGTAAAACGTTTTCAATTTTCACTTCCTTTACAACGACTTAAATTTAAGACAAGTCTAAATATGCCATTGTATCTTATTTCTTTTCAAACAATCTGTATTATAAATTCCATTACTGTAGAAAATATAACTTCAACAATGGAGCTGTGGAAACTATTTTGAACATTCCAATACAATGTAGATTCTTGCAACGTTCGGATATGTTTAATAAACTTTGCGTTCAGGTCATGCCGAGTATGCCTTGTTCTCGGGAGCGTAACCATTGTGCGAACACGGACATACCAAAATATTGAAAATATTTCTGTATTTTTATTTTACAGTCTTTTAAAATTGAACAACTGATATTTTTTTATTAATCGCTGTATTCACCTTTTTGAGAGCATAATCATGTCTATGTTATGTATATATACTATATATATATATATATATATATATATATATATATATATATATATATATATATATATATATATATATATAATATATATATATATATATATATATATATATATATATATAGTATATATATATAAATATAAATATAAAATATGCCTTCCTCAGGCATATAGGTGTGCTGATAGGGGAGTTCAGTAGTCGATTTATCTTGTACACTAGCCGTTGTAATGCTGGCTGCTCCCAGACCATGTGACGTTGGCTCGGGATAGGAAAACACTCCACATAAATCTCGCTTGAAAGTAACACTACCTGCTGTAGAAGTGTCCACCTTCGGTTACCGTGAGAAAGCTCTCCTTCTCCATTACGGTGTTCTAACGTTTCTAAGTGCCAACAAGCAGTCAAATTCAAATTCAAATTCAAAATCATTTATTCAGTCTGGGCTGTTACAAGCACTTGTGAATGTCGAAAAGCTACGCCATCGGTTCGCAAATCTACGGCGGGAGACCTTGTACTGAGAAGAACCGGCAAGAAACTCAGCAAGGGCTGTTTTTTTTTCCCTGTATTAAATAGATACAGAGTCGTCAATTTGGAAAATGACTTCAATATTGATAATTCATGAAGTCACTTTCCATTACATTAATTGATGAAAAATTATTTTGAAAACATGCCTATATTAGTCCAACTGCAGGTTTGGTGTGACACCATGCGTCTAAACAACGCTGCTACTTTATAGCGACCACAAACATGTTTCAGTTTCCTTGCGACTTACCCAAAGAATCACGATCTTATCCACAGCTGCCCTTCCGGCAATGCGAAATTTCCCCTTTCCTCCATTTCCTTCTGTCCCGTACATTGTAAGTGCATAGAATACAATAATTATGTATAAATAAATGTTATATTTGTATCATTATATTTTTTATCCTTGGTAGCTTAGTGTTTAAATCTGCTTCGTTTTCTCTCTCGGAGAGGTTGTAACATAGCAATGAATTATACTGTGTTAATATTCTTTCTAGGTTCTATACCGTGCAAAACAGAAATAATAAATATTAAATTCCCTACAACACAATATTTATTCTTCTATTACTATTTGGAATAAAACATCCACGATATCAGAATAAACAAAACAATTTTTTCCTACCACGCGCTAACTTCGCGGCTGACATTTGGACTTTAGTTTCCACACGCTGCGTCAAGATGCAGTGGGCGAAACAGGTACGAGTGGGTCCTTCCAGGCCAACTGTTACTTAACTTTGATAAATAATACTCTGTCAAAGTTATTAGAGCATATTGTATATTTTAATTGATTTATAAAACTTTATACAAGTATATATTGCCTCTAAAGTTCTTAATAAATTTGTAATCATGTCTTGATGACAAGTTCGTCAATATACAAAATATAATCGTTGGGTTGATGCCTGACAGCGTTGTATTAAGTATTGGACCACGGATAATACTTCAAAAAATTTGGTCATGCACATGCTCAAACACGTTAAGGTATCAAAAAATCTAAGTTTAATTTATATTTATATATACAATATTTTTAAATCTATTATAATATTAAATATCAATAAACATTCTTGAAAATCTGAACAAAGCTCAATAGGTCGTCATCATACGGTTGGTGCAATCTGTATCTTTCATTCTATCATCTCTCTTATCTGCCACCCTCTAATACACTTCAGCTACTTAATTTTTTGATGCAATCCATCCATCGCATGACAAGTTTTTTTTTAAATTCCTCCAGCCACTCTCATTCATACATATCACCATTCATATTACATATCATTAATCTCTACGAATTATTCATCCATGACTGTTTCTACCTAAACTACTTTTAGTCCATTCGCGTGGAGTGGAGAAATCTACGAGTATATAACGTCACTTATTTTTGCTACCAACATTCCGATCCGCGTACAGTAACTAGCGTACCTCGTATATATATAGACTGACCCGGTAGACTTCGTACTGTCCAATCGACAATATTGTTGTTTTTAATTAATTCCGAACATTGTCATATTTATTCACCTTTTAACCTTTAAAACATCCACAAATAATTCAAGACCAAACCAAATCGGTCCTGCGGTTCTCGAGTTTTAGCGAGACTACCAATTAACTTATATATATATATATATATATATATATATATATATATATATATAGATATATATTTAAGGCTTACAACATAGCCTATCATATTATTTATAAGTTACGTCCGGTGTCAGTATCCGTCACGACGTCCTTGATGTAACAATCCTCACTGAAGTGTTAATCTATACTAATATTATAAAGACGATTTGTTTGTTTGTTTGTAATGAATAGGCTCCCAAACTACTGGACCGATTTCAAAAATTCTTTCACCTTTGGAAAGCTACATTATCCCCGAGTAACATTTTATCCCGGAAAAATCGACAGATCCCACCGGGATGCGCAATAAAGGCTTCGCTCAAAAACTACTGCACTTATTTTCATGCGGTTTTCATCAATAGATAGAGTGATTCCTGAGCAAGTCCTTGCGGTATTTTTTATCTCGGAAAAACGGATAGTCCCACGGGTAACACGATAAAACTTTCGCGCCATAAATCGACTTCTGCGCATATGTAGCCGTGGTCAAAAGCTATGACCCTTAACCCTCTATAGACCCAATCCCGAAATCCACGCAGGCGTAACTGCGGGCAGAAAGCTAGTCGCCCATAAAATAGTTCTTTTAGACTGCGGTTTGGTGATAAATTGAAACTATTTTATTTTTAATTACCACAATTAATAAAGGGTATTTTGAACCCGATGTTTTCGAAATGAATTATAGATCAATTCGAATATCGGATAATAGAGCAATAAGCACAATAAAATTATTTATTGCACCTTAGTCTTATTTTTTTAACTCGTTTATAACAGTAATTTTTATTGCAATAAAGTGTGGAATACAATCAATATTTATTTATGAAGTAAATTGAAAATTGATTATATTAGGTATAGATATAATCGTGCCCCAGTAACCACGGTAATTATAGTGACTTTCGATTGTTTTTATGTAATATGTTGACAAACAAACAGTTTGCCCACCTGATTGAAAGTGGTCAATAGTCGCGTATAGTACAATAACTTTCTGTGAGATTTGCAACATATCTACAACCCCACAAAAACTAGTGAACGTTGTCAACATTTGACATAGGATGTAAAGTTACATTACCCAGTAATTTCACTGCCTATCTTTCGCGCTAGAACATTATTCTTTTTCCCCCCCTCATTTCCTTTTATATATATGTCATTACATAATCATGTACTAAAACAAAAATCGAAATGTTATTGAATTTGAATAAAGTAAAATAATAATAATAAGTACATAGGAAAACAGATAACGTTTTTACTCATCTCCGAGTCAAAACACGATTGCGCGGCGCCACACGATCTAAAAACAGCAAGACGGCGGGCTAGCTGAGAATGCATTAGAGACAGGGAATAGAATCCAGTCTATATTTGGGTAAACCGTGCTGATGCTATAAAGTAAGTTACTTCCAATGCTAATACGTTAGTAACTGCTGGACGTAAACTTATTTTAACAGTGTTCAAATTGATAAAGCAAATTGATAAAGAATCATTAAGTGAATAATACCACTTGTTTACCAATGGAAACAAGTAGATCGATTGGCCAAGCTTCTTTCTAAAATTATGGCAGCTCAAATCTTACTTGCAATTGCTATCGCTAATTTAAAAAAAATGAAAAAATGTTTTCAGCAATAATGGTGATTTGCTTAATAAATCGTTCGTGACTTGCTTGATGAGTAAGTTATAATGAATCGGATACAATTATATACTGATAAATAAAACGAATGATATTTATCTTAGTATGTATAAATATCGTAAACGCTTAAGAAGTAGATACAGCCAAAGATGCAGTCAAAGTTAGTCTTAGCTTTCCGTATAATAAATGCCATTCCCTAATATGTATATGCCTCAAAGTCGCATTTCTGGCCGTAGACAGCTTTTTGTCAACATCGGGATGCCAGGCCGACTACAATACCATTACCAATTACCGTACCATTATTTTTCTCACGACATTTGCACCATGTACTATTTGGATTTTTGAATGATCGATGATTTTAATGATGATAACTTGAAATAGAATTTACTAGTTAGTTTTGGCTACTCAGCCCACAAAATTACTGTTCATAAGTACAATTTTTTGCATCTTATTAAATCATAAAAATTTTGAAATAAAGCCCATTTTACTCGCAATATGGCTATTTTACAAATTGCAATACATGACTCCTTATTCTTAGAACATTTAAAAAAGCGCACCTCTCTATGTAAATCGAACTGCATACAATGTTAATCTTTTTGGTTGATTTAACATGATTTGATTCCGAGAACAATCATTAAGCCTATACAGCAGGTTACTCTGAACTGTCACCGTACTACTTAATCGACTGCTCAGACCAGCTCTAACTTTAATAAGTGATGTAGATCTTTTTACCACAGGGGGAGGCAGTGAATCCTCATAAGACGTGCACTACTGACGCCGTCCACCCGTTGGTGAGCGGACGACCGCTCGCCAGATACCCCACACAACCGGTTAACCGAGTAGTTAACTAAACGCTTTGGCTCGGCAGAAAGCTCAGAGGCCCTATCTAAGGCTTTATCTCAGGCGTTCACCTCTTTAGGGAAGAAGCGAAGCAGCAAGATAAAAATCACCCCCAATCATTTTTATAACCACGATTTTCTTTTTTTATTTCGACGCCTAAATAAAATTTTGTACCTATTACCTTTTACAAAGCAATAATAGCAGTATTTTGATTTTAACATTTAAAGCATCCTTCAATGATTTTTTATTTTTTTATAATCATGGAACTGGATCCCTGATCAAAAAACTAAGAGTAGCGGAGACCACTGAAATAAATGATCTGCCTCACTCTATTTTGATCGAGTAGTGCGGCCTCACAAATGAAAATCACTGTGATCTATTGTTTTATACAACCATTGGAAGAAAGCTGAAAGTCAAAATAACTTTATCAATCCGTAAATATATATAAATATCAGTAAAATACTAATAATCAAATATAAATTATTCCTCTTTTCCGGGTACAAAATATTCCTGCTTAAGAGGGTATCGACTTAGGGGGAACCACCCCAGAGCCAGACCGCAAATACGGTAGACAGATGACGTCACGAGGGTGGTGAGTTTTAATTAGATGCAGTTGGCAGCCGGCGATGAATGACGGGAATTGAATCGGCGGGGCAGGTATAGCGGGTAGTTAACTTGACCTACAATTCAATCCACCTTAACGGGCTTTATGGATAGCCTGATAGATTATTTAATAGCATTATTATATATTTTCAAATAATGTTATTAAAGAAATCAATATATGCTAGATGGTGTATAGTCAGAGATGGACACATTTTTTTCTTCTGGAATTTCTACATGACTGATCGTGTTAAATTATAATCTTTAAAATATAATAAATAAATAGATGAGTTTTATTAAGTTATTCGTAATTTTTTGTGCTCCTACTGACCAAGATAGATCAACTTCAGCATTTTAAAAATATAAATGCAGCGAAATACTTAATTTTACTGCGAGGTCACAAACACTGTACTGAAATGAATGCTAAAAAAATTCAATTGAAACGTTGGAAAATCAAATTTTGTTTCTCCGCCTTGCTATGATGCGTGAAATCAATACTATCATGACACAGGCTTTGTGTTGAAATTCCATTATATTAAATCAAAACGGATTACCTATTCATAATATAATAGAGAATACGGTTTATGTGCGCAGTAATACTAATGTGCTTGTGAAAAAAAGATATAATTATTTATCGTTTAAGAAGCAAGATCATCATTTCAGCCTAGTAATGTCTACATCAGACCACCAGATCTAAACTGTAGACGTAGAATACGCATACTATATTTACATATAATGAAAAAAGGGTACGAAACGAAAAGCACAAAAATATATAAGTCAATTTTGTATAAAACTTTTGTGGTAAGATTAGTTCTTACCACAGAAGTTCTGTGGTAAGATAAGATTAGTGGTACTTAATCTATTATTAACAATATTACTTTGTACTTAGATCATTTTTGGATTATTATTTTAAAGAATTGATTTAAAATACGCGTATGACTATGAACTATATATAGAGTATGAACATTTAAAACAGTTATAAATTGAAATGTGTAAATTCTTATAGCGCCTAATAGAATATTCTCGGCACAGACACTCGCCCGTAAACTCAATATACAGTTTGAAACTCTAGATATTCAATTATAACTACTAAGATCTTACAGGGACTTCTGAATTATATAATTTTAATTATATATTTTTTTTTATTCAAAATAAATCACGCAGAGATTTATTAAGAATGAAACTTAAATTTTAATTACAGTTTTCTAACGAGTGTATATTCTAAATAAAATATCTAAAGTAGTATCTAAATTTCCAAAAAGAAAAGTAGTTGATTAATTTAAATAAAGTTGATTCTTTTAGATTTAATTTAACGTTTTGTATTTAAACTTAGATACTTTTGTTTTTGAATCTATAAATACCAAGATAATAATATATTAGTAAAAGAGTTTTATAATTTGGTTACTAGTTATAATTTAGTTACTAGGAAATACCGGTTTCCCGTGCTCTAAAATAATAACTTTTTTATACATTTCTTATATTGGGGAACTTAAAATCGTGTCAATCATAACTGTATTCAAAAATAAAGTTTGTGAATAATGGTAGCATGTAATACGCTAGTGTTGTAACAAAGAAGTCTGTTGCACTAGATCTTCCTTAGCTCTTTGGGTAGCTGAAATTTTAATTTTAGACCAAACAACACAAATGAAAACTAACCGTAATTTACGCATTATTTTAGTAGCACGACTTCACTTTGTACCCTGTACTCGACATTAACTAACTCGCCAATTTAACATTTGAGAAAAAATCTTACCTGTTTTGTATAAATTACAATAGCATTGCAATGAATTGCGGCCCGGTAGTACAAATGCTCGCGTTCATCACATGAACATCTGCTTCCGCCGTGACTCGTACCTAAGACCCCAAAGATGGCAGCATCTCGAAACCGATGTACTAACACATAGTCGGCTACAGAGGTCGTCAATAGAATAGAAATACTATATAAGTATTTGAGGACTACTCCAACTTACTATTTGTAAAAAAAAAACAAAAAAACAAACTCTCTTAAATTCTGTGACTTAAATTATATGGACAAACGAAAGGACTAAAGCGAAAATGTTTCAAAGTGAATTTCATCTGATTGGCAAAGCCAGGCAATAGGCAATGAACTGTTAAACAGCAGAATGCTCGAGAAATTTCATTGACTTTTATTTTTTCATGTTATCTTTGAATCACTGAACATTTAGTTTCATTTAATATTTCGTTGCGCTGATGTGGGCTTGAGAGATGTTTCCAGTACATCAATATTGTTATATATCAAGAGCTGCTACAGACCGAGTAGGAATTAAACGGAATTTAGTTTACACTATACAAACTGAAATATAATTGTGTTTGTTCAACAAACATCAACAATGGCTGCCTCACAATGCTTGCATGCATTTCCCAAACACACAATGTACAATACGTAGGTATTCGAAGCGTTCAGATATTCAAAATTTTGTCGATTCCTGAAAAACTTGTATTTTTAATATGTCATGTTAACATATATGCTTTACTTTTGCACATGCTTTCCACATTGTAAGAAATATGATATAGTATAACTTATATTATCGCTTAGCAAAATTTACGAACGAAAACATTACTTCTGAAATATCCTTTATTTATTAAACTATTTGTTTATTTTGTTTCGCTCTAACAGCTAAGCTATCCGAGTTATAAAAATTCAATGACCATTGCTGAATGTTCTACTGCACTTTGAATTGTGTTGAGAAAATTTTAAATTACATTGTCTGAAGGAAATTGTAATCACCTTGATTTAGTAATATTATCCGATATTGCTATAAACGAATCATTTCTAAACATGGGTACCTTGCATCTAATTGGTGTTGAAAATATTTATTACGCAACTACAGTTTTAATGAGTTAATCTATACTAATATAATAAAGCTGAAGAGTTTGTTTGTTTGTTTGTTTGTTTGAACGCGCTAATCTCCGAAACTACTGGTGCGATTTGAATAATTCTTTTTTTGTTGGATAGTCCATTTATCGAGGAAGGCTATAGGCTAAATAACATTACGCTATGACCAATAGGAGCAAAGACAGAGCGGTAAATGTGTAAAAAACGGGGAAAATTATTCATTTTTGAAGGCTTTCTTTGCGTGCGCTGCGAAAACGGTTCAAGATACACAAAAAATATGTATGAAAGAATTATTCCTCTATACATGGTCTAAAAAAAAGTCCGCGACGGCATATGTCTATCTTTTAAGGTTTAGTCACAATGACCGTTTTTATGGTACCAAATTTGGTCGAAATAATTTGTTTAAGTTGTATCAACATAATAATACTAAAAATTCTGCGGAAACTCGACCATTCCGAAAATCCCGCAAGAACGGGAACTATGTGGGAAAAACCAAAAATCTGCCGGAAGTCACTATTCCACGCGGACGAAGTCGCGGGCAAAAGCTAGTCAATTATAAATAAATGCTGTCTGAATGGATAGATTAATTTTAATAATGAATTTCCATACTGCCTGGGACTAAATATGTATGACATCGGTGTTGTTTGATGTGCTTGGAAACTGTGTGGTTCATATTCGAGCAATTGGTGTAATTTCATTTTCACCTGAATTTAATAAGCTATCTATAATGCATGTTTGAAAGCAATCCTTGATACCAAAGCTTGATACCAATCCACAAATTTGACTTTTATTTGCGTCTCAATATAAAAAATCGTCATTCCCAATTCTACCAACCAGAGCCCATCTTTTCTTACTTGGGACGTTCTCTTTCTCGCAGAACTAAATATTTTCGTTCATATTTTATGGAATACATGAGTTTTAAATAATTAGCAAAACTAACAGGAATGATTAAAAATAAATAAAGTTATTTTTTTCAAATAGTACGCGTCTTTTACTCGTCTATTACGGGTGTCTTAGTAGAGGCTTGTAGAATTTAGGTTGACCGATGAAATGAGCGTCAACAAATTCGATAACTCTACAAAATTATGAACGGGTTGCAAATACTTTAGGCGTTCAATGGTAAAAATTGGTGTTATCCGCAGAAAATTGATGCCTAAGAAGTACAAAGTATTTTCTATTCCAACTAATTAGGTAAAATATTTATACATTGCTAAGTATAACCAGCAATAGTATTTACTTAACCGTTTTCTTTACCTAAATATTTTCTAGTGGATATATACTCGTTATATTCAAACGTTTGGGTACGACGGTTACGTTTCAAACTCCGTTGGAAATGAAAATGAATTGTATCAAAACTTTCTCAGAATGTATTCATGTCAGAAATTAGCAAATACTAGCTGTTGCCCGCGACTTCGTCTGCGTAAATTTCGAGTTGAATGTTATTGATACACAAAAAGCAAAACAAAATCCGAAATCAACACAGAAGAAATTATTAAATTAATTAAAGCAAAATTCACAGAAAGTTTCCTATTCGATTCTCAGCGCAAAGATCATGAAAAGATACGAAGGAGATTTTCGCCTTATGTCGAAACACATTCCTTTATTAGGCTTTATTTGAAAAAACTACAATAGCGCGTTGTAGAAATTGATTAAATGAAACAGCGCCATCTAGTGATTTATGAATAAACTAACATGCGTAATGAAACTGATTTACACTTAAATATTTTTTCTGTTCTATTATATGTATAGATTAAGCGTGAAGAGGTAATAAACAAACAAACTTTCGCATTTATCATATTATTTTGTTATGTATGTATTGTATCATGATGATGAATTGTCTTTAGATTTTAAATTTCCCATGTAACTTATGTAAGAATGGTGTACATTATAATTCGCAATATTATCATGCCTTGAGTTCATTAAAATGACGATAACTTTTTTTTTAATGAACCGATTTTGATGAAACAAAGTTTAGATATTATTCTGAGTTAAAACAAAGCAAATAGTGAAAGTTTCAAGCAAATCGGTTCAGTACTTTCGGAGATAAACGTGAACATACATACAGACAGACAGACAAAAAATTCCAAAAAAATTTTTTTGCTTTCTAATAATCTATTTAAGTGCCCCTCTATCCATTTCAGTCAAAAATACTAAATGTACAGACAAAATATTTTTACTGTCTTATTATATGTATAGATTATCCACAAATTCAGATTGTGAAGACTTATAAAAGTTTAGTCAACTTCACAAAAATAAGTTCAGTAAAGGTAATAATGAACTGAGTGACTTTCAACAGCACAACTCAGTACTGAATTTTTTAATATTTATTTGAGTAATATGGAATTGGCTTATTTAAATGGATCTTACCGATTCTGTATTGTGTAATTAGGTCTAAAATAGTCACTGGGGTTGGTTAAGTGGCTATTATACCAGGAGGAGTTGGCTAAGTGCCTATTTATTTTCAACCTCTAGATAACGGCTCCAGTTTAACTAAAAAATATTTCAATCAAATAATAACCAGAGAAACTATTTGCTAACGTAATGTAATAACCGCCCTAGTTGAATGGAGCATAATGCAGTACAAGTTCTCGAGTACAATGTGTAATTATACTACGAGCAAAGTCAGTCAGAGCATCATATTTGCACAGATATAACTCTAAAGAATAATAATTAAAGAATATAAAATTGAAAAACGGAATAAATGAAAGAAAATAACCTCACAATATTAACAAAGTTTTAAATATTTATATGTAGAGTTTGTGTATGATGAAGAAAACTGTCTTTTTCATAGGTTTCAACTCGATAGTCGATTTATGTAAAGTGTCTTTAAATGCTTAAACTTTTTCACATGCTAAATGAAAAAACATGGCTCATGGTCCCTTCGTGTGAAATAATTAAAATTGATGTAAGGTTGCTTGACCTAATGTGAAAGATACTTTGTTTTTTTTCTTCATTTAACATTATGATTAGCATATATATTATCTAGCATTGATCTTTAAAATGTTGCTGGTGACCCATTTTATAGCCCCTGGAAAGTACAAGCAACCCGTTCCAAAACCACGCAGTAAAAGATCTGTAGATCCAAGTCTGATTGTACATAAAAATCAAAACAAATTATTTCGTATACAATCTACCTAGTCATAACATAAACAAGACGAGCCATTGACCAGCATTATCAAGTGATGCACATTAATTTCAATTAACATTGTGTGTGTTAAAATATTAATCATGATTGTTAACCTTTTACCACGAGCTTCTTTGAGAGCATAATCGTTTCTCCCACAAGTAATAAAGTTTACAGTTCCGCCATTTATTTGTTAAATGGTCTTATTCACTCTGAGTATTATGTATGAAAGCGAAGCTTGTCTGATTACAGTGTAGCGTAATATTTATGGGCCTTTACTAAACGATTCCTCACGTAACAGTTATTACGTACTAACTTATTAGAACTCAACACTCAACATTGTCACTGATATAGGTAGTTATATAGAATCATTATCAATCATGGACTGTCAATTAAATAAAGCTGTCCATTATTAAAGCAGATACTAAACAATATGATAATGAATCTATTGAAAACAAGATATCTTTAATATCGGTAAACTTTGCCATTGGAAACGTAATGCATTGTTTCTGTAATATGTCATAGAAACATCGTTTTGGATGGTTAACATATCAATACCGTACGAATTGAGATAGCATTGACAGCGAAAATAAAACCGAGGACTTTGAAGTCTGATCTTTGTAAACAGTATTTTTAAAAGAACCTGGCATTAACACACCAATGATGATTATATTGGATTACCGTATTTTCTTTACAAATAAATAATTTGCACCTTATTAAACAGCCCGAAAACTTTACCTTTACTCGAGCCAAGCCAAATTTGTCCTATTTTACTTGATGTCTTTTATAAGTCAGTTCACAACAGCCAAAGTAGATAATAATGTTTTTGTAACTACTGAAGATATAGGAAAATAATTAAATACTTACTAAGCTTTGGCAAAACTATAAAACAATGCAAAAAGGATAAAGATACAAAATGAAATGAGACAAAAACACAACAATAATTAATTTAACTATTGTTATCAATATAACTACAATGTCTCATTAACTAAACACGTAAATCAATATGGGTGACCTAAACACACAGGTAAATAATAAAATTATTCAAGTAGGTGATACTCTATAGAGAGAATTGTTTATTATTTCATGTAAGTCGGGGCTGATGTGCATCACTGCGACCTATTAAGATCTATTGTGACTAGCCTCCTATGTAGGTTCTATGTAGGCCCTACAGTAGCTCCCTTAACTGGGCACTGACCAAGAAAGATAGGATGTTCCCAGTTCGGATTGTTTTTATTTCATCTGGGTCAAGGATGTGTTTACCCAGGTGTCTGTTTCTTTTGTGAATCAGCGGTTCACAGTAGCACAAGAGGTGTATTGGTGTTTCACGCTCTTGTTCGCAGACTCTGCATGTGTCAGTGTCCTTAAGTTTCATGTTGTGAAGGTGTCTATTCAAGAGAATTGTTTAAGCATATGACATTAAATGTAAAATCATACAATGGCAATACTCAATAACCAATTCGAGAACCTATAGACGATGCCCTGTACCAACTCTGATGTAATAATGTGGAACTGAAGCCAAACTGAGACGAGTACATAAATAAATGAATGTTTATCAGCATAAACAATGCCTGTGATATGAATCACTCCTTGGGCAGTAGAATATTCACCCGTGCAAGTAAACATGAGTCGAACTGTGGACGGTGCTAGCACCAACAATGTTTAACGAGAAATGATGACCGATTCGCTAAAACCATTAACAGAACAAACCACTGTACCAAATAACACTCTTCAGTGTTTATAAAATCTTTATTAAAAGTGATTTGAATGCGAACATAAATTATAATTCCTTCCTTAAGAAACCGTAAAATCCGTTAAATTATATATAATAGAGTGTACTTGTACGGTTTTATACTACATGGATATGAAACAACAACTTCCACTCGACCATGAATGAAACATTGATATTTAATTGATCTATTATAAAAATTTATAATAGATGTTCTATTTAGAATTATAAATGCTACTCGAAACGGAAACCAAAAAATCGGAATGACATTATTACTTTTAATTCTGCATCTGTTTAAACAGATGTCAGTATCTTTCTTTTCAGTATTTGGGTAGATGACAATTTTTTAAATTCTGTATATAATAAGAGTACTCTTTTAAGTGAGAAATATTGTAGAACCAACAGTACACCTGCACCTATTACTTTTGAAGATATATCGACATGTTTGCGGCGCTGTCGCGGGTCGCTCAAAAACGCTCCATACTAAAAACACTGCAATAGTGACGTCATAACTCAGTAAACTCGCCTAATTTGTATGAGCGTATAAACAAATTTTAAAATAACTTTGTTATTTGTACGTTTATAGGTATACTTTCTATATAAAAAAATGTTACATTTAATGCGAGAATGCTAGAAATGTGTTCGTTTCATTAGAATTAAGTAAATAATAATTGCTCATTTTTTAGAAATCTAAAAACAATATAACTTAGTAATAAACTGATATTTCTATATTGACATACTTTCATTAGATATAAATTGCTCAAATCAGATAATTATAGTATAAAAACGGCCATAATCAGTTGTAGTCGTCTACCCTTTTATGTATAATGTCTAGCAAAATGTTTAACTGCTGAGACTATATTAATAATAGGAAAATGAGATGTAGCATTCTAATCTAACCATAGTTACAATAATTATAGCATGTAACGTTCACCCTCGATTCATACATTTTAATGCTAATAACTAATTTAATGTTAATAAAATAAAAAGTACGTAAATACATCTGTTAGTTTATCGTTATAACGTTGTGAAGCCAAATCCAATAACAATCAAGGATTCTCATCCTACAGGAGAGACGAAAATAAATTTCAAGTATTCATTACAAGTCCTTAACACATATGTTTGTTTTACAGAATACTGTTAGAATTAATTCTATAAAACAAGTAATTCAAAAAATCCAATAAAACGTAACCGGCTTAATTGTTGGATTGTATCTCAAATGTTTATAAAATCTATTATCTCTCTATAAAACTACCTGAAAACACGAGAGGTGTTTTCAAGATTTATAACTTATATATTTTAAAACATTGTATCAGAAATTTAAGCAGAGAGTACTTTAGGTTCATTTTAGCTTGGCCCTGTTAAGCAAACTCACTAGTTCCAGAGCAGTGTCTCAAAGCTCCAAGAAGGATTATTTTATGTGGTAAGTGAATACACTCGGTGAGAGCCTCGCTTGCTTCCATATTCTATACGATTTAACTCAAACCTTTTGTATCACAGGACTAGAAAGTTCCAATCGGGCATAAAGTACCAGATATGAACTCGACGCAAAGCTTAGCCACAAAATGAAAATGCTTTTCTATTATAAATGTAATATAACAAATCGAAATGTAAGCATTGTTCTATTGAGTTGTATGTATTGTTAAAGCTTTACTTTTCATATTTACGGCGTTCGCCACCAATATCACATTATTTATTAAAATTTGCTGGTGTCCGCGACTTCATCTGCGCAGGATTAGTATTTATGTGATAATGATGCCATAATGTTAATTCTTTTCTACGCCACGTTAATATAAGCTACTCAATATATTAATCCTGCGCAGACTGTCATAGTTATATACTCCATAATTAGGCAATGTCAATTAGATTGTCAAAAGATGAATAAATCTGTCATGCTTGAGACATCTTGTTTTATTAAAATTACAAGCAAGCTGGTGCCCCAGCTAGTATCTTTATAAATTTTAGCCTATGTATTATTTTGAAATAAAAGCAGTATTAACGGTTTTATTAAAATATATTCAGTAGATTTTACGTGAAAGTGTAATAAATATCCATACTTAGAAACTTGCGCGCTTATAATATTGCACAGCAGATATCTTATTCATCCGAGTTAAATCTCAGAGTATTAAAGAAAGAATGGAAAAAAACTTCACTACCTTGTATAATTAGAGAAAATTTGATCCCGCTAATGGCATATCAATTCATTATAATATAGGGAGTATACATAAAAACGTACAATAAACAATTTTTTTTATACTCTCATACAAATTGCGTAAATGATCCTTAAAAAGAAAGAGTGATAATCAAGCATGTTTTCAGAAAGGTTTGCAATAAGAAAACAATTTAAATGTTGTTTCAAGAACTTCAAACTTCAGTAAAAAAAATCCTCGCAAGCCATACGCTTCGAAATTGTTTTGCTAGAATTAGCAGAAAATTGTTCACAAAAATCACAAAAAAATGTATAATAAAAAAAGTATCAGACTTGGTCTAAGACAACCATGGCTTAAATGGTTCTAAGTTGTCTGTACTTACATCACCTTAAAGCTTTGCTCCCAGCTTCTAATCATCCTGTATATACTAAGGCGAATTTTTAGTTGTTTTTTTTTCAAGGTTTCAAACAAGGTTTCAAACTCGTTGCTGTATTTTCTATGGCAATAATCGCTTGTACACTGATACTTCTACATTATTTGTCAACTAATATTTTATTCTTAACATATATAAAAGTATATTTTACTATTGGATTGAGATGAACGTACGCGAGGAACGCGCATGACGTAACGTGCGTTTTTACTATATTCGTCATCGGTGCTGGACACGGTTCATTCATTTGGCTGCGCCCGGCCGGCACACACCTAATTTAAAAGCCCGCACTTCTCTTGCTCTAAGTAGTCTGTACTTGCACTGAATCTGTTTATTGTGAGGTGTAGTAGATGTTAGTGGTTTTGATATATTTGTTGTGTTGTGTCAGAGATATGGATTTCATCGGCTGGCTGAATTAACTTCAGTGCGGAAAGTAAAGAGGTAATTATGTCGTGAATAACCATTTGACCATTTTAAAACTTGTTTATTTCGATTATAGGTGACGTTATATTCCGCAAGTCACTATAGTTGAGATATCAACATTGCGCAGAGGTATAATGACAAATCTATTAAATGTAGTATAAACTAAGTATTATTATATTAATATTGTGCTATTCATTATTTTCAACCAAATACGTAAATGCAATAACATTCTAACTAAAAGACTCATACACAATTTTATGTCTTACAATATGAATAAAATTACAATATAAAGAACTATGAATGCTTAAATAGTTTCGTTCACAAATAGATATGACAAACGGTATTCGTCATAATTAAGTTCAAACGTAGTTGAATGTATATTCATTTACTCTCAAATCCTCTGTTAAAATTAACAATTTTTTTTAATATTACTCGTATTTGACATGACAGTTATCACAATGTTTACAGTATGATATATCACCTGGATCTATTTTTATACCTTCTAAAATTTTATGTAGAGTCTGTGTAATACTTCGCTCTAGCATTATTTTATTTTATAGACAAAATATATAGTATTTATTTAGTGTCAACCATATTGTCTTGTCATGATTTGCAGTTTTACACCTGGAAAAGAATCTGAGCATATATTTTGTAATAAAAAGTAGGACAAACGAACGTTAATTATTGATAATATTATCTTTTTATGTGTACCGATCCACAAAAAAATATCTTTGACATATTATTTACTTGAGAAGGGATGCATTTTTGATTCTCACATATAGAAGTAATAGATGTTATTTATTTCTACTGTTCACAAAATTATATGAGTTTTAGAATCATTTGGATTCAATATTATTCTTATTGTTAATGGTGGTGTATGTATTTATACGTTTTGTATCAGTTAAAAAATAAAAGAAATAATACATATATGTTATTACTGTGGGAATTTACCACATATTATCTTATATATCCTTGTGAAGTGCCGGGTAGAAGCATAAGATACACTGAGTCTAAATAAAAATGTCAATGGTTTAAATTTGGAATAGAAGAAACATTACACATACAACTTTCAAATTAATTATTTTTCATTTTACTAGTTTCGGAACAGCGCTCGTTACCCTACGAGAAAAATTTTGGACTTTGGATTACTGAAAATTTTGGACTTTTGGCTTCTCAGAAATACTTGAATTTATAAATATTAGAATGCTACTCATATTTTTTAAACATTATATGCTTTCTAATATGCAAAATAATAATTGACAAGAAATAATTCGACAATTATTTTTATCACACTTTAAAGTGTTTATAAATGATCTCTTGCGAAGACTTTAAAGCCTGTATTGTGCTTAGATTATGAAGACTTATATCTGTTTTTTCAGTCACTGACGAGCGAGCGTTCAGAAGAATGCTAATCTATCACACGCCGTTTCTCCGGTAGCTTAAGTGTCGGCTCCGAGATCTTGCTTCTCATCCTAGCAAAGATTTATAGTGATATTTCCTTATTCAAGTGAACATTAAGCCATACGCGTCACTATTTGTACATGGTTTCACTAAATGTACATGGTCAATAAATATGAATATTCATTAAAACGTCATTTTCACTTAATCAATGTACCACAAAGCGAAGCCTTAATGTCAAAAGTAAGTCGAAATACATAGTGGTAACTCTAAATCTTGACAAATAGATCATAATTATTTTAAAAAGATAATTTGGGATTTATGATGTCATTATTTCTGTATAGACAACCATTCAAGTCCATTACTTGTTTTGTCAATTATTATTATAACAACTTTTGAGTAAACTTTACTATTACCAGATACCAAAATGCAACAATAAAGTTGTAAATACTTGTAAAGCGTTTGCAGTTCTAAGTTCTAATAGGATATCTTAATTGTCAAATTTACTTCAAAATTATACCAATAATTCCAAGTGGCGGTAGCGACTTGAACTGATATTTGATTATGTTACAAGTTAATAATTCTTGCCAAATTGATATTTTACACGTTACTTATTTGAAACAAATAATTTATAATCTACAATGGGTAAAGATAAAAATCTATATAGATGTTCGAACATCTACTACAAAAATTTAGCAAAAAGATTTAAAATAAAAAGGATGATTTGTGTAAGGAAATTTAAAAGGACTTCCTGGCATATTCATTATAAATTTTATAATTCACTTGTTCAAATTAAATCACTTGTATGATCAGACGAACAATCACTTAATTGGCAATAAATCAAAAGATAATTATGGATAAAATTCATTCGATATGAAAAACAAGAGGATTGTATATAACATATATTTCAATATTTTATGTTAGGTGGAGATGATAAAAATTCTTGGTTACGATAAACGATAATTCAATATTTAAGTTATAAAACGTACGAGTATATCAATACATGCGGATTTTTTTTTATCAATTGGATAATAAGCAGATTAATTTTAGTTTACCATTTGGTAAATATTTGGTTGTGATAATGCATATCACAACCAAATATTTTTAGCGGTTAAATATTTCAAATCAATCGCTTTCTAAAGAATTTATGTTGCACATAATTTCCTTACATCAAAGTAATAAAGTATGTAAGAAATCAAATGTAACTTGTTTTATTAGATATATAGGATCAAGTCTTTACAAGTACTTAATAAATAGTATAACAAATGGTAGTATTTAAAAATATATATAACACCACAGCCTACATCACTAATCATCGTTATCTGGTTCTAACTATTGAACCATAATAATCTAGATAAGTAAGATGAAATTTCTAAGGGACCTTCTTCATCCTTTTCTTTCTTTGGTTGTTTATTGTTTGTTACGAATCTCTGCCATATTTGTCAAAAGTTTCCTATAATGTTGATTGAGGATTTGAAACTTGCACATGTGATTTAGCATGGGTATTTTCATTAACATTTCAGTATTTTCTTGTCTATCTTTTACTTCTCTGCTATATATAATTATTTGATTTTTTATCTCAGATTATTATTTTATTTAAATTACCGATTGTGGGTAATTGTAATAACCCAGTATACCTACTTAGAAATCTTTATTAGACCTATAATTATAAAATACAACTTTGTGTCACGTTAAAAGTGGACATATACTTTAACCGGTTGGTTATAATTACTAGAATTATGAGGATTAAATTTCACCTTTAAGTGTTTTTTCCCCAATTTATGTGAATTCTACTTAGTGTCTTCTAATTGATTCTATTTAGGTCATCATGAAATTCATGATTTGGACTAGAAATGTTTGCTGAGATAACCATAAGATTATCCTATTTTTAACTCATCAACTTCAGAACTAGGACTTCTGGTAGTCCCACAATACTCTAGCTAATTCTGCTAAATTCTTTATTTTTAATATTTAGTTAGTTCTTTTTTGTATTTGCTTTTATGTCTAGCAATTTAAATGAACGAAAAGGGTAATATTGAAATGAAATGATTTGTAAATTGCTTAGCGCTTTGTAATAGAAAAAACAAACAGGTCAATTATGTTTTGTATTACTTAACAAAATACTAGTACAATTATCCGTTTATAATATCGTGACAATGTACAAAAAGCTCATTTGTTACGTGTTCGTGCCGTTCTGACTTTGACTTTCTCGACTTCTTTTTTATACGATATTTCTATAAATACGATGCTCTGACATCAAAGATATCATGTTAGTGTCTGAGCATTTCATATCTGTCTCTTGTATACAAAACATCAATATAAACCATGTCCGTTAACCATTCTCCTAATCTTATTAGATAAGAACTAAGCCTCAGATGATTATTACTGACCAATACAATGTATTTTGTTTAGCCATTAAATATCAGTATGTAACATAAATTTGTTGATATATTCGTAAAGTACCTAACGGTACTTAGCATTTGTCGACATGATGGAGGTTCTAGAATCTTATTTTCATCATCATCGTAAATTTATAATTATTAAAGTAATAGAATTTTAACTAAGTGTTGTTATTTCAATATTTAAAAAAAATTGGTATTTTTTTTATAAAGCGGGTATGGTTACCCGCTTTATGGTATATGCTATTGTCAGGCGGATAAACATCCGATCGTTTTCTAAGTTGTTACATCTGTTATTTTATAGAATTGTATAAAAAAATGTTTTTACTAAATTCATCTCATATTAAGGCGTATAGACAACAATTTAATGCATTATTTATTATCTATTTTTTTACTTAATACATAATGATTACCAAAATATTCCTATTGAGATTTGTGTAACCAATCAACGCGAACCAGACGAACAGAGTTAGCCTAATTTGATGGCGCCGTATTTAAATAGTAACAGTTCTGGTATCCGTTTTTAATCGAATTATAATTAATAAGTAAAATACATTGATGTTTCGTCTGTCCTTAAAGGCGAAACAAAACTAACGATTGAGCAGCGTTGTTGTTACGTAAAATTTACGTTTGGCAACAATGTATTGAATGAATGTATTCTTTGAGATTGTTTTATAATTCGAAATCGGGTTATCTACTTCCTGTCTCGATGAACAGTGAACTTGTCTTGGTAAACTGAATAAATGGTATGGTATAACTTAGATTTAACTTAGTATAATTTATTTGACATTGAACATGTCCCACCATTCCGTGTAATGTTCATTCAGCCATCGATCCATCATTGATATTGATGGACGCCGAACATTTATGCGAAAAGTCAACGTTATAAAAGAAGTTTTACATTTCCTGCTTATGTCGTCATTGACTACAAAAAGTAAATATAATGATAATCCGTAAATATATTTAATTAGTTTATAATTAAAAGATGTTTCTACATAATTTCAATCTTGAAACAGGTCGTCAGTTGGATATAAAAAATAACAATAATAATAACAAGAAGTATATGCAATAATTTTCTATTATTTTTAGTTCATTTTAAGTATTTGTTAAATTGTATATGTTTTTTTCTTAATGGTTTTCTTATGGATGCCATTGTCATAAGTGGACCAAACTGAACTGGGACCTCTCGGGAAGCACCAGCTTTCAGTTAAAAGAAGAATCATCAAAATAAAAGTAAAAATCCTTTAGAAAGACTTTTATTTAAAGGAGCTTAAAAGAAAAAAATAAACTTTTACACACAAAAGCTTGTCGCAAAACTTACTTTTGTACATTCGCATGGAGAGCGTATAAATAAAAGCTTGATTTTATAAAGGATCTCTACTTTTAATTAATTTTTTATACTGAAAAACGTATCTACGAAATTACAGTTTAATCGGTTAAAGACATCTAAATTGTGTTGCAAGATTTTAGCTGAACATATATACATAACATAACATATACATTGTAAATTAAATAAGTGCTTGTAAAATCGGCTCACCCAGTACAAGCTTAGAGCAATAGTTAAATTCAAATGTTAACATTTAATAAACAACAACGTCTCATAACAGCACGCAACAATGTATGTGTAGATGTCATTTGCATATTAAAGTTGAAAGAATTCTCGAGATATAACGATGAGTGACGTGTTTGTAATGTGGGTCTAAATGGGTACCAGAATGTATAGAAGTTGTATATTGGTAAATAAAGTGTGAAATTTTGTAAGTATAATTTCATCACATAATAATATATACGATTGCAAAGCAATATATGCAAAGATATAAAGATAACATCTATTATAAGACGGGTGCAAAACTGATGTAAATTGGGTCTTCCCATCATCAGTTTTGCATATATATATACATATAAATATATACATATATATATATATACATACATTCGCTAATATACATAGTTTGCAAAGTACCACGTAGTCATTCATTAACTCTTGCATTCTGAGATGGAATCAGCTTAATCCAGAAAATGTAATCTAACAGTTTTTAATTTAAAGAAATACGACTGTTTCTTAAACAGTTTTATTTTTGTGTCTTAATTAATCTACTGTTGTTACGGAAAGATTCTACGTTCCGCAGTTTGCAACACTATTGATTAAATGGCTAAAAAAATATATAAAAAATGCTTACATACATTCTTATTAACTGATGATTTATAAGAGAACTGCTATTCAACAAAATCAAGTTCAAATTGACCTAAAATATTAAATTTACTTCTACCTAAAAATATCATATTTAAAACACAAGCAACTGTATAAATATGAACAATTCAAATAAAATATTCGACTCGGGATGGAATCGCACTCATGTATTATAGTATTTTTAATAAAATGCATAAACACACAAAGACACATACATAAACAATTAATAAAAACACTTATGTTCTGATAGATGTTTAATTAAATTTCAAGGAACCTGTGAAACATACTACTCATATCTATTAATTAGACCTTTTTGATTTTGGAAAAGGCAATTTGAAAAATTTCGTTAGAAGAAAATGGAAAGCTTTGAAACCACAGTAACTTATTTATTTGTTACATATATAAAAATAAAAAGGTCGGGGTGTTAACATAGCGGATGATAGAGATGTGAGAGTATAGTAGTTGTAGTTAATTACTGAAACAAAATGTCTAAAAACGGTACCTATCGTGTTTAAGTGCAGTTAAATATATGTGGCCCGCATGCCTGCCTATTGACGGATACCCATCAATCTGACTCTGTTAATTTGTCTTCACTGCTGCTCTGCGCTTTCGCCTATTTAAATACGACTATTTGTTTCGAAAGTTTAACATGACTGCGACACTGCATATTCTTCGTTCAATAATCAAGCTGTACTTATGGGTCCTAGGATAGGTACTTGAACAATGCTTTAATTAAAGTTCACTTAAATACATTCTTTTTAGGTGACAATAAGAACAAAACAAATAATAATTTTTACATGTAATACATGTAAAAATTATTATTTTTATTTTATTTATGTGAGAATATAAAATTGAATGAAACAGGTATTTATATATTTGTCAATGATCCACATTATTTGAAAGTCAAAATGTAAAATTGTTTCATAAGAATTGTGACTGTCTGACTGAATTGTTGTAAAAGACAAACCATACCAATGCAATCTTCATTTTATTTAACAGTGACAGTACTTTAATATCTGACGTAGCCACAAACATAGGATATAATATTAAATAGCTACGCTGAAGTTATTATAATATTTTGCCATTGCGATATTGTCATTACATGAATTAATTATAAAACTTTTTAAGTGGCAATAAAGATACTGAAGCTTCAGTATATGCACGGCTTTTCAGTTTTTAAGAGTGGGGAAGCCGACTTATTGTTTTTAAGAGTGAAGTCAAAGTATATATGTCAATAAATCGCTTATACTCGAGACCGCCATAACCGGTCATGAACTGCCGTGACGGTATGCATGACCGTTCTCTGTCTTTCCCGTGAAAAAGAAAATGAACAAAAAAGTGCTTCATAACGCATATTTTAACATTTTAAGGATTTTAATGAAATTTGGAAAGAAAGCCCTATTTTTAAGAAAACTAACTGCGGCATCTATATTTTACAGTGTCAGTGTTTCAGCACTATATCAGCAAAATTATCAAATAAATTTAAACTGCTCATTTACTTTCCATTAGTGATGTTATGTTTATACAGATATGCAATATAACTTTTTTCCAGTAATACATTAAATAGGAACTAGTCAATTTCCTTTCAAACTATTTAACAGTATATTGACAATAAATTATTTGTGCATGTAAATGATTTGAAATCCGAAAATTTTATGAATGATTATATTTTTGACAAAAACTTTGAAATAAATATTCAAGTGAGTTTCTGTGATTTAGTTTCCGATCTCTGGTTATTCAGATAAAGATGTCATTGAAATGAAGTTACCAAACTAATAACTCTTTGAGGCAAATAAAAATTAAAAATTAGAAATGCTATGTAAAACATTAAATTAAACATTTAATTCATTCAATTAAACATTCGTTAAATGTTTCCAATAAGCTTTTATATAAATGTATTTAATTTATGTATTTGACCTTCTGTATAAACTTTTATTCAACCAAAGTAAAGTATATGAAACAAAATCTAGCTCAAGAACATTCTCTACAAGTCCAACAGTAAAGTGTAAGAGAAAATACTTTGTATTTATATTAATTATCAAAATGTATCATATTATTTATTTGTTTATGTACACAACATATCGACATATAGAATAACAATATGAATAAAGAGGTACATAGGTTCTGCTTATTTCTAAAGAAATTTCTACCAGCAGACCTGCGATAGAAAACAATATATGATACAGCATTTGTGCACTATAAAAACTACAACTATTATAATAATCAAATCTACATATATATTTATAAACATATATATATATAAATCCATATATACACATATATATAATTGTCTAAAACTATCAATGTCAATTGCTAGAGACAGGAACATATATTTCATACTAGATTTTTCCCATAATAAAATGTACATATTTATGACGAATTTTTACTTAATTAATTAAGAATGTTTTGGTTTTTTGTGGTTGTGTTATCGCAATGAGCAATCTTGATTTGCCTATTTTAATTGCGTATTAGAATGACACTTTATGTTAAAGTTATAGATAATATTTTGTTATATTGTCATGCCAAATCAAGCCAGTAACAGTAACTGATACCTAAATAACACCTACTTAACTACACCACCTACCTATCTTTCTATTTTGAATGAATAAATCTGTACATAATCCCTTGCCGTAAGAATTTTCCAAAATATTTTTGCCATCGTTCATTTAGAAAGGACGTAACAGTGATTGCTTACTAATTTTATAATCACTTTATAAAATAATATAGTTACATTGGTTAGAAATGGAGTTCAGTTTATTATTAGACATTTTATTAATAGTTACGCGTAAATAAATTAAACTAAAGAATGCAAATTGCAGCCTTAAAAGTAATTGTAAAGAAATGTTTTAACATATGACCAGGTATACAATCGTATATATATAATATGTAATTTGAAAAAATATATACCTAATCAATCCTTAGCAATAATGAAAGTAAGATTGAGAATTGACGTAACCGCTATTAGATTTTGTGATAACGTTTATACAAATTGGCTTGAGGAAAGTAATAGGTACGATTATGTCTGCTGCAAATGAATCGTGTAAACGTCAGTGTTCTAATAGGCTATTTGACAGGTTTTTAAAATCCATTTTATATTATTTAGTAGAGTCTAAGGAACCCAGTAAACTTTGCAACTTTCTCGGAGGGATCATAATGACATAGCGAATAGTACAAATATTTTCTTTTGTGAAGACCATTTCGATGTAAGTAAACATAATATTTATATTTTTGTAATAATTAATTACATTCAGAATGTTAATATTTTCGTTATTGATTTGAGGTTATAATACTTCTAATGTTTTTAACAGAAATGTCTCTTGCACTCATTTCGAATATTTCCGCTGTTTTCCATAATATTTGTTAAAATTTGTAGCTACAGAGTCCTATGATTTCAATAAGCAGTACACTAAAAGAATCCCGACTAAAACTTGTTTGTTCGTTACAGATGGAAAATGACATGGCAAATTACTATCAGTACAAAATGGGTTTCAGTCAGAAAATAATTTTAAATAATAAACTTCTGCCTTCTAATTTTCATTGCCAGCTAGATCACATTAAAAGAATGTATGATGCTGGTACTTCCCGATCTGCATTTGTCAAACGGCAAAGAATGACGACGTAACGTGAACAAATTATCGTTTATGTTCACGGAATTGGCCAAACAAACTTAATTATTTGTTGAAGAGGTTTGAAATTTTGTCTTTGGTAGGTTGTGAAAAGAAAAGTGTGTTTGGCATTAAGATTTTGATTGTTGTATTGGAAATTGTAGGTGCAAGGGTTTTTGGTAATGTTTTAAATTGTTTTTATCTTGTATTTAAATAGAGATATAATGAAGAACAAAATGTGTATGTAAATTTCATCCCCGACAACATTATTTATAACCTATATAAGTTCTTGTGGGAGTTCATCATTATTTCACTTTCTTATGATATAATTTAAGTTACCAGTAAAGTGTACTTACTTTGCTGTTTTTACATTTTTCTGCTGTCTGCTTTTACAAAATCGTTGTCCATGGTTGAAAGTACTTGTAAAATATGCAAATAAACAAAAAAAAAACAATGAATAGTAAAGAAAAATCTTAATATAACGGAGATAATCTCCACAACTAGGCGCAAACAAGTAGGCAAACGAAGTTTACAAGCAAGTGACGTCATGATAAACTCGACCAATCAGAAGCGTTTTGTGTCACATGACAAACGTTTAAAAAATGCAATTTTTATTTACGGATTTTAAAATAAATTAATCGTTATTTTCAACTTACGTTAATAATTAATCATTTTTTAACTCTTAATTTATACTGTTAACAGTAATTTGACACTTTATTTTTCGCATTGTCAAAAAGCCTATTATGGACCACTCATTTTGGCAAGTTTGACTGTAGCTTAACCATCTTCAGTTTAGGGTGTAAACTGTATAATCCTTAATTCGAGTTATGACGCCTCCTATGCGATTCAATTGAGAGTTCAGTCGTAAATTTGTTAGCATTTATTTAATTTTGTATTTCATACCATGACGTTATGGAATAACCTGAATAAATAGAAACGTTCACAGTTTTTCCAAGCGATACGAACAAAGAGAGTCCAAGTTCAAACTTCTGGGGTGAGTCATGAAGTACTTGATCAAAAATTTATTAAAGCTTGGTATTTATAAGTGTAAAGATATTCTTATTTTTAATTTAATTATGCGAGATAGTAATCACGAAATTTCAATACAAAATATAGATGCAACAAATCAATATCAAAATAAGTTTGAAAATGTAATACATTTGAAAAAGGATAATCACTCTAAATATACATATCCAGTATTACGAAATAATAAAAATACGAAACAATATAAAAAGAAAAACCGACTAGGTAACCTGTTCGTAAAAAATTACTCCACTCTACTTAAGTTATAGCGGTGACATACTTTTTGCCATGATGATCACTGGAAACGCGCACTCCGTTCGTACTACTAGTTTAAAGAAGTACGTACCGTCTAGTCTTGGAAGATACTTAACAACTCCAAGTGGGTTGTTCACGAAACAAAAAAATGTAATTTATAAAATTATTATAACTTATAAATATAAAAACTAAATATTGGAATATTTTATTACAACACTATGTATTTAAAATATACTACTTCGTTCAGCGCACTGGTCATAAATGCAATAGGTAATCTGAATGTGGTTTTTTGCATGAATTGGAATAGTTCTGTGTAGGTAGCTAATAGCGGTCTGAGTGTAAGGATGTGCATGCGAGATTCTGTTTATGAGACGGTTTTTTTAAACGTACTTATCTCTTAAGTCGTAAGTCTTTTGCTTAAGTAAATTTTGACCTCATCTCACCTGATGTTACTGTCACCAAATAGGTGTTTCGAAGCGCCCTCCAGAAAGTACTCTATAAAAAAATTATAAACAAGCACCTTTCGAACGATGTTTAAGATTATAATTTCGATTTACCAGAGTTGCCAACAACGCAAAGGTAGGTATAGTATTCCATGCACGACCAGATTAGAGCTTTATACAGTATCAAAAACTGTACCGACATTAAAAGTTGCATATCATCAATAACTATCAGAGTTAAATAGAGCTAACTTTAGAATGTTTCTCTATAAGCAACTCTGTATATCGACTTTTCCAGTCCCTGCGTCTTCATTAGCATACCCAATGGTACTAACATAAAGCAAATTGATAATATGAAATAAAAAGTGTTGCAGCGAGAACGAAACCATAGAGCACTCTGCCATTGATACCATGAAATCAGGCAGTCATGACCTCATGCTCTTGGTTACCTGATTTCAGTAGTATTTCAGTAGCGAGCAATCTCGAGAAAGAATACCTTGCTTAAACAAGTCGTCGTGCAAATCTTATCAAATGCTTTGGAAAAATCCAATAAGATTACAAGTGTCTCGCCATACTTCTCGATACCTTTGTCCAGAGATATGTAGATAGTAGTATATACGCGAAGTTCCCCGCGGCCGAAAGCTGATGGTGTTAATAATAATTCGTCGCTGAAGATGTCATTACTGTCTAAGTAAATGCTGAGATATTTAATACACACTCCATAATCTTGCAGTTTATGTTTGGTAGAGTCATCACAACTTCTCTATTTGGCCACTGATCGCTTATAACCTAACTTTTAAGATTTTGAAACAAAACCGGTGCTCAGACAGAACACAAACATATGAGTATAACAGAGAATTCGGAAGCCTAATTTTGAAAAGGTTTACACCCCGCGAAGGGCGCGATACAAGTTTGGTTCGATTACCCCTAACATGATCAAAACGAGTTTTTAACAAATGTTTGTACATATTTATCCTTTTAATATATTTTTACCTTTTAAAGATACTAACAATACCGAACTAATTATAAAACTAATAAAATATATTGTTTTAATAACAAAAACAAAATAAAACATCAAGCTTTCCTAGAACTGTTGTATGCAGACTTCTGAGTAAACTGAAACGTGATAATCTACTAGCAGCCGTATATAAATACAACAACTCTCATCCCAAGGAAAAGATAAATACGAAATTGTTAGGATATGGTGATAAGGAGTCGCCAGTTTACATATCAAAGTACCTGACGCAATCTAGCAAATCACTACATGCAAAAACAAGATTATGGACAAAAGCACATATACCCATACGCGCGAAATAGGAAAATTTTCCTTAGAATGGACGAAGAACACCTAACGAAGGTTGTACTTCATGAAGACTGGCTTAAACAGCACTGTTTTATAAAGTGATTAGTGCTTTTAGTTATTATATTTAATTTAAATATTTATATCCATGGTATGCGGACAAAACCGAATGATATTTTTATAGAAGTTAGTGTCGATAATTATGACTTGATTTTGTTGACAGATACTTGGCTAAATGATGGTATTAAATGTCAGTGAAATTTTGACGTTCGTTATCAGGTATTCAGGAGAGACAGATCATCAAATACTTTTGAAGTGACTGCTGATGGTGGCGGTTTACTTATTGCTGTTAAAACATCTATCTTTGCTTACCGGAATTACGCATTCGATAGTTGCTGTGAGGACTTATGGGTTTCATAGATTTTTGGTAGGATTAGGTTGCATATATACTGTATTTATTTGCCTTCTCCTCTTGAACGTACTCTTCTTGATATTTTTTTACTTAAATGTAGTTATCCATTATATCCATTTCCTAGTTATCCATTATATCTAATGGATAACTAGAAAATGGTGTGATTTTTTTGGCGATTTCAACCAGAGAAACATTAATTGGATATCGTCCTCTTCGAGTGCTGCGCTGAGACCTGGCAACTACGATAATACTCTTTCCTACGAACTTGTCGATTATATGTCTGCGTACGACCTAAAGCAATTCAATCACATAATACTAGACCTAGAAAAAGAAAATACTAGACCTAGTTTTAAGTAATTCCAGTTGTGATATTAGGGTTAAGGAGCCACAAAATATTATTTCTAGAGTAGACCTGTATCATCCCCCTTTGCATGTATCTGTATTTGCGAAAAGCTCTAAAATGTTAAATTTTAAATCTAAACCTAGGCGCAATTTCTTTCTAGCAGATTACGACATGATACGAAGTCGTTTAATTAAGGTAGACTGGAAGTCAGAATTTGAAAAATGTCTTACAATTAATATTGTTGTGGATAAATTTTATAACATTTTGAATCATATCATTAATGAACATGTGCCTGTCCGAAAACAAAACAAAAATAACTATCCACCATGGTATTCCGTTAATCTTATAGACAAGATGCATTGCAGGACGGTTCTGAATTTCTGTCTTCGACAACTCACTGTCATCCTAGATTTTAGATTAGAGTCATTTTTATATTTGTGTACCTTATGAACGTTTTTTTTATTTAGAATGTTGTGGTCACCTATAATTTAAATACATATAAAATATTTATTTTTGTTGAAATATAATATACTTAATATATAATACTTACGTATAATGTATTTAGTTGGTATGCCATAATAATAATTAATAACAATATTAAATGTTAACATCGTACACCATGATAAATAATATAAATATCAATATTATTCATAAACAACGGTAATACATTAAGAATTTCAACTCCTTATTTCATAATTTATTTAAAGGTATATGAACTATTACACTCTCGTTTTCCTATATAGGTGCGCTTTACCAGTAAATCGTGCTGATTTTATGAAGAGAAAGTACCGCTTTATAGCTATGTGTAATCAATGGTACAATTATAAAATAAATAAAATGAAGCTATCTTTACGACTAGGTATTCCGGGCTTTCTAACAAGTACGAGTATATTTAATGAATAATAATAAATTATTTTTCAATTGTTTACTCCATACAAGCCGTAGGGCTCTTATGACCAAGGCTTAAAGCTGAGTTTAGTTGGTAGGTCACGCGAAAGGTAGGACCTTCGTGACACTTGCCGTTGCGGGGGTATCTTGGGCACGTTTCGTGCTCCTTGTCGAACGGATCCTGAGGAAAAAAAAAATAATTTGTTTATCAAGCATATCGCTGGAAATATTCAGCCCAAAGAAGAATGTCCACACACATTTCTATACACACATTGTGCATTGTGCACATTCTGTTATATACATTTTACACGTCACTTAAGCCATAGAGTATCTTATACATACTTAAGCTTGTCAAAAATCAAACTTGGAAAAAAATATACTATGACATTCCGTAGGTTACTGTATTTAAAGAATAGATACTAATTCTTTGTATTTTCACAAAATATCGTTAGTTTTAAATGTCTTTGTTTAGCATCTATTTTTTCAATAACACTATTAACCACGTAAGTATATTTTCCAAATTGATGTAAAATTAAGTCTGGTTGTATACAAAGCCATTATCAAATTTACACATACCGTTTTCATTATTTCGCATTTATGTACTACTATTTACTATATTTACTGTATTATATATCAAATAATAAATAGGACAAATATGTCGCAAAATTTCTCTTGAAATTATTGTGTATATACTGAACTACATGTAGGTATTACGTCTACGAGTATACTGTATCACTTATTATCAGTGTAGTCAGTCTGCTTGTTTGTTAATGTCAAGTTATAAATAAACATGTCTAACCCCGATTCTAATTATTAATATATATAAAGCAGCACATGAATAAATAAATATGACATTATCACATCGTACACCGATATTGATCCGTTTTGAGCTTGCCTCTACCAATACAAATATGCTGTCTCGTGGGAGCTGCAATGGCGGCTGCGTGACGAGTGCATTAGTATATACGTACGAGTTTACGTGTCACACGAACAGCATGTCCTTTATACTTCGCATACACATCACGCAATTTAGATTGCATATTTAGGGCTGAGGCACATCCTATTGTATTTGTATACCAATCATTGAATAAATTATAAATCCTTTAAATATTGATTGCTACGCCGCCGCCGGGTATTTCGAGATTACCCGTGTGGCCGATGCCTGATATTTTTTATGTAAAATTACAAAAAACTGTTGCTGATCTGAAAAAAAAACTTGAGCTAAAGCAGCTTCTTCTGAGACAGATAACAAACTAATGCATATGTGCAAGATATAAAACAATCGTGTAATTCATTTTTGTTTGTAAAAATAAATATTGCATTTTTGATGGTTCTGGTACTGGCAACAAGACAAAATAACCATCATGTACAGCACATAGTTTTCTATATTGTCATATGTAATTCGTATAATTTTAAATATTACATATCCGTTACAAATTAATATGTAAATATATTCTCTCGGCTTAGATTATTTCAGGAATTTATTAATATCTACGGCCCTACAGATGTGTGTTATGCTGCCCTATGTGTAGGTATATAAGACACAAAGGTCGATTCACATCCGTTCTAAGACCACTCACTGTGCGCCACTTGATAAATTAATTATGCGAGCTAAGAATAATGCCGCAATCACTGGAATGAGACTCTGCAATACTTACCTATTTCTGCCTCAAAACATCACTGTTTGCAATGTTGTATTCGGATATGAAAAGTAGAACCCACAATACCTTTGGTAAAAAAAAAGCAGTGAAATAACTGAATGGACTTTCCCTTACATTTTGTATACGAGATTGCATATTTGAGTATCTTACAGTAATAACATTCACAGTGAGTGCGCTTAACATCATGGGGAGAGTTGCTTTGGTCCAATTACCCATTTACCACAGTACCTAAAAACGAGTGTTTGATTAGTACGTGTTAATTTAATTATAGAATCAAAGTCGAAGTCGAGGAATGGACAGCGTCATGCTTGCAATGTCTCTGCATCGTTGAATCAGAAATGATAAAATCCGCAAAAGAACCAGAGTCACTGATATACCCCGAAGATTTTGGAACTTATCGTGGCTGTTGAAAGAGCACATTGCTTGAGAAACTGGGCACCATTGAAGCGGAATGGTTAAGGGGCACGCTTATGCCCAGAAATGCAGCAGTAGTTAGGTTAGATATAAGATTACCACCTAGAATTTACCACCTAGGAACCACCTAGAAGCGCAGGATCGTTCGGTGTGGAAAACCATGGATGAGGCCTATATATGTTAATTACGAGAAGTGCAGTGACCAATCATTTTATTCTGTTATCATGTTATTCTGCTAACAGTAGCCAGGATTTCATTTTGATTTTCAGTAGGATTGAAATAAGTTGCCATAACCTAGTTACAGAAATCAACATATATTGTATGTTGCGCAAATTATTACATGACTATGACGACTTTCCTTCCTGGTTATGGAAGGTTATGATAACAATGCTAGGGCGGACTTGCAAGACCGCCTTCAAGTTATTTCTATTAAGCCTATTCCAAATATAACATTTCTATAGCACAACGACGCAGTAATTGGTTCGCCCTTTCACTGATCACGATTTTTCTACACTGCTCCCGTAAAATTCGGCATAACGTTAATAACTACATAATAACATTGCCTTATTCAAATAGAAAGTTCAAAGTCTTCACACAAACACTTATTACATATTTACAAATACTTATTCCCGGATTTTTGCGTAAGGTATCTAAGACGAGATAATAAATTCTTACCAATCTCGGTTGATTAGTAGCTAGTTCTTCCTTCATGGTTAGCGCTTGCTGACAGTGATATTTGCCGTAATCATTTGGCCAGATTTTAGAAAGCTGTAGTGATCGACACCAAGGCTAATCCACCTAACACTCACAAGTAACATTTTCTGAGTCTATTTTTATTTAGCACAGGATTCGGCTGGGTCTCCAGAGTTCGTCCTTTGCGACGAGCGCTTCCGATTATTTGTCATACAAAATTCACTTTCATGATTAAATTTAAAGTTCGATTCGCTCAGTTCATGAGGTACACATCGTTCAAGTTTTTTTTTTACTTTTCCTATTTTCTTCAAGTGGATTAATACTGTTTTGTCACTTACTCTGAAGCCTGCAGCTAGCCCATTCACAGGATTGGTTTTGAAGGTCGAAATTTCCAGAACGAAAACGGACCAACATCTTACACATCATTGATCCTTCGAACTGTTTCTGCAGCACTGGTGCCACGGTTTAACTCGTACTCGTAAATATACAGATGTTTCATATATTCCATTATGCGGTAATAGGCCAAAGAAAAAATAACGAGAAAAACAAATGAATCACTGTTTCCAAAACACAAATGTATCAAGTAAATAAATGTATAAATTTGAATTAAGAACTCTTAACCAAAGAGATGAATTTCAGATTAAAGTCAATACGACATAACACAAATTTCATATTTAAGAACCTTATATAAAAAGCATTTATAAATCTGTAATTTACTGAGAATATTCAAGTTATACATACTCGTATTGTGGTAATTTTATCACTCTTATTACTCATTTTCTTAATTTCATAACGCCAAAACAGTATATAGACATTGTAGAGTATTCAATAGACAGCTTGATCGCGTATACGATATTAGATAGCGTTATTTGCCCTACGTATATGTATACATAGGGCATACTATAGGGTTTATTTATATGTATAAACCATCCGTATTGATTTGAATTGAATTATACCCATTTATGGGATAATTTAATGAATTTCAGCTAGAGCAATGCAGGTCGTGAAGTTTCATTTGTATTATATTAAGTGTAGAAACAAATTACTTGTATATGGAATATAATTATTGAATATAATTGGATTTTATAATGTGTATTGCTTAGATTTTGTAATAGCAGATTTTAAGAAATTTTCAGAACATATGCGTAAATTGCTAGTTGTTTGCCAGTTTATACGTGCTGTAGATTCGACAAACTTGACGATGTTAACTAATAGTAACGTAAGTAATTCATATGTTTATAATTACTATATTAATATATGTAAAGCTTGATATGTTTATAATACTCTTATCACTTATCTGATACCTAGACAATAGTAATGATTTGAAGGAATATGTATGAATCTAGAAAAGCTCTGAATACAATCATAGCTTCTATACTTAGTTTATTTAAATCACTCAATAAACGGTTATTAATCTAACCTACTCAGAAAAGACACCAATAAGAGCATTTGATATTATTGATATCAAAGTTGAATAAAAGTGTAATAAATAAACAATAAATTACTGGGAGAAAAAATAATCACTTGTTGCCAATTACCCCATCACTGATTATAGTCTGGTAAGGTGAAATACCTTTTTTGATGTCGTATCACTAATGTTGATATAACCTGGCTGATTTATAGAAACCGCAAACAATTCTGACTCGCTTTGTAATAGTGATCTCTCTAGTTTGATAGGGTTTTAGAATTTGAATTTTATCAAAGTATTGTTTATAAAAATATAATTACAATTCTAGACTATGGATGTATATGTGATCTAAATATTATTAAATACATGTACTGCTGTATACTAATTACTATATTTTTAAACAAAAAAAATCGACTCCGACTTTTTGTATGACTCCAATCAATGAGTTTAAACAAATAATAAGTATACGCCAAAACAAGAAAGAAGATAATCAGTACTCTACATCACCTTAATGTTAATTGCCGTAATATCCCGTCCTAACTATTAATACTGTTAATGGTATTTATCCTCTGTATACGGCCTACGTACGTAAACAATAAATGAATAGACATAAACTGTCAATTGCGGTAGTGGTGTCATAAAATAGGTTTCATGTCACATTTTTAATGTTTTTGTAACAATTTTATATGCAAGCTAGTATGTGCAATAAGAGGGCAAAACGTAATTATGAATATTAACAAAAATATATCGGAAGTATGAATTCGTTTCAAATTGTACGAATGAACTACTTTTGATTTATATTAAAAAAATAATAATACAGAGAGGATTATACAACCTTAAATTGTTTGCAATCACTTGTTAAAACGGTGACAACATTATTCGTGATAGGGTTTATTATTTCGGAACAATTTCTAGCAGGACCATTCATTGTACTCATTTAAATTTTACAATTAATTCTGCAAGCATGCGTAACAGTAATGAAAACGTACGTTCTATATTCACTACATTTTATAAGATGAGAAAAGGAAATTTTCTAATCATTAAACAATTAATATAATTATTATAATATTCTTCAGATGGCGCTAGTCGAAGAATCGGCCGCAGACGACCCCGAAGCTTTGCTGAACGAATGGCTGGGCGAGCTCACGGTACTGACGGCGGTGAGTATTACTTTCTGAAAATATTATCCTCCGGTTTGGTTATGTGTTCTAGGCGTCCCCTACGCAAATGTTTTTCCAACTTTTTCTGCGTAATGCACTTTTTATATTCATCTACATATGTATATATAAGTTAAATGACAAAAAATCCATATATTGATCGCAATATATGGATTTTCTCGGCCATGGGGCCGAGCTCATGGATTCATTATGTCAAGCTGCTGTTACCGTATATCAGTATAAGATACTCTATGCCGTATATCACGAAGTCGCCTGTCTGTGCGTTGAATTCAATTCGCCGGTGAATTCATTCTTCTCGTTCATAGCACTCTCCACTACATACTCAAACGAAACTTACCATTAGATGGCGCTGTACACGAGTTTAATGTAGTACCTCTATAATCCTATAGGTAGCGTTGGTTAAGCATAGCACGTAGTGTTTTACTTACTGCTACATAGATGGCACAATTAGCCAACGTTTTTAAAGCTATGATGACTGTTATAAATAGCTAAACTAAAATAAAAGATCTAGATTAAAATAAAAGAGCCGGTAATCCGAAGGGATATCGTAATTGATATTTATTATTAGGTCACATCTATCATTTGGAGTGCGAAATTTAGTAGTAAAACTAGTAATAAATCTTCCACTTCACCCAATTTTTTAATCAATAAAACATAAAAACCCTTGCGTTAACTTTTTGCTACACTTGCAATGTATGTAATTATGTTTCTTAGGGTGCAATCTTGCAATACGTTCAGCTGAAATTTTAATAACCAGACGAAGGTCACATGTTATAAACAAAAACAAATCGTGGAGGTAGTAGGTAGTTCAATGACAAGTTAGAATAAATTACTAAAAGTAAAATTCGACCATCGTCTGTCTTTGCGGAACAAACACGATGCACAGAAAATTATAATATCCTTAAACATTACAATAAAACTTGTATTTTAAATAATTTAACAACGATTCGAACATGAATTTGTTGGTTAAATTATGTTTATTGTTCAATCATAAAAATTGTAAAAAGTTGTGTAGTAGAAGCACTTAATGGCCACTAGAAATCAAATAAAAAACGATTGGTTTTCACTCCCCAGGGACTAAACTATAAATATATACCTATCTTTATATATGGAGTACATATATATATATATATATATTATATATATATATATATATATATAATATTTATGCCAACAACATACTATCTGAGTATAACATTAACATTCTAAAGAGTGTATCTAGTATATATTGATAATAATTGTTATAAACGATAAGTGCTAACTTCAGAGAAAGCACTCTTACTGCCATTACTTACTTTTTACTTACTAGTACTGAAACAACAGCCGCATTAATAGCTTTACTAATTTCTATAAATTCACTAAATGTGCGATAACTAAAGGACTTTTCTTTTTTATTTTCGTGATAATTTAGTTTATATTTAATATTTATAATTATAAATGCTTCTTTAAAATGAAACATCTATTCACTAAATACAATATAACTTCTTTTCTGGTAATTCTAAATAGTTTTTTTTGCCTTAAATTTGGACTTCTACAAATACAATAACTTGTGAAGACGACATCTTTTCGTGAGCTCATCTTCCGTGGGAAATCGTTTTAAGGACTTAAAAATAAAGCCTATTTTAATTATGTGAAACAAAATATCACGCTGCTCGCAGCCTCTATAAGCGGATTAAAAAGGCTTACAATTGCGTACAGCCGATGAGTCTCATGATCCCTATGTGTTTTAACGGTATCAGTGTCTTTTGATGAAGCATAACCGTGGACTTAATGTTATATATTTTCTTGCAAGTGGACTATAGTTTTATAAAACCTTTATAATTCATATTTGTTTAAGCGGAGCAGCTTTGGTAATTAGGCACATGTAATATTAAATTATGAAGTATTAATTTTATAATGAAATTAAAGTCTATTTCCCAAAATAAATAGAATAAGTCATAATGAGTAATTATAATAAATTTTCATTTAAACCAATATTACGGTTTTATTGATTGCTTGTGGTGGAATTATAAAATGGAGTAAATATTCAAAATATAAGAAACAATTAAAATGTTGTACCTAATCATTACCAGATTTGCTAGGATTATGTTGTTATCTATGTTTTATACGTACATATATTTTATACATATGAGATTTGACATGTTAAAGACATGTACTTCTATTAGATGAAAATAATTAAGCACTCATTGTTTTTTTATCATTTTAATCGAATACTTACTTAACAATATATTCACCACACTGTCGTATGGTCGAAGTTCCTTAGTCAGCTAGTATTATAGTGGACCATAAAATTGCTTTACCATATTAAGGATCGTATTCTAAAATCAACCTTAAATCTCTCCTTTAGTACAGTAAGAAAGGAATAGTGCTATTGACTTCATATAGCGCCATCCCTTTTTAACTGGCCGTTAGCAGTTCTGTAGTACGGGCCTTAGAATATTTGTATATATATGTATTTAACTTATAACAAAACAAGGAGGTATATTTTTGCTTATAAGACCAACTGAGAGATAACGTTGTCATCAATACTTTATGTTAGTGTAGACTTCGTAAATAGACTCATAAAAGAGATTAATTATTCATAAATTTTACCTCTATCTACTCTTGTAAGAATACGAACCGTCCTGCATTGGTCTCGCCTCTATACCCGTACGCTTAAACGCAATATACCACCGTTAATTGAACAAATAAAAATGAAAAGTTGTTTCGTGTTTAAAATGGGATTGATGCTGGAGCACGTTTAAACATTGAACACGTGTTCGTTGCAGCCGGCGCGACAGGTGCGCTTACGTCGCCATTGCCATCACCAATGCTAAGATTTAGCATAAAGTATATATTCTGTAACGTCATAAAAACATGGACCTTTACTTTTAAGATCGCAATAATTCATTCAAGTAATTCCCTGTTCTACTTTTTCATTAACAAGTTACTTGAGTTTAAATATGAGTTTTTAAAAGTGTTCATTTACACTTTCTGTACCAATTAAATTTGAAGTTTAGGAAATTTTAAATGTATGTCGCATACCTGAAGACTTTACGATGTTGTTGCAATATATCAATACTGATTAAAATGTCAAACTTCTTACAGTTACATAAAATCCGTACCAGCTGTACTTGTAAAATCCGATTTTGCACTACTCAGTAAAACTACGTTTCAACAAACCACATGGTATATATTTGCTAGAAAATCATCATCCAGTTTATGTAGTTTAATATGCTTGTTAACGTGGCTGAGCTAAAGTAGGTCATCGAAAATGAACATGTGAGGCTAGTTTTCAATAACATTTCACATATTGTTTAGTTAAAGAATTACGTTTAAGAACGCCGTTTGGGTTTTTAATTAAACAGCATGTAATACAACAAAAACGCTTTTTCACAATACTCGTAAACTGTATTTGAAACATCAGAAAAACGATTTTAACCTTTAACTCACTCGCGTGAATTATGTCTTAATTTATTAAACATTTATTTGTGTTATAAAATATGTTTGGTCTCTAACCTTGTTGGAACCTTATAGTTTTTACTGCTATTAAATAGACTGTAGAACTTATTGTGGTCACCAATTGCAATTTTAAAATCTCTGCATTTGCTTACCTACTCATGTTTTTTTAAACGCTCCAAGTATAGCAGCTGCAAGACATCGGGACGCAGAGGCCATTACGAACAAAAAGAAAAACCATTTGAAAAAGACGCACGTGCGCGGACGAATCTATTTGACGGGACGTAGTTCAATAATAGTACATTATTTTACGTCCATAATAATGTTAATAAGCAATAAATTTATAAAATAATATATGATTTATAAGGATGAAAGAATGAAATAACATACGATTTATATTGGTATGATATAGTTCAAAATTATTCATTTTTAAAGATTATTATTTACACCTTAATTGTCAATAACGTCCACTGTTGATTTTCTATAAAATATTATTTTATCTGCCCCAGTATTACATATGAGCCTTACCATGATTTTCATGTAATGATGTGTATCAATAAAATAAAGACAATATAATATGCAATATCATGAATTTAAACTTCAAATAATTATTCAAAAATTGTTAAGCATTAACATTTAAAGTGGTTAAATTGTAGTTTCCGTGATAATCACTCAATTTGCCTGAGTTGCGTTCTAATAACAAGGGTTGTCTTACCATAATGGGACTTCTAATGGCATACCAGGAATAAACCAACGTCGAAATCGCAGATGTACTACAAATTGAAGTTGGAAATCAACACCAAAATAATTGATGTTATAGATAGCATACAGTAATAATTTAATGATTTTTAAGAACACAGTACCTTCAGGAAAGAAACACATATTAAAAAACGTTCTCATTTTCAAAAGAAGTGTAATGATTATTATAAATCACGCTTTCAATGCCTTAACATAATTGTGATACTTACTAACGAATTTACGATTCCGCTTCCGCTTCCATTGTATTAGGTACCTGTTGAGAAATAATTTGTAAGCATATAATGTGTTTTAATCATATGTTTTTTGACTAAAGTGGGTTTCACCTACGAACTAAGAAACCAGGTACAGTCGATTTTAGTAAGTTACGTCGTCTGGCTCCTGCTGAAATCGTTGACTCAGAACTTTTTATAAAAAAAATTATAAAAACTTTGTGAATTTTGGTATCTACATAATATTATGAAAATATAAATAACATTAAATCAAGTGGGATTTTATTGCTCAAAATACTTCATGGCAAGAAAACAGAAAAATAATATTTTATTAAATACGAGTATTGTCTCTATTTGCATCGCATCCGCAGGCAGCGGAGAACTTATACCTCGCATCTGCGAAAGCGCAGGTGCGCGAGCGCAACACCTGTTCCCTGTTTTTGTCTGTGTGTTTTTATATTTTTGGAGAACCGATCCTTCTGCGTTATACCGGAAATCAATACATATTATAACCTAATGCACTTATTGCTAAATTGATTGCATTGAAAAATATTACGTCGAATTTGGTAAATGTTATTATCTATTTATTAAGATAGGTATATTGTAATTCCCCTTTAACTTTGTAATATCTCCTATATATATACATAATATATTACTCAATGATTTTATTTATTATATTTACACCATGAGTGAATTAACAACCAGTTAACAACCATAAATATTACATTGAATGTAAACACCAATGATATTAAATAAATAGTTGTTAAATATCATTGGTAAAACACTATACTTATTGGAGAACATAATAAAATTGTAGTGACATTTAAATAATTAAACTGACATGAAAAGTACTCATGTACTTATTACTCATTCATAAAAACAAACAATGGGGCGGCCTCAGGGACAATAAATATTTTACAAGATATTTTAAACAACTGATTAAGTATCTTTTATATGATGTGATATCATCATTTTAAAGAGATTTTCATTAAATAGAAGTTAGCTATACGGAGTTTACACCGCCGAAATAATGAAATTCTTCAACTGAATATTTATTAAACGATAGTATAGTCTTCCTTGTTATTTCTTACCCCAGCTTTTCTTATTTTTTTAAATAGTTAATTCACTATTACTCACGGAGTCGTATCCAACAAATAGGTGATCATTTAAATCAAGTCAGTCTTGAGTAACTAACAAAACTTTTTTGTTTTATATATTAATTACCTTTCCGCATGTGACTTTGCTCGCTTATATTGGATTTTCCAATGGAAGTAATATATTATCCCACTCTATACATCATTTGATGTTCTTCCGCATGTCTCCACCACTCTTATACCAAACCGCATCAAAACCCGTTTCATTTTTATCAGAACCGGAAAAATGCACTATTCCGTATTAAAAACCATGTTATGTCCTTCTCCGGTTCTCAAAGTATCTCTATATCAACTTTCATCAAAATGAAAATCAGTTCAGTAGATTTCAGCCCATTCAAACATAAATTTTAATCCTATATTTTTACTCCCTTTAAAGTAATATTTTACAAAGTTTGAATGACATATTATTTATACATAATCAAAAACCTTAAAAATATGTTATAATCTTCAAAATTATTAAATTATGTAATTTAGATATAAACTTTCACTCCCTATTGTAACTCCTTACAAACTTTATATTCGAATTAGAAAGTAGTTGATGTTATTTTTCAAGCTCTAGACTATATGTTGTAACAAGATTTAAATGAAATTAAATCGGGATTTTTCGTCAGGAGAGGAAGGCTGAGAACCCTCACAAGGAGTACGAAACGTACCCAGGATACCACCGCAACGGCAAGTGTCACGGTGATTATGTCTCCAAGCGGCCAGAGCGATCTGACCACGTGACCTACCGACTACACTCAGCCTGTGTTTAAGTTCTAAGAACCATATAGGCAAGTCGTGAGGGCGACCGCCCCTCAGGAGAGGGGCGATGCAGCGCAGGCCCGTAAAAGGGGCCCGAAGCGCTTAAAGAGGCGCGGGAAGCCAAAGTGACGCCGGCTTTATCATGAGGAAACCTAGTCATGGCGATGCTGAAGACTGCCGAACTAAGGAATCATAGAAGATTTGGTGGCGCAGATGCCACCGGCGACACACATGATCAGATACACAGAAAGGTTATCTTTCTGTGTGTCTGTTCATCTGAGTTTAGTTTTACATTTATAATATTAGTAAGGATTCAGATATTAAAATAAGAAAAAGAAAAGCTCCAGTGAAATTATAAGTAATTACCATAAATACGCTTTGAATATATGAATATTTATTTGTTGCACATGCTTGTTATTCGTTAGCTATTCTTCGTGTTTTAACTGGTTAATAATGTTAGTGATGATTCGTAGTAGTAATCCATTCGTCCAAGAAACTCGCCTATTCGTAATTATTTAATACATACAGTATTGTAAAGAATTAAGCTGTATTATGCTGTGATAGACTGTATACTTAACTGCATAGTTTTGAGGTGTGGTTTTATTATCTGTAGCAATTGTGTAAATTACTACATTCAATGAAATTAATTTCGTGAATGAATTTCATATTGCACATATATTTTGTTTTGTTCATAACTTTAATATTTGTTCATAATAGATCATAACTTTCCAGATATTTTGATAATATAGGTTTTTATTTGTGAAAATGGAACAACTATTTTCCTATACAATAAATCGAAGACATTAGATAAAGGAGCGTTTACATTAACTCTATATAATCCCGCTTTACATGAGTTAAGGGTGCGGCTATGATTAGGTGAACAAAAGTAGGACGAATGAAATTTGGGTCACCGTGTTAGGCTACAGTTTATTCATCCCATAAAGATATAGGATTGCAATATTCATGCTATGAAAATAGTGAAATAATAAATTCACGCAGCATATTATCTGCAAGGAACGGTAAATTAAGTGCAATAGTTGAAAAATTATTGAAGGCAGAAACGATTTTACCAATCCAATTTTATTTTAAATTTTGTTAATTATTATTTAGCCTTAACTTATATTTCGGGAAGAAACACCGTGGTCCACCCGACGATACTGCCGAGCACGCCCTAATAGAGTGCGCGGCCTGACGACCCCAACGCAATGCCTTATTTCTCGCCCTGAGCTATAACGGAGCTTTTACGCTGGTCGAAATCTTGAACAAGCCTCCCAGGCTATATATACCCTGGTTGACACCAGGCTATATATAGCCTGGGAGGCTGCCGCCTCGGAGGTCATTTCGTTGAGTTGGGCTTTACCGGATCTCGAATAGACCATCCACAGGGGCGGAGAGCTCCCGGACGAAGGTTTTGTCGACACACCAAGTGTGATCGGAATCCTACAGCATACTCAAGTATAGATTAGTCAATTGTCTTCTTGGTATCTGAAATAGATTATCCACCTTAAAAAAAGGCTTCATTTATTTTAGCATTAAGTAGGAAGAGATTTGCGTGATATTCACTCTATTTATATTTAGTCTCATAATGATAGGAAAACATAAATATGTTAAATTTTGTACATAATATTTTTTGATTACAAAATTCGGGAATGACGTATCGATTATAGCACAAAATGTTTACAGTTCTCGTTTCAAGGGATAAACCGATATAATAAACCTCAAAGCCTTATTACTTATTACTTTGGCTTATCGCAACAAGTAGTGTTTTATTTACTAAATTCACTACCGACGCCTATGGCTTTTTTACATTCCTTGGCAATGATATATTAAGTTAGATACATCTCAAATTTTGTTTTAATGCATAACATTCTAATTGCAAAGTGTTTTTGGTTTTATTCATGTTACAGACGAAAATACCAATAATACAAAAAACAATATCACATAGCCAGATAATAAGGCAGCTAACTGAGTAGACATGTTTCTGTCAAACGCTAACAACTTATCATTAGTAGAAAACTGCAACGTAGGTATGCAGGATTATGGCCATGTGTGCTTGCCCTGTAATTGTGGTTCTCATTGTAATTAGCGAAGTCCCTGTTTTGTTAGCGAGCAGCAAAGCTAGTTAATTCAACAAAGGACATCTGGCGCCATCTAGTTTCTTGCGCTTATTTAATATTAAATCGGTTATCTCGATCGGTAAGTAGTTATACAAGACATGTCACTGTCTCATTGAATACACCTTAGTATCTTACATAATTTGCATATTAAAACAACGTTTTTGACAGTAACAAAATCAAAGAATCAAAACTAACTCAGTCATTAGAAGGCTTTACGAATGGACTACAAATTAGACAGATTTGCAGAGGTTTGCAGATTTTATTACTTTTATCTTTACATTATATTTTTTTTACTTACATTTCGCAACATTTACAAATAAACAAGACCGCAAAACGCAAAACGATTATAAACGAATATGTATGAAAAACTTCATATTTTAATGAATAATGTATTACTAAAGATTATATGAATGTTTTGCCACCCTTTTCCTCTCGTGGGGGCGAGTAGTGTGTTCGGTACCCGAGCGTGAAGGGATAGAGTACAGTCACAACATGCTAGCAACGTTGCCGGATGAAAACTGGCATAATCTTTAATTGCAGACACATAAATGACTTTATTTTTTGAAATTTATAAATTTATAGCTCCCTACCGAGTAGTTGAAGCCTTAAAAGTTTACATACTATAACGAAGTTAGGCTTTAGTATTTAGATAACCACCGTGGCCCAAGTATCCCTCACTTGGAATAAAAAAGGATAAGAAGACATACAACCATCTGTACTGTATTTGAAACCTTGTTAGTTTACAGATCTGATATCCTAAATTAATATTTAATACTTAACAATAAATTATTTATAACTTTACGATATATTTAAACAGTCTATTAGAGTTATAATACTAGAACATGTATTTTTGCTCTATAAATAATAAAACTCTAAGTACTGGAGGAATACCATTATTATAATTGAATTTTAGACAATCACTTAAATGTTAATAGTAAAAAAATATTATATACATATTATATAAATTTATTATGAGATCATATTGGCAACAACTGTTTATATCACATTTTCATTGTGCAAAATACTGAATAGAATATCTTGCCAATATCAAATTGTATTAACAAAAGAACTATCATTGTGGCCACCCTAGTAATAGGCCTATGTTTGCGTGCGAGCAAAGCGGACGTCGCTCACAAGGGTCCTAGTACCCACACACGCACATTTCCTTTAGCGTCACTTTGGGCTGTTCTCAGATTTGATTGAGCAAATTATTCGTAGTTTGCAACGCTTTTTTCTTTATCATTCTACCGTGTCAATAACAACATTGGGATTACAAGCTCTCCAGTATATTTATGTACTCACTAGACGAAAATGATTAAAAATATACCAATTTTACCAATAAAAATATTTTTTATAGATGAATGATAAATTAATGCAATTTTAAGATACTATTTTTTATTGATTTTAAACATACTATTTAAATGTAAATGCAAACGGGAATCAAACTGCGTAGTCGACTGCGCACACGTGCGTAGCCCACGAAACGCGGCTGTCTCTACTCGGCCTCCCCCTCCCAAGCCATTGCCAGCCTGCCCTGCCCTGCGACCGGCCCGCTCATGCTTCATTCTGTTACACTACTCGACTGTGAGATTCTAGTTGTGTCGGAGTATGCGTGCGTTTTACGCGTTCCGTTTGTTACCGCTTGCTCTTTGTCCGTCTACAAATTTTATATAAACCAACAATGAAAACAACGTTTTGTTAAATAAAAGTGAACGTGCGAGGTCGATTGTGTCAATTTGTTTGTCAATACCGAACTCTATCGGCGGAACCACGAGTTAACTCATAGGTCGTATTGTACAAAATTTTGAATAGAATTTAATCTCAAGTTCCTATTAGCTAACCGTCTTCCTCATCCGCGCTTGATTCGGCACGCGATGGCGAAAGTATAATGTTAAAACTAAGCAAGGCTTGCTTGGCGCCGGCCTTTTGGCATACTTTGCTGTTGTGGTGCACTGGTTTGTGATCGTGACTCATAGCGGGCTGCGATGTAAACGAAATGACGGACGTGCAGCTGAACGAGCCGACCAAGTGGCACCGAGGAGGATTCCTGTCTTCTCTCAACAGAAGCTTTCGACTAGCAAGCGGAAAGTCTAGATGTGTTGGCAGTTCGCCTATTGAGAACAGAACTATACAGCCAACATTAAACATGTCATGTACTGTAAGTATATAAACACAACTCACTCGCACAGTTACACAGTAAACGAACTCTTGAATTTAACATGGGTACTATACATAAAATAATCACTTTTGATTAAGAGTGGCAGCGGTATGTGGTTCAAGCTTTAATTACCGCCATCGTGCCATTAAATTATTATAGTAAATTTCAAACGGTATAGGAATAAATTTTGGAATACATTCCTGCTTTTAATTAATATTCTTCCTTTTAATTAAACATTAAAAAGATGAATAATTAAGCGGAGGGATGTAATATAAAATTGGACTTATTTTACTTAAGCTTAATGTAATACCTATTCTTTATTCAACACAATCATTTGCTAATACTAATCGAATGAATCTGTTTTAAAATGTCTTGGCACAAATGATAGATAAGGTTATCAAAGTACAGATAAAAAAAGTTGCAGGAGTCGTTAAATATTGAAATACAATCTTTTAGTTATTATTAATTGTAAACACACCGCTAAAAATTTCTAAGGAAGACTAAGCCAAATCTAAAAACAACAGTTCGGCAGGTAGGTATTGTTTAGGGTCTTACATTCATAGTGGTATTTTAAGAAATTATTATATATTACCTTTTCATACCTCTGAAATCACAGGGCAAATCCAGCAAATGCCTAATGCAGCAGAATAAGGGGTAGCAAAAATAAAGCCCTAAAATAATTTTCATGACTCCTATTTAGTCTAATATTAAAAGTTCAGTTACATAGTGTAAACGATATTTTGTATATCGCAAAATTTAACTTTGAAATTAAATTCATGTTCTATCTCTAATATATGTTCTGATCAATAGTTACTTATTACGATTTTATATACTTATAATACTGATTAAGAATTTGATATATCCTACTTCCTTCGAACTTATTTAACAATTATTATCAAAACACAGAGGTTTGCATTATTTAAAGAAAAATAACAAACAACGGCAACAAAAACAGTATTAAATCTCTCTGCATCTACGAATGCTTATAAAAAATATTCAACATTAATAAGCATATTTATAGTTTCTTATTGATATTTCTATGGCGCGGGATTAGTTTCCCTAGACTAATCAGACCATTGAACTGAATTATGCATGCATGAATTGATATTACCAAAAGTGTTAGTTTGGGATTAACAATCAAACTTAACTTTACGTACCACCTCATGGTTGATCACACTACGCCGCGCCGGCGTGATTGACTTTCGAGACGCGCAAATAGCGTAAGCACACAACCCAAATGTGTTTGCATATTAAAATGATTCAGTACCGATCTCATTTGTAATTATAATCAGCACGTATATGCTTGACAATTATAATTCATCAATTAATAATCATATTATTGTACTGAAAATGTCGTCGCATGCGTATCGTATCGTAAACTTTCAATAATATGTGGTATTTGTTCATAATCATATGTCAGTAATACCTACTCGTATTGCAAGAATTTGTAAAATCGTATCACAAGCTTATTGTAAAAAGTAATACAAAAATCTTGTAATATAAAACAATACGAAAATAATTTCTAAGAATTAGTCATAACATCAAAATTGAAATAGAACTAATAATAAATAATATATTTCAGAGGCATTTCTCACAGTGTATAATGCCTTTAACATGTCTGTATTTATGTGAATAATTATCACATATACCGTATGGTATTAATCGGGCCCATACCAAATTTAATTTGTCTTAATTAAAAGACGGCATAAATCTTACGTAACGTAATTTGATGTTTTCTTTATCATCTGGAACAGTATTTTTTAAACTATGGGTCGAAATCCGAAATCTCCTTGACGAGGGGAGTCGGGGATTTTCTCATTGCTTTATTAGAAAAGAAAATAAGAATTTTTTAATAAACTATTAAGGCACTTGCAGCTAGCCTTGTACGGCCACTACACTACAACAAATGTTACATTTGTACTTCAAAAACTACCATTCTTTTGAGCGACATAAGGTTGATCCAAAGATCACATGGTCCAGCTTGCAAAGCAGGTCCTTATCGACGTCACTCATACTTGTGTTTCAGCTCACATCCAGTACCCACCGAGGGGCACGAGCCTATCCTAATTAGTTAGTCTATCACGCTTAGCCGACTGCGAATTAGTTGACTTCATATACATATACGTCACATTCATATACATCACATTCATATACATATACAACCTTTTAAATTCCTTTACAGCGGTATGCAGGTTGCATCATATTGGTGAACTCACTATATGTTCAGCCAATTAATTTGCAGAATACGCTCAGAAGCGTTTATCGATTTTGATGCACATATTTAGTTGTGGAAGAAATAAGTTATTAATATAAAGTTTGATAAAACATTATATTTACATGACATACAAGTTTGGAATACACAAAAATAAACAAAAACTGTGACACTCAATCAACTTTTAAAACTTTTTGACACAGAAAGTCATTAGCACGTATATGCTACCTATGAGTAGATAAAATTGTAGTTCCTTGATTCAGACAGACCGTCTTGTTCTATAACATCACAATGATTTTTTCACCGAAAGAGCGTCCGTTAAATATACATATGAAATTTGAAAAACAAACAACACTATGGTTCATTCCACCCCGTGTGCTCCGATTATAATTAGGTATACAATAAGCTATATAGTAACTACGGTATAATATATAAACCATTATTAGTAAATCCTGGGCAAATCTGTGCTATAATATATCCGTTGTATGGCAATCCTCAATATTTCACTATACAAAATAGTAAGGAGAGCTTTCAAAGAAAGTGATATATGCTTGGAAAAATTATACTACAAGATAAAAATATATTACAAGATAAAAATAATTATTTGCGGTAAGGTAAAAAATTAAGCAAACGATTGTACATTAGAAGATAAAAATAATTATTTGCGGTAAGGTAGGTAACTTGTCAAGTTTACAGACAAACTCATATACCTAATAACTTTGACCAACTTTTCAAAGTCGTTCTCCTGCCTTTACTCAAAACATCAATCATATAGTTCTTTTACAAATTAATCTAATCAGTCAAACTAATTTAGAATTGCTATACCAAAGACATTCAATAAAAGTTAATACATTGGGATGTTTATGAAAATTTAATTTGCAAATTATGTCATACAATATAGTACCTATGTAAAATATCAGTCTATGCAAAGTTTAAATACCTAATAAATATTGATCAACATCTGACAACTTTTTAATTTACACTTCCGTGCTTGTTCCAATATTTTAAAAATCAATGCACAAAGTTGTCAATTCAAAAGTTATTTGATGATTTTCTTTGTCTCAATGTTTAACTTTTAGTCGCCAGTGGACTGTCCAACTAGTAGCTCTGCTAGTTGAGCAGTCCACTGGAGCTATGTTATTAGTTATCCTTAAATAGTATTATTCTATTTTGGCTCTATAGCTTTTGTACACTTACTTAAATAAAAAAATATATTTGCCCGTAAGTATGAGTATGTAGGATGAATTGAGAATTTCTTGATTTAACAGATAACGAATTATATATATACATATTATATATATATATATACTATATATATATAATATATATATATATATATATATTATATATATATATATATTATATATAAACTAGGTAGATAGTGATCTTGTTCTTTGGGAACTGAAGTGAAAGTCACATTCGCAGCGAAATCGAAACAGATATAAGTGAGATTATAAGATTTATTACACACATTGGCTATATGACGATATTTTGATTAATATTATACTGTATTGTACAATAATAGTATAGGTGTGAAAATGAAATATGTAAACCACTATACTGTGTTTATAAATACACGTGGAAAGTAAAAAAATTGTAGAGCTTTAAATTTTGAATTTATCAATAACTGAATTATTTCAGCAACATGTTAACTCATCAGTATATAACTAACGATACAAGGACAACATACTTACTAAGAGACAACATGTTTTGATTACAATTTTTTCCGTAATTTCACCTATAAAGATCGAATAGTGAATTGAAAATTTTCTACTGAGGAAGATCAACATGTTGTGGTTTTGTTTAGATGTTGACATTAAAAAAAAAGCGTATCCTTGTACGTTTTATAGAATTTTATTTGGAACGCATCAGTAATCATATTCATTATATACGTTATACTTAAAACATAGAGTTAAACATTAACTGAATTTATGAGAAAATAAATATTTTCATGTGTTGCAGACTTTTCATATTATAGATCTTCCTAATTAAATTTGCGTCTTTAAAAATATATTTACCAGGTCTTTTCGCGTCGTAAGTTCAGTTTTTGCGCCTAGACCGAGTTGTACCTTGACCTCAGCTCCTACTATAGAAGTACTTACATACTGAATATGAAATGGGGTCTATAACTGTTTTTTCGATAGGCTAATTATCTATATTGCACTTAATGTCTCTTCCAATATTCCAGGGTCTCAATACTTCGTCTGAGGCATCTCTTGCACTACGACCGCTAGAGATCGTGGCCCCCCGCATCGACACGTATAGGTTCTCCATGGCTAACTTGGAGGAGACACAAGATGCCGACCTAGACGCCATATTAGGAGAATTGTGTGCGCTGGACTCCGAATATGATGAAGAAATATCTAGAGTGTCCGCAGGTGAGCTTTTTTAGCGTCTGATACTATAAACATTGTATTCGCTGGATTAATGTATAAACATATAGAAAGTCATAGTCGTATAGAAAAGCTCTCTTATATGTCGTTAACTTTTTTTGCGACCATTACATTTTTTGCTCAGCTCAACCAGGAGAACAACATATCCAAAATTTTGCCCTGGGTCCCGAAAACCACTTGGCCATATAAACTGTATCATCTACTTTACTAATAACAATATAAATGTCATCGTCAAATATGTCACTAAATTACGAAAAATACAGTAGTCGAAATACTATTAAAATTTATTGACAGTAAAGGCTTCAAAAATAGTTATTACTCTATTATTGTGGTCGGAGAGATGTTATCTATAAGTCAAATTACTACGTTACTCTTGTGAATTTAATTAGAAATGAGTTAAAAACCATTTATAAATGTCAAAATAGCTCCATCAAATTACACCAGTGGTTCTCCTACATTCTGTCCATTAGGTGACCATCGACGCTGGACAGAACGTAGTTCAGTAGTAACACCACGAACAACGAGTTCGGTCATGTAAGAGACACAGTGCGCATTTCAAAAATAAAACAAAATGGATTGTGGAACAAAAATCTTATATGATTATCATATAAGTAGAACACAAAACATAAAGCACTATATCAACACGTAAACTAAGCACTATATCAACATGTTATTGATGTCTTGTTCTAATAAAAATAAACGGACATCAAAAAAGATAAAATGAGATAGCTGTCATTAATATTATTTTGGAATATTTTTCCTTTTCTTTTTCAAAGTAGCAAAATATTTCAATCTGTTAAACGTCAAATTGTTATATGAATAAAACAACTGTACCTTAATATCTCCTACCTTTTATAATCAGCTCCTCAACAAGAACTGTTAAATGCCAGGCGGCTCAATATCAAGATGACTTTAAGATCCCATCATCGAACAATTATAATATTTCGGGTTAATGAGAAATAATGATAATAATTCCAGTCCGGCAATCGAGAGCATCAAAATTTGACATGATAATGACTAATGATCGAATTATATGCATTAGCATATTCGCATATGCATTTACATATTTTAGCCATTCTCAGCGGTAATACTCGTAGCATATTTTACCCAGGAACAAGTTATGATGCATATTACAATATTTTTTTACTCGCCCTGCGTTTCGAAATGCGACCAAACTCAATAACAGTCACAAAATATAAGGGCTCATTTTTCCTACATACCTGAAAGTATCAAGAAGCTTGAAACTCGCGGTTTGGCCTTGACTGAATCTATCCAAATAATGAACAAAATACGCCAAATTAACTCCGCGTTGCCCAAGGCATTGCCGCATAAACTTAAAGAAAGTTTGAAAACATATTGAACAGTAACCCAGGTTTTCAAAGTTTGTGTCAAATTGATAGTTTCATTAATGGAACGGCAGAGCTTATGCCAGAAATAATAAGTGCTGACATAGCTCCCAAGTTCAAATTCTGCCCAGTTACCTCAGTGAATGTGGAGCGAACATATTTGCATGCATATAACAAGCTTTTTATGTTGCATATAATCCGGTCTCTAATAATAACAAATGTCATTCAGAACTGTCAAAATACAAAAAGCTCAGTGCGGTACAAAATAAAGATAAAGGAGAATGCCCAAATTTGCCCCACTGGTCCCAAAGCTATAACAAAATGTAAATAAATATAAAAATAAAATTACGAATTTTAGTGGCATTTATTTCGCAAATAGGCGTGCGAGAGAAAAACACAATAAAATAAAGTGTTTCTTAGAAACGGAAATGGCAATATTACATAAATACGAAACCGATTAATATGACCAAAAGTCAAAACTACGCATTAAATTAATTAAAATTCTATTATTAAACTGCACATAATGTAAGTTACTGAAAATCAATGAAAAGGCTAAAAATACTGTAATTCAATACTGTAAATAAACAAGCTTTCTTATTTCATTAAGTATATTTAATAAACTTAGTTTTACATTGCACATGTGCTATGTAAAAATAAGTTCTCTTTTTTACACTATTGTGTAAGCTGCTAAAAATACACGAAAATGCTAAGAATATACTGTGATTCCAACTAAGTATATTATACATACCTTTCTTTTTATCAAAAAATATTTTATGTCAAACAAAATGCATATCGTTGTCTTACAACTTTGCTAATAAATATTAGTAGGCGCTCATTTTATTTGTCTAATATCTTTATTTTCGCACGAAGTTTCGACTTATATCTGTTTCATTTAAAAATCTATGCTAATTACGCACACATTAAAAAATCTCATTAGTGGGCATGCATATGCATGTGACTGGGGCACAGCTCTTTATAATTTGGGCATTGTCCTTTCTTTTTGCTTTTACTCTGTTGATTAAAGACTATGTCATCATTGTAGTCATGGCAATTTAATAAGGTCCCGTAATGATCTATGTTTAATAAAAACTATTTTGATTTGAAATAACAGCCGTTGCCATAGCAAGAGGACATAAACTACCAAAGCGCGAAAAAAATGTGGTACATTCGGTGTGCTAAAATCTGTCTTTGTGGAAAACATTACTGTTTATAATTCACAATACGCGCTACTTTAAAAATATTATTTGCTTCCTTTAAAATACAATGTATTTATTATATATTTTTGATAAAATTATATTGCAACATATTTACAGAACGGTTAAATCTTTATAACAAAAATCATGGTTGTAACATTATTGTATACGCTTAACACTGCACTGACCACATTTTTGCATTGTTATTATCACATCATATATTACGTCTCCCTCGAGGAGCACCAGCTGACTCTTATTATGTTAGGGCAATTAGGCCTTAATCAACCATGCTGGCCTAGTGCGGAAGATCTGTAGTGAAATCCCACACACCTTTGAATTTATTCGTAGTTTGTCTCACGATATTTTTTATCACCGTGGAAGCGCCAGGTAAATGTATGCAAGAAATTTGAAAAATGAGAAACGCACTCTTGTCGGAGTCGACCCTGGGCCTCCAGAATCAAATCTCCAGGCTACACTAGTCTGTGGCCCGCTACCGACGCATCAAATTTTTCCAGTTTCAATGTTTTTAATAACGTGTTATCAATAAAATTATAATTCCCTATTGCGACAGGACACGCTGTAGCATCTAAGGAGAGAGGAGAGACTGAGGAGGGATGCACTCAAAGGGCCGAGTGTATCAAGGAGTGCAGCGATGCCACTTCGACTATCACACGCACAGATTCTCCCGATAATGATTCTGCTTTTAGTGATACTGTGAGTTTATAAGTTATATAAAACTTCATATTTTCATACTGCCTGGGGTGTTTACCATATTAAAAAATATAACAGTTACATTAAAAATTTTAAAGTCAATGTCTTCAAAGGTCCTGCCAAGGTTGGAGGTTCCAGACTCCGAGTTGTTGACGAGTATGTTTACCTGAGACTAATAGTGGTACTAGGCAAGTTTAACTTCTAGAAAGAGGTTAATCGACGGATGCAACACGGTTAGGTAGCGTTCGGGAAATTAGGCAACATATTTTCGGCACATCTACCGCTGCGCCTCATAACTAAAGTGCGATTCGTGCATGTTCCTAGTGATGACATATGAAGACGAAAGTTGGCCATTCTCCATGGATCTTATAGGAGGCTCAATGTCACACAAAAGGCATGGAAAGGGCTATGCTGGATGCTTCTCTGCCTTTGCGAATTCATAAAAAAATATGAAATCCGCAGAAGAACCAGGGTCATCGACATAGCCCGAAGAATTGTGAAACTTTAATGCAATGGGCGCGTTGATCAGCCATTGGGGAGAAAAGATCCATGAGTGGCAGGTAACACAGCAGCGTTGATAGATTTCCTACTAGATGGTTTATATCTAGTCTATTTGTTGAAGATCGCAGGAAGGCACTGGACCCTAACAGCTCAGGACTAGTGTAGAGATCCGATGGTCGCCTTGCGGTTAGCAATGTGGCATATATTGACTAAAATGATGTTATGTGTTTAATAATATCAAGCAAAATAAAGTTAAAGCCATAACAAAAAAGGTCGTAACGTAAGGCCTTTGGAATCTAAAGTTTTTGGAAAATCAATTTATACCGTATCCCTTACTTATATTATTACGTACCTTGCATTCAATTTTAAATATTAAAGATAACTAAACGTAATATTACGCTTATGATTAATTGAAATAAACCAGTCATTTTCTTATTTCAGGTTTCGATGCTATCGAGCGAATCTTCAGCGTCCAGCAGCGCTAGTTCCAAATGCAAAGCTTCAAAGCTGAATCTTCACCAAAACCAAAAAGTTTGTAGTGAATTCTTTGCTTCTTTATTCATTTATAAGTTATACTTATTTGAATTTATACACAGTCAATATATCAATTTTGTCTATTCGTAGGACACCAGCTTCCAGTTAAAAGCCGATAAAATTAAACTGGCACTGGAACGCATGAGAGAGGCCAATATAAAGAAGCTGTTTATTAAAGCATTCTCCATGGATGGCTCGTCTAAAAGTCTGCTAGTTGATGAAAAAATGACGTGCGGCTATGTAACCAGGCTGCTGGCGGACAAGAATCACGTCACCATGGAACCAAAATGGGCCATCGTCGAAAACTTACCAGATCTGCATATGGGTAATTAGATGTATTAAATATTATTTTTTTATAATAATGTGACTGCGTGTGGTATACTACACCAACACCAACGCTTCTATCACCATTGAATGATAACTTGTATATCTACAATAAGTTGAAAAGTCGTCACAGTCAAAGCACATTGTCTCATCAGCATGATAGTCTAAGCCAAATGTCTGAAGAAATTTATTTTCGGAAATAATTATTTTATATCACTTTAATTCGTAGATGTATGGAAAGCAAAATCCGATCAACAAATTTGGGTTAATTTCTAAAGTAGCCTATAAAAATATTTAAGTATTTAACGTTCCAATAACAATGTAGTATTTGACGTTCCACAGACTAATTGTAAACATTCACCACTTAAATCTAATCTAAGCGGAGTTGAAATTATCATACTAACACCCAAACTAAGACCGATAATTGTCTCTACAGATATGTTTTAACAACATTAATATCCGACTACCGGTAGCTAACATCCTTGCTAATATTATAACTGTCAAAGTAACTTTGTCTGTCTGTTGTGTTTTCCCGTCAAAACCACTAAACCGGTTTTGTATTTTGGCAAGAAGAAATTATGAAATCCGGGGAAGAACTTGGATATTTTAACCCACTTCGGTAAAATACCTATTTCCTGTAGGCTACTTCGATGAAAATAATTGTTTGTAATTTGTTATGGGGATAGATTGAACCTCAAGGAGGGACATAAGTTTTACCGCTGAAAAATGTATTTTTCCTATGGGAATATTACTAATAACGCAAGTCCAGCTAAAGGCAACCTAAGTGTTACTTTCATGTAAATCAACAACAATTCACATTATCTATTTTAAAAGAAAATTATATTTTTTATCTAAAAAGTCTCCAAATGATTTTGTTAAATCATTTACAAATGGTACATATTTAAGTTATTTTCTGATCCAGTTGCTGTTATTTTGTTCAAAATATTTGAAGAAAAATTGGACCTACTATGCACCTTACGAAACTCGCTTTGCTGTTAAAATTTCCTCGCTGTATCTTACCGGCAATTCAATCATAATATTTTAATATATATTAGTGTTATTATTTTGTGATTCATTCATAAATACTATGAGTTATCCAAACATACGTCAGTAGACATCGCTATAACAGTACTGACAATAGGTGAAAAAAAATCATGAAAATAATATTTATATATATATTAGAATACACAATTACTTATATATACAATACTTTTATACAATATCTAGTATCAATATCTATATATATATATATATATATTTATATTAGAATACACAATTACTTATATATACAATACTTTTATACAATATCTATAAATATTTATTTATTAAAAACTTAACCATACATATTTTATAATAATAATACTTAAAGGGAATTAGCGTACGGATGTCTTTGGAAAACCCCAGGTATACAATACCCATGTAAAGATAAATATACACATAATAATTTTCATATACTAATCACGTTTATATATATGTTTATTTACTTAGAAAGTTTGCTTTCTAAGTAAGGAAATTAAGTTTCCTAAAACATTATACGTAAATCAATACAAGACATTACATTGATAATTTCTATAGCAAGAAAATTAGCTTTCACTACTTTTTAACTAGTACACTACAAAATTGTAATAAAAAATAGAAACTATTTTTGAGATTAGAAAGAAAGAAAGAAAATATTTTTATTGAGACAACAAAACAAACAAACTGAACGGGTAAAATTGCCTCAAATGGTCCCAGCTCAGCATGTTGATAACCTTGCGGCTAACGCTGATCTTCCGCTGGTACCGAACTTAATTCTATAAATATTATGTGTAACTTATTTCTATTGTTAATTAAGTATATTTAAATAACATTAGTGTTCCTGTGTTTAGCAACATTTGACCATAGATGGCTGATTGACGCATAATATATTTGCTTTTCACTTTTAAAGCATAATAAAACAAAAACAACAAATTCGAACTTACAGGAAAAAATTATTCAAAAGGTAAATTTATAATGTACCACTGAATAGGTTGTATGGACGCTGTTCTTTGCCTATTCAAAATGAGTCAAAGATAAAGAAAAAATTAAAAACAAAGAAACTGTGTTGTGTGTTGTGGCATTATCCAAAAATACTAAAACAATGCCCTATGCATTCATTATCTGAAAAATTCTGACATTCCATTATAACGATCATTTTAACACAATTAAATACAAAATTAAAGGAACATGTCATTAGGACTATAGCTTCACAATGTAAACCAAAATAAATAGTTTCTACAACTTTTAAATTACAAAGTTATGGAGTCAGATGCACTAACGAAAAAAATAGATCTAAATAATTTAAAAATTTGTATACATTTACTTCTTTACGAAATTATTGAAAGCAGAAAAATGAATTTTTAGTAGTTTAAAAATACACACATTAAATAACTGATGATTAAAATTAATAAAAATTAGTTTATTATAGATGAATCCTAAAAAAAATTCTAATTTATAATATTTTTAGGTTTGTAATTTACATTACTAGAGTATGTACAAACACAGGAATCGGGGCCATTGTCATGACAAGTGAAAGCAAAGTCTCGATGCCTAAGCTACAATAACATCAAGTCATCGCTATTAATAACATTTGTTGCAAACCAACAAACAGTTTCTCGTGATCTCGTAACGAATTAGTTAAGTCAATTATTAACATTAGTGGAATAGTTTTATTAATGAATCTATGAGCCTATTACTTTGCCTACTTTCCCATAGCTACATTCCTATATCTTAACAAATCCAACAATAAACTGTTCTTATTCTTTTTTGAAAATGATCATCACAGCTTATATACTCGTATGTCTCCGCCGAGGGAACGAACCTACCCAAACTATATTAGGGCGATTAGTTAGGCGTGCGGTTTGGTTGACTACATACATCTTTGAATTTCTTCGCAGTTGTATACAAGTTGACTCACAATGCTTTCTTTCACCGTAAGACCGTCAGATAATTATACATATGAAATTTTAAAATTGATAATTACATTGGTAACTTGCAAGATCAACCCCGGGCCCCTTCGATCAATCGATTCGTAGACCAGTGCTGAGACCTTAGCGCCACCGACGCTGTTCTGACATATATGAACTTCTGATCTGACATTATGAACCTTTTTTTAATGGTCATCTACATCGTTATTATGAATTTTGCATTAGAGAGAAAGCCTTGAAAGCTACAAAGACTTAGAGATCAACAACATACACGTACGCGACAGATTGACGTGGCAATTTTCCAGTGATGTGGTTGGATGTACATTATAAACGTCTTATCTAACTTTGTTTGTAGACTCAAAAAGCAACGCATTTGAACTGAGAGTGAAACTCGCCAATTGTGTGAAAAAATATTTCGCCCTTATTTTGCGATAGAAATCTCACTTATTTGTATAGATTTCTATACTAACGATATCTTATGACTTTGATGCAATTTATGTGGCGATAATCGATATAGTGCTACAGTATAGTGATACTGTAGCAGTATACTAGTAGTAGTGACTACTAGTATTTGAAACATTCGCACGAGTAGAATCAATGATTCAATTTAAATATGGCGAACCGTTTAACGGTTACAGAATCTCATAAAACCGACAATCTTAAAACGCTTTTAATACTTACCGATTTTGTTGGATTACGAAGTTGACAACGTGTTACTATAATATCATTGACTATTAGGCAGTAGGAAGTTCTCCAGGTCAGCCAGTATTTTGCACCCACGCAAACAAATATATTTACAAATCAGATTTTTGTTACTTCAATACAGAATCAAATCGGAGCTCATAAAAGGCTAAGTTCAATATTAAATTGAAAATACAAGATATCAAATTACTGTTTGGTATTCTTACAGAACGAATATACGAGGATCACGAGATGCTTGTTGATAACCTAATGCTGTGGACCAGGGAGTCAAAGAACAAAATACTATTTGCCGAGAGGCCCGACAAAATATCGTTATTCCAAACGCCTGAAAAGTTTCTTCTTACAGAAGACGACAGAGGTATGTATATTATTATTTGAAATTATTTTTCAGATGCCGATTATAGAATAAAATATAAAAAATAATAATAAATTAAAACATCACACATTACTGTATCCTATGTTACATGGTGTTGTATCGAATGTTATTGATGAATGCAAAAAATAAATAATGAATTTACTCCAGGGTGGCATAGCGAACACGACGAGCATTCGAGACAAGTCATTATAGAGGAGTTCTTCGGGCAAAGCAGCGGCACAACTAATACAACCCCGTCAGTGTCCGGACACCCGGTCCCTCCGATGGAAGGTCCTCTCTATCTTAAGAGCGACGCTAAAAGGGGTTGGAAGAAGTACCACTTCGTCCTTCGGCCTTCTGGTTAGTATGCAAGAACTTTACACTACGTGTGGCCACACCATGTCGTTGCTTTATGCGAAATTTACATATTGCGTTAGCGAAATATTTTTTTAATTTGTCCGAACAATTCTACATTTTGTTTGATTTGTTCCCTGAATAGGACTGTACTACTCTCCGAAGGATAAAGTTAAGACACTGAAGGAGCTCGTCTGCTTGGCGACTTTTGATAGTAACGAAGTTTACCTAGGGTTAAACTGGAAGAAGAAGTACAAATCGCCAACAGACTTCTGCTTCGCAATCAAGCATCCGAGGCTACAGCAACCAAAGAGTGTTAAATTTATAAAGTTCCTTTGCGCTGACGACCAGCGCAGCTTAGAGCGATGGGTCACCGCTATCCGAATTGCTAAGGTAATATTCATATCACTGTACCCCCAATTGCCATGATAAAATACCCTAGTCCTATAAATGTTATTACTTAATTCATTCGTTTATAATCTTCATTCTTAAATATAAATTGGAATAATAATTTAAATCATAATATTTCATTTAAATGTAGTTAGGCCTGTTGTTTTTATTTGAATACAAAATTTAAAATACGGCACTACATAGTAAAAAAAGAAGTCAGTTATTTATAAGTATATAAAAGAATGTCGTCTATCCATTAAGGTGTTACGAGTACATTACCTGGATAGAGTTTTGACTAACAGAACCTAACATTTTGTCGTTAAATACAATTATAAAATGTTTCGGAGTTTGTGGATTATGCACGAATTAAAGAAATAAGTGATTTTGTCACAGCACGGGCGGCAGTTGCTAGAAAATTACCGGTCATTAGAGGAAGAATTGACTCAAGAAGATCTAGATCATCTCGCCCACGCTCGGTCATGCTCAGTGAGTATATCTAAGCTATGTACATAAAATAAAGGCGTATAAATTAACACCGGTAACTACCAAGCTGATTTAAATGATCATATATTTACTATACTAGTGACTGGCAAAACTTACATAAATGAGAAAAAAATCAACAAAAGAAATTCTAAAAATACTGTTTATTTATTACTAGATGACCGGGTGATTTACGTATCACCAGTTTTTGTTATTATCTTCTTTTTTACTTTCTTTTCCACATTTCTCAGCGTTTCGTGACTACCACAAAGATTTGAAAACAAAAATTACCTGAAACGTCCTATTAGTACTGAAGTGTTAGCGAGACATCATTTTTTTTTTAATTAACAGTTCATGTCATTGATTGTTGAGCGATATGAAGTTATTCATGTCCGCTAAATGTGATGCCAATAAGTGGAAATTTCTGTTAACTTGATTTCCTGTTCAGTACACATTGTTAAAAGCACAACGCAGTGATACTCATGTATGCATAGATAAATTAAGGTAGAATAGATTGTCAAACACCGTACAAAAGTTTTGTGTTCATATGAAAGTTATTGGTATTGCTTGTACTCCTTAGATCTTATTAAATCTAGATGGCGTCAACAAATTCAGTATATAGCGCCGTATAGTAGTAGAGTATAGTATAGCAACCAGCGAAGGTAGCACGCGCCATTGATTAATAAAACGTGTTTATCTTAGAAAAATAATCTCAAATCAATGCATAATATAATAAATATATTACAAGATATAAATTTCATTAAAGAAAATTTTATGAATTTTATTAAAATAATGGGGCACTTATTATATTTTAAGCAAATATTATTTTTATCTGTTGGTTTAACCATTTCCACTGACACAAGTATTTGTTCATCTATAGTAAATGTATAGGTCTAATACTTATATTGAGTGTCTGGTAGTTACAATTCCTTAAGCCTAAGTGACTTTGTTCATATTTGCGACACGGAAATTAGCCTGGTGATAGACACCAGTATTTTTTTATTTCGTTGTTTTATACACATCGAAGTTAAAGAAATATAAGTAAACAAGAAATAGTTCCTTATTTCTAAATATAACAAAATTCTTCCATGCACGCATTTTTGTTCTTAATAATATATTAGCAATGTTAACCAGGAAACCTTTTATATATATAGTAAATAATATTATTTGTAATAATAAGAAACAATGTAAAAAATACTAATGACTAAATAATAAGCAACTAAAACAATATACATATATATATATATATATATATATATATAAACTCTAATGTACAAATAACATGTAATAATTCTATAATTGTATTAATACTAGTATCAACTTATAATAAACAAAATGTAAAAACTAACCATAGATATTAAACATTGTTAGTCTTAAGGAATAGTTAATAATGGTTGTAATAGTATATTATAGAAGAATACAGATGTAGATGGAGCTATTGCTGTGGGGACGGGACCATCTGTTCCCTCAACACGGAGAAAAGACACCTCCCAACCGAGAATTGATGTGTTACTTGTAAATCTTATATATAAAAATGAATCGTAAAATGTGTTGGTAAGCACATAACTCAACAACGCCTAGACCAATTTAGCCAATTTTTATTTTAAAATGTTCGTTGAAGTTCAAAGATGATTTTAATGGCGTTAAAAAATCGAATAATGATCGGAAAACCCCTAAAAACAACCCTTTTTTTCCATACAAACGTTTTGTAACAAAAACGTACAGTCAATTTGAGCTTTATTGTTATTGTATAAAGTTCCTGTGTGTTCCTAACATCAAAGAGTCAATTTGCGCATTATTAACGCCATATAAATTTGAAATTCAATCATATGTATCAAAACCCTGTACGTATGTGCGTTGGAGCCACTGACTTAAAAATCTGGAGCAGAGAATATATCGTTGAAGGATTTAATGTCACGTTCCAAAATTGAATAGTCACAAAATGTAATAGTTCATTTGGACTTTTTTTGCAATTTGTTTGGCTATGCGATATTATCTATAAAATAAGTAGGAACAGAAAACTGTCACCTTACAAATCTTTTTGACCGGACGAAGTATGTCGGGTCTGCTCGTAGATAATAAATAAGGACATAAAAAAATACTATCACAAAAAAAAAGAGTGCGGACCAAAGAGTCCTCAGAATTTATTTCATCTAACTAAAAAAAAATTAATTATGCCACAGATTACATCCATCCCCACAAAGACCAACGGGAACATCCCAATTGGTATCGGCAGCCCTGCACAAACTGCGTCTAGCAACGTCAGTGTCGCGAACTCCGAAACAAGCAGTGGAAGGTAAATTCATATCACTAAGTACTTATATGTATTTGTTTAAGTTTGTATGCTTTAATATTATATTTCAGTCACCATAAAGCTAGTTTTCACTATGACGTATAATATGTATTACATCATAAAATGTACAATGAAAGCGAGAAGGATATATCGTTATAATTTCGCAGTGAGCGCAAAAGAACTACCTAAACTATTTATTAATATAAAAAAGATTTGCAATTTTAATATACATATTACTCGGGGTGTAATAATCGTATATTATGTAACTGTAACCCATAGTGAAAGCTAGCTTTAGATAATCTACAGGTGTGTAAAATAGTGGTTAAATGTTTATTACGCGGTATTGAAATTTGTTAAATGCTTACTACTAATCAATAATAAGTATTAGAAATAATAAAGCTACAAATCAATATCCCATATAATAAGCACTTTTTATTTAATGCATGTCTATTAATCTATCTGATATTTCATAAAACTTTCAATAAATTTTTATAAAGCATGGGTAGAGCTCAGTACTGTAATTAAATTTTAGCTAAAGAACTGGTTACACATTGTTATTTTTATCATTTTGCTGAGCATATTTATGTTATGGCCATTTGAAGCGATCGATGTTTGCGGAAATGCAATGCTTTGCGACAACCCTATTTGTTATGTTACCTACAAAAACAATGCGAGTGTTTGCATCTGATAGCTGATTCTTGTTAGTGCTCACTAAAGTTAAATATTTAAACGATTTATTATACCTAACTGTTACAGTATATGATATGAACTCTATTATTTTGTGTGAAATGTCTAATTTAAAAGCCTTTTGTATATTAATATATTATGGCATAAATATATATATGCCATAATATATTTAATGGCAGCTATTAGTTTAATTAGTTGTCATTTGTTATATTTTAGTAAGCGGTTAAATGCATAATAAGTGATAAATATAATGCTATGAATGTTTTGTAACTGGATATTAGCCATTTCCTATAGTTAGCAATACATTTTGTCTTTGACATTTTGTCTATAACAAAATATTAACTCCAGACATTCCCGTGCATCGTCATCGAGTTCCAGTGGCTGCCTTTCTGATGGTGGTACAGCTTCAGAGAGTGCCTTTGACTGCGAATTCCCTATGGGTAAGAATACTATCTACTATGTTTACATGATCTATAAATAAGCGGTTCAATTTGCACACGCACTGAGAAAAAAATCCTGCTAAATTAACAACAAAAAGTTAATCCGGGGGAGCCTTTCATAGTGAATTGTTACCATAACAATTTTTTTATTGTCAAATGAAATCGGCAATTAGGTAGATTCGGCAACAATATTATGTTGCTAAAAAGACAATTGTGATCTTGTCCCATATCACAACCCATATTAGTTACTCCAACAATTTAGCTTTATCACCATAAATATTCCCGTTTTGTCATGATTACGAACGGACATGAAGCAGGTCGGGTGAATCGTTGGGGTTACCTACGAAATATCGTATTCCAAATGATCGAATATCAAAATATTATCAGTGTATTTCGATATTCGATCATTTGGAATTCGATATTTCGTAGGTAACCCCAACGATTCACCCAACCTGCTTCATGTCCGTTCTTAAATCTAAGCACTAGTTATAAATTGTCTTGCTTTTAAATTCACATTAAATAGTAGAGCAGAAGTATTTAGTGTTCACAATCGTGATTTAAAGTACATTCCGCCATTGTGCTTCACCGACACAATACGCGCCCGTTCGGTCGAACATTCGCGAAGGAAATGGACGAGCCGAGCAGAGTCCTGCGTATATAAAAACGAAACAACTACTCGAAAGTTGTCACATAACACTAATTTATTTGCTAAGCGAACAATCTTAAATTTTGTTAGTTTTGAATATTGTTCATCCAGCATTGTAATAAATAAACATGATAACAATTTAGCTTTGTTACAGATTATTTTGTCATACTATAGACACTAAAGTTAATATTCGAACAACAGTCGCGGTTGCTGTCTTAACAACGTTAATATACATTGTTACTTTGGTTCAGATTTCCGAAGCCACAGGAACAATAAATCTCTAACAATAAAAAAATTGCAGAGGGCACTAGTGTGTCAAGTATTTTGTTGCAGTTACTGTAATTATTCAACAAAGCTTTTATGGACACTTTGTTAGCCATTTTTTTTCTCAGTGCGGTTCAATATAAATTCCTAAACCAACGTACCATATCGATATCATATAATAAGATCAGATCTGGTCAGATCGATTATTTCTTAAAAATAAATTAAGAATATTTTATACTTTTAAATGTCAAAGTTTTATGGAATTAAAGTTCAACAACCACAAACATAACTTTAGAGGTAAAATGCAACACAATTTGATTGCCTTATAAAACTTGTAGAGTTTTAATTCAGCCTAGATCGTGTACGAATCATAGAAAATTATACGAATAATTTCACATTCCCGAACTTTAGAGATAGCTTCGTGTTAGGAATTACAAAATAGCTATTCAATTTAGGTTCTTGATTACGAATTCACGTTACGGATATTGGAGGACGAAGTATAATTAAGGAGTATAAACAGTAGTCTGTCTCACCACCATTGAAGACCCAAAAACGCACGCGATAGATTTTTTGTACGAGCTACTAAAATTTGTTCCGGTCTGGGTGTTTGTGCATGTGAGATTTCTGTTTGTGATTGCACCCACGACATAGGATTAAAATCCAGGTGGAGAAGCGATGAATTTTTTTATATAAGTAAATTAATTAATCAATCTTACAATTGTTTTATAATAACACGTACTGCTTACAACCTACACAATCAATAACGAAATAAAAATAATGTAAGATTAATTTTAATGCGGCCGTGTTCGAATTTCCTAGAGAATAAAAATTTTTAAATCTATGTATTCCGTATTTCTTATTACTAAAATCGTATAAGTTTTACCGCAAGCTCACAGAGAAGGTACACCGCTTGTAGGTACGATAAAGCGCAAACCGTCAATGAAGCCGAACATCCCGTTGACATGGATGACGCGCCAGCTCAAAGAGATGGTGGAGAAGGGCGACGAGGAGGAGGAGGATAAAGCCGGCGACTGCGGCACCCTGACGCGGCGGCCGCGCGCGCACGACGACTCCACGCTGAAGCGACACCACTCCGCTGGTCAGTATCATTGTAACAAACTTATTAATTAGCAACACATATTTATTTATTTTATTAACACTTTATGTACAATGTGTACAAAGGCGGACTTAATGCCTATGGCATTTTCTAACAGTCAACCTTTAGGTAGTGCAGAAAGCAAAGTGGTAGATGTACCCATGACACAAATGAAAAAAAAAATATATATATATAATAAAAGCAATTATTTTAAATCCTAATACATAGATGTAATTAATAATAATATACTAATACATATGGCGATATCATAAATAGATAAAATTTAATGATAATAAACTAAGAAATATGCCACATCATAACAAACTCTTCTGATAAATATATTTCCGCAATTTATTTTTAAAACTCAATCTGCTGGTAGACTTTTTAATTTCAAGAGGCAAAGCATTCCATAGTAGAATGGATTGAACCACAAAGGAAGCGTGAATTGTTTCGGAATGGTGAGACGGACATTTCATTGAAAATAGGGACTCAAATAGCTGGGTGTGTTGGGACCATTGAGAATGGAATAGAGAGTATTCAATGTTCTAACATTTCTACACTGCCGAATAGGCATCCAGTTCAACCGTAGTCTATGCTCGGAGATATGGTCATATTTTCGCATTGTCTATCGGACTACACCGTCACGAACACTTGATATATTTATTAGCCTTATTAAAATTGTAGAATCTCTACTTATAATTTAAGAGACAAAGGCTTTTCTAATTATCAGAAAAGGCGCTAGGAAAAACATATAAAGAGATTCTCAGCGGAAATTATAAAAGTGTCCATTTAAGTTTTTTCAGCACAAAATTTTACGTGTATTATTTTCGGTGTCAATAGTTTACTAGGATATGTGACAGAGGAGTTCTACGGTACCTCGTAGCGTAGAATACAAAAGGGTGCAAGACAATGTATTTCCATCCACCCCTTCGTGCTTATTGCCCCTTGGCTTTTTCTTTTTTCACAATAGACCGTCTATTGTAAAAAAAAGAAAGCTGTAAAAGAGAGAACCTTAGTCTAAAGAATTATTACTTTTTATTTTTACAGAACCTGCAGAAACTTATACTCCCCCATCAACCGGTCTCTTAGTTACAAGTAGTCCATCAAGGCAAGAACCGCCATCACAAACTTTTAGCTTGTACGAAGCCGTCAAAAGAGAGCCAACATATCGGTCTAGCGCTGACTCATCCCTTTATGGCTACACCAACATATATGAGAAACTCCAAAGGACACAAGAGAATATCCAACCTGTTGAAGACTTACCTCTACCTCCACCGCCCAGCGAAGATATTCCGGATGGTATGTTTAGTTCAACATTAAGTTTGGACTCCCTGCCGCCGCCACCACCTCCCCTAGAACAAATGGAAGATCTTTGCGGGTCACAACTCAGCCTTCCTCCGCCTCCTCCTGAACACACAATGGACGCAAACACAGGACGAGTCTATGATATTGTAAATCAGTTAACCGCCCAACAGTTGGAACAGACTGCACGTGCTGGCCAATGCCAGGCCGGCGTTCGAGTTGGCAATCGCAACTCTGATCCTAGTCATACCTTCCCCCGTCAACCGTCCCTAGACAGCGTTAATTCGGACACATCACGAACATCGTCACTGCACTCTGACAAAAGTCTATACGGTCAACAAAACGCATCTTATGGAGCATGCTTAGCTGAGCTGCAAAACAAGAATATTAGCAACGGCAGCCCATCCATTCAGAGGAAGCTGTCGATGGAATGTACTAAAGACCGCGTTGGGTCTATAAAGAAAGTGAATTTCGCAGACGATCTTCCTACTAAAAACGACGACGCTAAGAAAAATAAGAAAATAACCTTCAACCTCAAAGAACCTCTACCTCCGTCACCACGGAAACCTATACCACCAAAGAGAAACGAAAGTACACGATTGACGTCTCCTAAAAAACTGGCCGATTCTAACAGTAACCCTCCCAAAGAATTCTTAAAAGATTTGCAAAGGGTGATGAGGAAAAAATGGCAGGTAGCACAGAAATGCAAGCTAGAGCCCGCAACCACTCCTCACGAAGTGTTAGGGTTCCGAGAATATCCACTGTCTCAAGATTATAAAGAGGCGAGCGTTTCTATGTGGATACAAGAACATTATGGAGCCGGAGTCGAGGTTCCGTTCTATGAGAACGTGCTCGGGAGAGAAGGACAGCCACGGCGAGAAGAGCCAAAACCAATTAAAAAGCGACCACCGCCAGCACCACCGCGGCGAAGTGAGTCTACCCAACTGTCTACCCAATCGCACTCCACAATTCAACCAAGTGCTTAAACAAATACAGGGCACTGGTCTGCTAGCGTATATCTCACCGCCATTACGTTAGATATATATACTTCGCGCTATTCTTCATTACTTAATGTAGTGACAATAGTCGAAAGTTCGCTTGCCGTGCGTATTTCGAAATTTGATCCTTATTACTAAATATGTAAAGTTTTAACTTTTAATATATCTCAAAGCCTTTTTTATAAATTAATGCTCTCTGAATAAATAAATTGAATTAATTATGTAAATCTTTGAAGATCGTGCCAGATCAGATTACTTCTCTATACGTTTGTTTTAAGTTTTCAAAAGTGTTTGACACGAAAATATAACAAAGAAATTATCAACATTAAATTTGTAATACTATAATTGAAAGGCAAAAATTTTATAATTTTTTAACATTTTAAAGGCGGTGCTATTTTGAAAAGGTATACTATAAGGTATGTAGGGTTTGAAGACGTCGAATTGTGACATTGTAACTTAAAATGGACTTTTAAGCGGTACACTTTAAATAAACTTATAAATATTTTCAGTAGGTTGTATAGCTACTGTAAAATAACAGCATGAGACTTTTTCGTCACATATTAATTTTATCTGCATTGTCACAAATTGATTGTTTATATGAAGGAATGTATTATGGCAAGAGTTGGAGTTAGAGTTTTGACGATTTATTTTATGTTCCTATAATTATTATATTGGACGATAACGTATACCGATCGAATGATGCTTTAGAGATATACTAACATTCCTTATTGTTCGGCTTCATATATTGTTAACGTAAATGAAGGGAAATATTGACATTTTAATATTCTTGTTAGAATACTGTAGTTAGGCATTATAATTAGCCGTAGTTAACTTTCATTCTCTATTTGTAACTGATAACCAATTAAATATTCTGATGTTTATTTGTTACGTTATTATTAGTGAATGTTAGCAGTCATAATATAACTATCACTTAGTTGTGTATGAATAGTGAATTATTTATGTATTCCTAATTTGTGCCATAGACCAAGGAAATACATTAGCTTAATGATTGTACCAATTTTTATCTCTTAAGTATTAAAATGTAGGATAGAATAACGATTCAACGTTAAACACATATAGTTACGTTACATATATAAAATACCTAACTACCGTAATCGCTATCTAATGTGTAATTTTGTAGTGACCGAGTATTTAGGTTAAGAGGAATGCAAAAGAAATATTAGCGAAACTCCACGTATATGATCTCACATTTCCACCAGTAATTGTAATGTTATGTTTGGGCTGTGATCGATCACCAACTATGCACTCTATCAAAATTACACCCATCTAAAAAAAAATATCATCTAAAGAATTATTATTAATACACATTTTTCAACATTTATTCTATAATTAGTGTTTTCGAGAAGTTGTATTTATTCGTCTAATTATTGTACAGTTAACGTGCGCTCTTTATCTCCCTCCTTAAAGATGCGTTCGAGCATCTTCCTATAAGTATTGCTGATTGAACATTGTAGTAAATCTAATAAGTTTATGTTTGAGCAGTTCAAAAAAAATGCAAATTAAAATAGGCAGTGAAATTATTGCACACTCTCGTACTTCATCTTATGTCACATGTTGGCAACGTACACTGTTATTTTTGTGGTCATTGCTGATTAATGGAAAATCTCACAGGAACCTCGTGTGTGACGAGTACGCGACCTATGATAGACGACTGTAACCATCATGAAATTAACATAGAAAACAATATATCTTCTCCTCTCATAAGGTCATAACATACTAATTTATTATCATGGTCAATTCTGTATTATAGTTAAATACATAATCATCTATGCAATTACTAAAACAATAAATTATCTTGTATTCTGCATATTAAAAGGTAATAGAATGGTACTCATATTTAGGTTACTTAGATGTGACTTAGGCAAAATTATATCTTGATTTTTCATATGACACTTTAAAATCAATGTATATAATAATATTTATTATTATTATTGTAGTTGGAAAATCAATATGACTGTTAATATGTTGTTAAATACAATTTTTCTATATCCCAGATTAATTTGTATAAAATTCAATCCATATTTATTGGGATCAAAAAAGACTAATGTTGATTAGACACTAAAACTACTTCCCACGTCAATGTCAGAATTTTTCAAAACTGGCAATGATACTTTTAATTTATCTATAATATTTCCAGTATTATAAGTTGCCTTATTGAAATATGAATCGCTTGGTGCGATATCTTACGTAATTAAAAGCCTGTCATACTCTTAATAAAAAAAACCTTGTAATCATTGTGAAAACAATTAAAATACTTCTAAAAGATACTGCTATCTTAATAATAAAACTTATTTATTACATGTGTTACAAAAGTATGAACTGTAGGCAGATATTAATTAAATTATAAAATGATATAAAAATAACAGAATATACAATTTTAAAATCTTGGACCGTCATTTTAGACAATCCACTAACTAATACAATTGTCTCAGGTAAATAGAGACAGTTCTCCGTAAATTAGATTCCGTATGTATATAAAGAACGTCAGCCACGCAGAAATCTCTCCGAACGTTAAGGCAAAATTAAAAATGATAAGAATGAGAATTAGAATAATTTTTCTTTCACAGTAGTACGTAAGTATTGTTTTACACAGTAACTAATTTCACTCTTACAGTATAGTATATTCTAAATTATATTAACGGGTTACATACAATTTTTCGACGCTATTTATATGTGTTTTCAAAAAATAAATGGTAATCGATCACATTAAATCTAAACGCATTTATTATTCATAATTATTATTATGTTTACATTGTACAGAACCAATTAATAAATGTAATATTGATTTTTTTGTATATTTTCTAAATATTATGAAATTACAATATTGTTGTTTTATTTGTTCACTCGCTTATTTATAAAATACCCGTGTATGAATATGTTTGAAAGTAAAAAAATATATTTGTAATAATTGTAATTAATACATTTTTAAACGATTATCTATTGAGACTAATAATTACTAGTTCTTATAAAGATTTTAACATTATTGCTTTTTCTAAACCAACCGTTTTTATAGATTACTAGCGACCCGCCCCGGCATCGCACGGGTGCAATGCTGACACTAAATACACTACATAAATTATTAAAGTTAAAAAATACTGTTTAAAACTTGCATGAATTAAATAAATTAAAATAAAACTGCAGTAAACAATTGAAAAATTGATGTTATTGAACAAAACACGTGGGGTGCTTGTGATATGCCGGCCGGTAAAATCGCGAACGCTATATCCCACAATTTTTAAATCTGTAGTATCTTAGAAAATATTCATTTAAATCATATGCTGTAAAAGACTATATAGATCTATATTCAACAATGTATTTAAAGTATTTAGTTGGACAAGGATTGAGTGTAAGTATTCGTTAAAATCACTTTGAAAATTACCCATTATTTGTTGTAAAAAGTAAATGACAAAAAAATGTTATTAATATATCCATAAGAAATAGACAAAAGAAGAAATATACCATCGCGGAGTTGTAGATTTTTTCAATGTGTATAATACTTAGTACATTATTTTGATAAATCTCGTATATTAATCTCGATAAATGTAATTATTTACGACATCACATTAGAAACCTCAAAAATAACAGTATTTCATCACTATTTAATGGATGTTATTATACATATAATTCTTCTTCAATCATCTTCATCTATTTAAAAAAACCGCATCAAAATCCGTTGCGAAGTTTTAAAGATTTAAGCATACATAGGGAGATAGGGACAGACAAAGCGACTTTGTTTTATACTACAAGTATGTAGTGATTTAAGAAAGCAAATTGAATGGAATTTTTAAATACAACTAGATATTACATTACATAAATAGTAGGTAATACAAAATTAACAAAAAAAAATTTTTTTGAAAGCCAACAAAATCCAAAATGGCAACAAAGTAAGAGTTATGTGTGAAGTGTGATATTTTACAACAGGTTGGAGAAATGGATTCTCTACCGAAGCAAAGAGTGGTACACTGTGGAAACAGCATTTGCGTTCAATGCCATGTCTTGTGAAGTTGTCTAGTAGTCAACATCCCTCTCTGTATCTTAAACCGCCACTTCATCATACTCTCTTCTTTTATGCAGTATAGCGAGGTCTGGTGCAAATATTTTCTGTCGGCCACCAGTCGGTAGGAAATCTAAACCTAGGAGCAAAGTAGAAAATGTCCGAATAAAATACCGACAATTTCATGGACATTTCTTTCTACCTACTACTTTCGTTAGTGTATTTACTACCCTTATTGTACTTCATAATTGACATTACCCCATAGGTAGTAATATAATGCCTTTTGCCACTTAGAATTATTGGTAAGATTTATTCTGATACTAGCTGTGCCAGCGACTTCGTCCGCGTGGAATAGTTATTTTGAGCATCATATTTTTTTTTTTTTTTTTTCTCTTTATTTTAAAAGGACTTTTATCCAAATGGATATGTCAGTCCTATCGGAACATATACATAATCATACATAAAACGGAACATATTCACAATTAATCTCAAGGTAGTCGCGGCGGGCACAGTACATTGTATAACATATGGGCCTCTTTGGAAGTTGGCTGGGCCAAAATACTGTGGAACATACCAACATCCATAATATTAATTTTTAATCTGTTTATTAATACTCTCCTAGCATCTTGATAACGGACACATTCCACCAACAAGTGTTGGACATCTTCCATAGTACCACAAATTTCACAGTTAGGAGATTCTATTTTTTTCATTAAATATCCAAACTTGTTGGATGGATAATGTCCAGAACGTAATCTATTAAATAATACTATATATTCTCTACTTAATTTAAGGTTGTAAAACCATGGGTGACGTAGAGGCTGACACTGAATACTTTTATACCAAATGCCTTTTTCTTTTGACCGTTTATCGAAATATTCACTCCATTTATCAAAACAAATATGCTTATATTTTGATGTAATTTCCGAATAAAATGATTTAACATATCTATGTTCACCTTCAGTTATTGCCAGTTTTGCTATTCGGTCAGCCTCTTCGTTCCCAGAAATTCCAATATGTGAAGGAATCCATTGTAATCGCAAACAAATATTTTTTGAAATAAGCTCATAAATTATCTCAAGTATTTTATAAGCTGTTGATACACCTCTGTTGCCAGAGGCGCATCGAGCTATATGTTGGAGTGCACTTTTACTATCTGTAACTATTACTACTTTCTTAAAGTTTGAACGGCTCGCATACAATAGGGCTTCACATATTGCAAGTAATTCTAATGACATTATAGACACATCAGGAATATTCTTAAAACTTCCGATAGTATTCTGAGTGGGGCATACGTAAGCTGCTCCTTGGCCATCTGCCGATTTCGAACCATCAGTGTATATTCTAACCCAACCATGATATTTTTTAAATAATTCTTCTATTACATTATATTTAAGTTTATTTTGTTCATAATAATTTTTGGCTCTCTTTACACATTCCAAATGAAATTTAATTACATCGAATACATTGATTTGTGTTACCCATACCCTTAAAGTAAACATCTCCAAAATGTCTGCCGAAGCTATCTCAGTTTCTTGTGTTCTATTTATAAGTGAAGGGAGTAAAGGCTTAGTTTTGTTCTCCAGTACATGTTATGAAAACATTGATTAAGTTCAATTAACCACTCTACAGTTAAGTTCTTGTGCCACGACCACGACTTAAGACAATATTTAAATGCCAGATATTTTCTTCTTATAAATAAAGGTGGAATTCCCAGCTCACTTTGCATCACATGTATTGGTGTGCTTCTTATGAATCCTCCCACTATTCGCAATGCTTGATTTTGAATCTTTTCAATTTTATATAAGTGAGTTTTGGCGCAATTATCGTACAAGTAACATCCAAAGTCAAATCTGCTTCTTATTAACGCTATGTACAATGTTTGAAGATGCTGAGGGTGAATACCCCAAGCAGAGCCTGCTAGCACTCTCAAACAATTCAGGAATTTTTGAGCTTTCTCTACGATTTCATTTATATGTTTTTTCCAAAGAAGCCTATCTAGCCAGATACCAAGATAGCGAACAGATTCCGATAGCTCAAGCAAATGGCCATCTATTCTAATTTCAATATTTTGTCTACGACGACCTCTACTAAATAAACAAATTTTAGATTTGGCAGAAGAAAGAGATAGGCCAATTTCACTTAATAACATGGTTATTGCATCTAATGCTCTTTGTATATTTAATTGACATACATTAATATTTCTATGACTTACAAAATAACAAAATCATCCGCGTATTGACATATAAGTGAATCCTGAATCGATTTACATATTTTATATGTTACTATATTAAATAGCAAAGGAGATATAGGGTCACCTTGAGCCAAGCCCTTGGTCGTCCACCTAATGAGTGTATTGTTTTCATTAGAGTATTTAATTTTTAGGTGTCTTTCGCTTAAAAATGACCACAAATATTCGCAAACTGAAGAGCCTACACCTAGCTCATCCAAAATGCTTACAATACTATTAATAGATACATTGTTGTACGCACTTTCTATATCCAGGAAACACGCCAAAGTAGGCATATTTTCTGAATAACCTATTTGAATTTTTGTAATCAACCGTACTAAACTGTCTAGACACGAGCGACTTCTTCTAAATCCTGTTGTATTAGGTGAAAGTATTTTATGTTTTTCTATGTACCATTCAATCCGTTTGTTGATCATTGAATGAAAAATTTTGCACAAACAAGAAATAAGAGAGATCGGTCTTAATTTTGCAGTAGAATTCGGATGAGAACTGGGCTTTGGGATAGGTATTATCAAAATATCACGCCAATGTTTCGGTATGTGTGCTGAGTGTAAAATACAATTGTATATCTTAAGAAGAAACATTTTCCCTTGTTCAGGTAAATTATAGATCATAGAATACGTTATATCATCGTCACCGGGGCACGAATCTTTCTTTTTAAGGCAATGTTTTAATTCTTGCAATGTAAAATCAGATTCCAACAAATCATTATGGGATCTAAATAAAGGTTTGGGTTCCAAATTAGAATCGGGAGTCAAAGAATATAAAAGCTCTTTGATCTGATTTTCGGGTGGATAGAATTTACTTTGATGGCGTCCTTTCACCCATCTCATCCGATTCCACATGTTAGCAACAGATGTAGACTCATTGAGACTTGAACAAAAATCTTGCCAAGACTTAGACTTTGCCTTTTTTATGAGCTGGTGACTTTCAGATACTTTATTCTGTAATCTCGTAAGATTTTCTGGAGTGGGGTTCCTCCGAAATTGCTTTAATGCTAGTCTGCGCTGAGCAACTATCTGTGATAAAGATGGATTCCAGTATGCCTTAGGCTTAAATTTACATTCTGGTTCTGTGTTATATTTTTTAAAAGGAATATTTTTTTTTTGCAGCTTTAGTGATTTGGTCATAAAAATAATTGTATAGTATTTCCACATTATTGCTGTCAACCACAGAGCCAAATACCAACTTTAGATCAGTTCTATAATTTTCCCAGTCTGCAAGTTTATAATTTCTCTTTTTAATCAAAGGAAGAGCGCGTGAATAATTTGTAGAATACTTAATAATTAGGTGGTCACTACCTAAATTCTCGTTACAGATGTGCCAATCAAATTCTATAGCAATATCTCCAGATGTAAACGTAATGTCAGGAGATGATTCTCTCAAATTTCCGTTGACTATTCCTATTCTCGTGGCCTGCCCATTATTGATTGATACAAAGCCAAAATGTAAAGCCGAATCAAAGATTTGACTACCCCTGATATCTGTTTTATAAGACCAATTTGTGTGATGGCCGTTGAAGTCGCCAGCAATAACTACTTTTCTATTCAAACGAGAAAATAGTTCATCCCAATCCGATGTTGTGGTAGTCACTGAAGAAGGGCAATAAATCGAAAAGATGTATTCAATATTTTTACAATTTAACAAGTTAATTCCGACTAGTTCTATACCTGCGTTCGAAAGGGAGATAGGGTATAAACGAGATTTAATGGATTTGTGAACTAAAATTGCGACGCCACCATACGAGTCAAATCTATCTTTTCTAAAAATGTTATAACCGCTCAGACTTAATGGCATTTCAACATCTAACCAGGTCTCACTAACCAATGCTATATGAATCTTTTCCTGTATCAATAATGCTCCAAAACTACTAATTTAGGGAGCAAGCTCTGGGAATTCCATTGCAAAATATTAACCGCAATATTATCTGTATTATTGTAGCTATCCATTATAAAAACCAATTAAGAGTTCTAACAAACTATTTCCATTTACAATACTCATAATGAAAGGTTTACACACTGTATAAATTTCATTAACAACCATCACAATTTTTGTTAACATTTGACTGTCCGATAAAATAATGTCTTTGATTTTAGTAAATAACGTTTTAAAATCTACTTTCCTGAGTTTTTCTTCTTTGCACTGCTTCTCTTCTGTTTCTTCCAGTTGTTGCTCGGTTGTTTCTGTAGTTCTTTCATCATCTTTTCTCTGCTTTTTCTTCTTAGTTTTCACAATTGCTGGCTCCTTCACATACTGATCACTGTCCGAAGTTGTCGACGAAGTACGTTCTATACGTACAGGTTTCGATACTACCACATCTTTGTATGATCTATGCATCATATTAGCAGAATGTTGTTGTTTTTGAATTGGTGGAACTGCAGGATTTTCATTCACTTGATTGATTCTGTCACACTCGTTGGTTTTTGTCGATTCGCGTTCTAGAATATATATTTGTAATGCCCTCTTATATGTAACATTATGTTGGCACATTAATTTACGAATACATTTCTCTTTAAGAAATATGGGGCATGATCTGTCCAATACTATATGAGGACCTTTACAATTTAGACAAACAATATCTTTCGTGTCACAATTTTCATGGTTTTGCCCACATTTAGGACAAAGCACTTTTTTTGTTGGGCAAAACTTTATGATGTGTCCATACCTCCAACATCCGGAACATTGTGTCACCGGAAAACATATGGTTCTACTTTAATTCTACAGCCATAACCATAAACGAAAGTTGGCAGTACAACGCTATTAAAGACCACTCGTACTGATTCACTTTTCACCCACTTGCCTTCGTAGTCAAGTCTGTTTAATCTATTAATAGATAGTATTTCAACCGACATTCTATACTTTCGATTATGGCTTGATCTTCCATATCGAGATCAATCCCTTTTATAACACCATAAGAAATGTGCGATTCCATCGTCATTTGGCATCTATAGCCTAATTCTGCAATTTTTTTGGATTCAATTAATTTTTGAGCTTGTATCTTATTTTCAAAACGGATATTTAATTTGTACGGGCTTTTGTACTTGATATTTAAGACTTTGTTAATTTGTTCACCTTTTAATAGTTTTGCAAAAGCCATCTGTTTTAACAACGGCTGAAGGGACGTAACACTCACTTCTATTTCACTTTCGGTATTAACACTTTCTATGTCTAACAATGTGAAACTTTGATTATTTGCAGAATTACTTCGTATAAAGCGCTTTTGTTTTCGCTTCGTAACTGTTGTAAACCCTTCGTTACTTTCTTCACTTTCTTCTCGCGGCCTCTTACCACTGCTTGCTACGTAATTTTCAGTACCTAAATTGTCCCACTCTAACATATTCTCCATAGCCAATTCACCATTATCATTCACCTCCGAGACAATTTTATCACTTAGAATTAAATTACTTTCCGTTTCTTCGTTAGTATTTTCATCCATTGTTAAATCGAGTAGTTACGGGTAGTTTCGAAAAATTCTAAGCAATAAAGTGTAAGCGTGCGCTCACTTCACAGCGCCGCGCGCGACTGAGCATCATATTTATTTTTGCAAACAACCACCTCAGCTGTTACCCGATCTTGACAACGCGACATATCCAACTTTGTTCACCATAAAAACGATTCTAGTGAGTTAACATTAAAAGATAGACTTACTCTCGCGGGCATTTTTTAGATCATTTTAAGAGGAATAATTCTTTCATACATATTTTTTTGGTATCTAGAACCGTTTTCGCAGCGCAAGCAACGGAAGCCCTCAAAGATGAATAATTTTCACAGATTCTTCCACATTTTTAATTATTTATCCTGTTATGTAGCCTAAAGCCTTCCTCGATTAATGGGCTATTCAATAAAAATAATTTTTCAATTCGAACCAGGAGTTCCAGAGATTAGCGCGTTCAAACAAACAAACTCTTCAGCTTTATATTATTAGTATAGATTATTGTGATTCAACCATAATATGCTGTAGCGGGATGTTTTTTAGAAAATTTTATGTAGAATACTTCCGTCATACATGATTTTTATGTGACATTAACCATTAGGCAAATTTTGGGAAAACGGGAGAAGTAACTCCATTTTTTTACACACGCGACGGAAGCTAAAAAAATGCAGTTACTTCTCCCGTTTTCCCAAAATTTCCCTTCACTACTCTGCTCCTATTGATGGTAGCGTAATGAAAAGAATTCTATAAGAATAATTATACCAAATTTCGTTAAAATCCGTCCAGTGGTTTTTGTTTCTAAAAGGAACATACAGTCAGACAAAAATTTTACTGGTTGCATTTTTGACATCAGTATCGATCCCTAATCACCCCCTGATAGTTATTTTGAAAATATATTTCATGTACAGAATTGACCCCTCTACAGATTTATTGTAAGTATAGATTACTGTCGGTGACAGAATCTGTAATATGCAGAATGTTTTTTTAGGCTCGGCGATATACATGACAAAGGGCATATACGTTAGATACTAGATGGACTAGATTATTGTCTAATATCTGAAAGCTTAGGCTCCAATTTAATCGACTTACACTAGTAGCAAAAAATTTCAAATGATACCGCTAGTCACATCAGTCAACACAAAAGAAATAAATTTCTGCGTAGTTTTGTTCATATTCTAACTGATAGAGCTATCGATACTAAGATAAGCAAATAATTAATTCAGTTAGTCAGGGGAAAAAGTAGCTTGATTAACGCTAACATTTTTTTCTACAGATTCTTTCTTCTGATGAATACACACCGCCAGGGCCCCCGCTACCATATGTGCAAAGTGTGCAATGCACACGGGCGCCATCCTTTAGGGGCGCCAAAGGCCAGGGTCCAAAAAAAAATGCAAAAAAAAACAAAAAAGAAAAATTAATTTTAAAATAAAAGTTAAGAAATTAAATAGTATTAGGTAAGAATACACACGAAATTTTATTAGTATATCATCCAGTTACTGCCGATTCCTATGTTGCGACAACATGTCAGGCGGTAGTTTCTTGATTTTTCCTGTTCAGACATGAATAATGCCTGGAGCACTATAAAAGCGATGCATCGCCAGAGGCGTTTTTAAACGGTTAGTCGGGTTAGTTCAGTGGACTGTGCAACAAGTGCATAAAAATAAGTAATCCTTAATTTTTACATTTAAAGTTATTTTTATTTTGTCAAGTGTTGTGTTATACATAATATTTTGTTTCCTACTTTTTTCTAAAAAATTAAGTGCTGAATACCTGCTGACTGCAATTTCAACGGTTTGATTTTTTATAAAATGGTAAGTGTTCCCTACTTTATACTATCAACATTAACCCTTTATTAGAATGCTGGTTATAATTATTTTTTTTTACCCAAATATCTTTTTATTAATTGAAATGTCATGTACGAGTTTAACAAAGTAATTGGTTTTTTATCCATAACTCGCTTAGTTTTTATGCTATCGATCTTTTTAAATACATTTTGTACGGCTTTTTAAGGGCTATAAGATCAAATTAGTTTAATATTTAATATTTTTTCTGCCTTTATTTTTGAAAGGGTTTAAGCTGAAAGGGCTCGAAAAAATTGCTTTTTACGCAAATATGCAAACTTGGTGCTTATTTATTGTGCTTACTTTAGAAGTTATTCCTAATTCCCATGAACACTAATTATTTATTTGATTTTCAGGATAAAAGAAAAAACCTTCAGGTGCGAAGTTTCGCGAGCAAAAGAAACTGAGACTACAAGAAGGGAAAAAATGGCTGGATCTTTAAAGCACTTCTTGCAAAACAATTAAGATTCCACGGAGACTATCGATGCGACCGAATCTCAAGATTCTAAGTCCGTAATATCAGTAACCGTGAGTGGACCATCTGAAATTTCGACAGAGGCGACCACGGTAACATCAGGTCCTGCAACAAGTGGCGGCGGTTGTAGCAGCAAAACAGCTTGTACTGATGCAGAGCCCGATGAAGCGATGACACCATCCTCGTCTACAGTACTTGAACAATCCACTTCAAGTAATTCATCAGCTTGTGTAAGAAGTTCGTTAATGTCAGCTACCGAAATACCTGCTGCAAGTGACACTTTCGATGAAGGCTTTAATAAGGCTAGTGTCGATATAATTCCGTCCGATCCCGGTTTGTGGCCTGAAAGAATCACCAATGAGATAGCTAGAATATTGGTTAAACGTGGTCCACCCTTGATAGACATCAGTTTTAGCTTTCCTAGTAATAAGATAGAGAAAGTTTTCGTGCATTACTTTGTAAGAAGTCTAGCAAATGGAGAAAAAATCGAAAGGACTTGGCTTATTTACTCCATTTCTAAAGATTCTGTATTTTGTTTTTGTTGTAAGTTGTTTTGTAAAACTCCTAACACTTTTTGTGATACAAATGGAGTATCTGATTGGCAACACTTGTTTTGCTAATGAAGAGACATGAAACGTCAATTTTACACAACAGTTATATGAACACTTGGGTAAATTTAAAAAAAATGTTGGAGACATCTACGACTGTTAATGCTCATCACCTGCGAATTTTAGAAAGGGAAAAAAAATATTGGCGCGACGTGTTGGAAAGAATTATTGCGATTGTTAAGTATTTATCTACACAATGCCTGGCATTTCAAGATTCTTCTAAATTAATTTTCGAACATGATAATGGAAATTTTCTAAAAGCTGTTGAAATGATTGCCTCTTTTGATTCAGTGATGAGACAGCACGTTAGCCGAGTGTGTAACTCCCAAAAAAAATCGGTTAAAATTACTCATTATTTAGGCGTGCAAATTCAGAATGAAATAATTGAATTATTGTCGTCTAAAGTAAGAAATAATATCTTAGAAATGGTTCGCAGTTCAAAATATTTTTCAATAATATTAGATTGTACACCAGATATTAGTCATATTGAGCAAATTAGTCTTGTTCTGAGGTATGTTGTCCTTAACACCATTTCAAAAAAGGTTGAAGTTAAGGTAAGTTTTATTGCGTTTAATCCAATACTGGACTCTACAGGGGAAGGAATATACACATTTGTGACAGAAATGTTGAAAAAATTAAATTTAGATATAAGAATATTGGGGACAAGGTTATGATAATGGGGCTAACATGAAGGGAAAGCATATTGGGCTTCAAAAACGCATTCTTGATGCGAATCCGAGAGCCCTTTTTGTACCTTGTGCGGCTCATACTTTGAACTTAACAGTAAATGACGCTTCTAAGGTGTCAGATGCTACAATAAACTTTTTTAATCTTGTGCAAGAGTTATATAATTTTTTTTCGTCATCCACAAAAAGGTGGGATATAATGAGAAAAAATGTCCCCGGGTTAAGTTTAAAGCCTCTAAGTGAGACAAGATGGTCCAGCAGAATTGATGCAATAAAGCCCCTTAAACTTTATTTAATTAAGGTTTGCGAAAGTCTTCTAGAAGTAAGCTGAAGATAATTCCTTTCACATCGATGCAAGACATAAAGCGAGTTCCCTCTTAACGTCTGTACAAAATTTTCAATTTATTTGTGGAATTATTATTTGGCATGACGTTTTATTTCATATAAATATTGTCAGCAAACAAATGCAAAGTGCTACAATTAATATTAAAGTATGCCAAACCTACCTAAAAAATTTAGTAGATCACTTACAGCAATATAGATCTGACCAATCATTTCAAGAAATTCTTGTACAAGCGAAAGAAGTAGCACTCTCTCGAAATTGAAGAAGACTTTCCACCGTTACCAACGGTCAGGAGGAAATTTAAACCAAAACTGTTTGACTATGATCCAAAAACCGTCTTTAAAATTAGTTTTTTCTTAAAAACTATAGATCAAATTTTAAGCTCTCTAAAAAACCGATTTGACTTATTAAATGAGTATGATAATATTTTCGGATTTTTTAGCGACATATTCAAATTAAGTGACAGCGATATTTTAAAACATTGTTCTGTTCTTGAAGAACGACTGACAGATCGGGATAATAAGGATATAGACTCCAATGATTTGTTTAATGAAATTAAAGCGTTAAAGTTGTTTTCATTACCTGATGATATTGACCCCTAAGTATTTTACAATATATATTTGAAAACAGTTTAATCTCCACCCTTCCAAACGTATGCATTTCACTAAGAATTCTTCTGACATTGCCTGTATCTGTAGCTTCTGGCGAGCGATCTTTTTCAAAGTTAAAAAATTATTTAAGGTCGACAATGCTTCAAGAAAGACTGTCTGGGCTAGCAATATTAGCAATTGAAGAAGAAATTTTTGATGGTATAAATTTTAGCGATGTAATTAATGAATTTGCAACAGCAAAGTCTTGGAAAATATCGTTACTACAATAATAGCTATTTTTTATTTTTCTATTGTACCTAGCTAGCATTTTTGATTTTATAACGAAGTTACCTAGGTATTTGTTATCAGTATCTGCATATTTTTTAAAATATCTAAGTATAAGTTGAAAGTAGTACTTATATATATGTAGATATTAGGCAATATTTCTATTATTTGTTCCTAAAAAAAATGTGATTTTAGTTTTCGGTTATTTTCTAGTATTTATAAACAACGTGTCTGTACCCTGTACCCCATTAGTTAAGTAAATGGCTTTAAAATGGCTGTGAACAAGAATTTATTTTAATTTATTTTGTTATGATTTTCTTTTATTTGTTTCATTTTGATATTTTAGTCTACAAATAAATATGACTTCTAAAGTTCAGTTTTTTACTTTATTTCAAGCACCTACCTACCTACCTTCAAAAAAAGAAATAAAAAACATGATTCAAAATGGCTTAAGGGGCGCCAAAATCCTTTTGTGCACACAGGCGCCATTAGCCCTTACGGGGGCCCTGCACACCGCTATCGATATATCATTTGCCCTGAAAAAGCTTGAATATTACATCTCAAGATATTTTATATAACCCGTAATCGGTGTTCACGTTGATCTATCTATCGGGGTACGATCAATACGAACGACAGACGCCAACTAAGACACAAACCCTAACCTAAACAAATTGAGCCAGAATACTGGCTCCAAAAACGTTCTGCCACGTCTGAATTTTAAGCAGTATGTCTAAGAACTGCCGACTGATAGGCATTTAAAATAATTATACCGGGATTCTTGTCTAGTTTTTTGTCCATGTCTTTGAATTCGGAATATTTCGACACCATTTTTTTTTGTGATCTGCTATTTCATAATTTAAATTTGCAAATCTGTTTAATTAGCCGTGTAGCTTTTTACATATGCTGTCATTTTTAATTTATTTTCACAATAACTTTGTAGTCGCGACCACCTGATAAAACTGTTCTTCTGAGTTAAACGGATTACTCACACCAGTATATACATGACCATTTTTTTTTTACGAATTTGCAAGTTAACCTTTTTGTACACCTTGGTATCAATATTTTTCTACCCACTATGTCTTGGAAACGCGCACAATGGCCCAATCATGAGGCTAAGTGCGGTGGAGCCCAGCTAAACTAACTAACTATGTCTTGGAAACGGATTGCAACTGATAGAAAACGAATTTTTATTGCGTAAAATAAATTGGAAAACGCTACTCGTTGTATTGACAATTTTATTGTTACAATCGTTACTATGGTAACTCTTAGCCTTCAGGTTTCATAACATAGTCCGGGCCGTTGCAATGCGGAGCAATTGTAAAATAATATAAATTAATAATAAACTTAATAAAATTATACATTAAAAAAAACTTTAAACATTAAAATTCATAAGTTAAAGAAATCGTTTAGGTATATTAACAGTTCGGCCCGATCGTGTAATCTATTGCTTAGAGCAATAGGGAATATGCATGATTTTTTTTATGTCTTAAATTATTCATTTACATTTTTATAACATAGAAAAAAATATAAATAGGCTTGAAAATAGTCAAATTTTTATACAATGTGAAATTGAAAACATTGAATAAAATTGAGCCGTTCAAACGCCGCCATTTTTCGCGCGCTTGTGATGACGTCATTGGTTTGGGTCTGTTTGTTTACTCAAATTCAAATTCAAATTCAAAATCATTTATTCAGTCTGGGCTGTTACAAGCACTTGTGAATGACGAAAAGCTACGCCATCGGTTCGCAAATGAAATGAAAGAAGAACCGGCAAGAAACTCAGCAAGGGCTGTTTTTTTTCCCTGTATTAAATAGATACAGGGAAAAAAAACAGCCAATTTGACGACTATATTAACGATATATTATATTGTTGAAGCTCACTTAAGTAAGATATGTTTATATACTTTTGTAAATATTAGATAAATATGATATCCAATTTACATGAATAATTTTTTTATTTAAGGTTCATTATGTTATATTCAATATAATAAAATGTATATTCAATATAATTAACTGTATCTTCCTTAACCTGAAATCAATTATCAATCATCAAAATTTCGTAAAACCGTAACAGGAATAAGGAAGCTCTTTAGAGAAATGTTTATAAACTTTTGTAAACTTGTGAACTAGGTTAGTTTTAGACAGAATCCTAATTCACACTAAGCTGTACATAAATATTGAATTCTTACGTCAAAATGATCTTCACTGCCAAATTATACTGATAATAAAAATATAGTCTCCTTCTTCATCATCTTACACCATAGTTTACGTAATTTTTCATCGCGTGGAATGTGAAAAAACACTTTATCGGGTGTACTGATGTTAGTATTTTACACTTTTTTTTTTTTTTTTTTTATTTATTATCAGTTACATAAAATAGTATTAACATTTTGATATAGTAAATATCACTTAAGCCACTAAAGCTTGAATGTGATACCCTTATGACAATTCTGTTCTCAATTTAGGTAGGTAATGAACGCTCATTATTATATTATTAAAACATAACAGCAAGTAAACATAATATACACAACTTTTAACTACTTAGATATCCATACGATACAATAACGTTACAATCACAACTCAGACAAATAATACTTTTTTATTTGAACTTTTATGTTTTTGTTACTAATAATATTGCGGATGGAGGTAGGCAAAGAATTGATAAGCCGAGGAACAAGGAATGCATTCGTTCGTTCGCCATAGCAATTCCTTGCCTTTTTTGTAACAAGTTTGTTTTGAGCCATTCTCCGCGTATATACAGAATGTTCCACTTCAAACTGAATATTTTTATTAAAAAATTGTTCTTTTAATACGTTGTATTTTACTTTATCATGTATAGGAAGTGTTTGGCAATATCTGAATATTTCTGATTCACTTAATTCACTTCGGTACCATACAGTACTTGTAACAAGGTTTTTTTACTTTTTCCATGATTTGTTTGCTAATTAAAATTGAAACTTAGTACTAAGCAACTGAAACGCTACTAGTAAATAAACAGACCCAAAACAATGACGTCATCATAAGCGCGCGAAAAATGCGGTGTTTGAAGGGCTCAATTTTATTCAATGTTTTCAATTTCACTTTGTATAAAAACTTGACCTATTGGTGCCATTGTCAGTATAAACAACCTTAACCCTGTCTCTTCGAGCTATAAATCTCCTAAACGCCATCATAAATGTCTCTGTTGCTAAAGAAGTAACTAGCTCCAAATGTACAGCTCGATAGATCGCACAAGTAAACAGTACAACCCACCAGTTTTCACCAGATCTGAGTATCATCGGTCCTGCGAGATACTTATTATATTATACCTGTTACTTCAAAAGCTTTTCCTTCCTTAATTCGATCTATCGGAAGTCCTATAAAAGGAGTCTGGCATGATTTGGCAGCATACCTTTTGCATCTGATGCAATTACTCACAGTAGTGAAAGAGAGAAGAGAGTACTCTTAGTCAGTCTTCTTAAACCGATAACCCAATAACGCTCTCTCACATTGACTATTAAGCTTTGAACGCCAGCGTCTTGAATGGCTCGGTGTCTTTCTTCTACTAATCGATAAACGATAACTTCATTACCAAGCAATATAATAGGATATTTATATTTAAAAACCTCTTCACCTAATGCTAATTTCCTGTTTAGCCGTAAAATGTCATCATTATCTTTTAATGTTATTAATTTCGAATCTTTAGATATATGAGCCCAATGCCGTTGCTGAATCAGTCTTAGTAGAACCTTTTCGGCATTTTCTATCTCTTCACAGCTGAAATCTGTTTTACAAAGTGTGCGGTTTCGTTTAAATCTCAGCATCCATGCAATCGTTCTTACCGTTTTGATAAACGAACTAAAATAGTTCAGCCTAACTATAAGACTATCTTCAGCCGTTATTATAGTGTTGATTACACCCTTTCTTAACTCTGAATTGGTTCCTTCAATATCTACACTAAAGTTACTAATAGGCCAACAGTCCGGACTTTGTTTTAACCACTGTGGTCCCTCCCACTAACAAGATTCTAATAGACCCTTTGGACTGATGCCTCTTGATGGAAGGTCAGCTGGGTTGATATGTCCCGGTCGCCACAATGTCTTGGAAACGGATTGCAACTGATAGAAAACTAATTTTTATTGCGTAAAATAAATAGGAAATCACTACTAGTTGTATTGACAATTTTATTGTTATAATCGTTACTATGGTAACTCTTAGCCTAAGTAGGTTTCATAACACACTACTTGATACTATGATACTAATGATTGAATTGTATCTGATTGTATTACGCAGAGCAATTATCTATATCTACCATCTTCTATGACAAATAAACCCAAAGGGCAATCTTTCGGTGACTGAGACTTTATATAAATCTATGCATGTCAGATTTAAAAAAAAACATTTTATTTTAGTTTTTTGGTATCGTGTCTGTAATTATATGTGGTTTATAGAAAAAAACTATTTTTATAATTTATTATACAATTAATACACATGAAATGAAAATATATTTAAAATAAAACAAACACAACATTAATATTGGATCAAAATGAGTAGTGTAAATAGGGAACGTAAGTACAAACAATAAATAAATAAGCTGTGAAAATTATGAAACACCATACACAGATTCAAACAGGATATTAATGCTGACAATTTTCCAAACATTCTATTGAATTTTCAAATTTTTCAAAAGCTAGAGTCTTCCACAGTAAACTTATGTTAAGGGCTGTAATCATCATAAGAACACCATTAATTCTGTAACGGATCTTGAGGAGTGGATGCTCCGATTCTACTTGTAGGACGAGCAGTTCCACAACAGAGCTTTAGCTCTGTCTCCTCTATAGCAGATTTAAGACAATTGTAAGTCTTGGAAGGCAACACGAAACTTTGGACTATAGTTTGTAACAATAAGCGATAGAGCATGAAAACTCAATATTTATTAAAATCGTAGCAATACTAACACGACAATAAATTCAGCAAAATCAGCATTAATAGTTTCCCGAGTAGACTTTGTAGTAGATAGTCACCTTAAGGTCATATTCAGATAAACATCCTAGCCAATCGGAGCAAAAGTGTAATGTAATTAATTATACTTTTGTTAATAAATGTAAAATAGTAAAATTGTATAATAGAAGTGAAATTCGATATAACAGATGACATTTCGGTACATAAAGCGCCATACAGAGTGTCCACTCAGCAATTTATAATAATTAAGAAAAAAGTCACGGGGATGTTAGAAAACTGGATCATTCTAGAAACCAGAAATCCATGCGCTTCTCCAGTGGTTTTGGTGTAGAAACCAGATGATACGTGGAGATCTTGTGTAGATTAAAAAAAAGTGATCATGGGTGCTTACCCTTTGCCGCGAATTGAGGATCTAATTGCATACTTATATGGAGCCAGATATTTCGCAGACCTGGATATAAATTCTTAATACTAGCAGCTGAAGATCAAGGAGACTGATGAACAACTTTCAGCACCTCATCAGTATTACAACAAATTTAATATTCTTCCTTTTGGTTCGAAATCGAGTGGAGCTATTTTTCAAAGAACAATAGGAAGAGCTCTCGCTGGACTAAACTATAAATGCGCTATTATATATGTGAATAAAATAATCGTGTATGAAAAGATATTTCAAGAGTTTAAAGATCAATTGGATCAGGTTAGAAGAAGTGAACTTAACACAAAAACCTTTGAAATGAATTTTGGAGATAGTAATACCACCGCCACCGACACACTATTTCTGGAACTGATATCAATGAATTATAAAATTATAAATAAATTTTCTGACTCTACCATTTAATTAATTACTCCAAACTTGAAACAGGTAAGTACCTTGCACATGATACAGAGTCAGCCAATTGGTGTGTGATACAAGGTAAACGCTAAAGTTGAGTTGATTTAATATTAAGTTCTCTTGTTGTCCTTTTGATTTAATTAAAGTTTTTGTTAATTTGAGATGTCTTTTATATTTTCACTATTTGATAATTATCTTCTACAGGTAAGTTTCAATGTTTCATCCATATGGTGCGATCCATAATTTTAGAAATTTGAGAGTTGTTTTATGATGGTATGATGGTTATCATCGTAATGGAGTAAGACCGAGTATTTATATTAGCCGATATTGCTTAAATAAAAACGAGATAATTTGGATAATATGTGTATATAAAGCTGCTACCAATATTAGTAAAGTCCATCTTGTGTAACCTTTACCCAAGCAAATATACTTTGCAAAATAAAATTGTATCATAGCATAGATGATTTAGCAACATAATATCAAATTAAACATAATAAAAAAATACAAACATAATAGCGATGTCAACAATAATGTATGAGTTTTTTACATTATTTATAATGAAAAAAGAAGAAAACAACTTAAGATCTAAGAGAAAGGAGAGCAATAATATTATTGTTTATGTGTATTCGGAAATATGACGCATGTTCCATAGCGACTTCAGACATTTAGTGATATATACTGTTATATACTCATATTCTTTATTAAGAAATTGTATAAATTTCAATCCCGAATGTATATTCAACTATCAATGAATCCAACGTTATAGTACCTAAGTAATTTATGATTCCTATTCCCAGTATTTAACAAACTAACAGTAAATAAACGATTTCAGAAGATTCCAAATGCCTGAAAATTGCCGGACACTTAGACTCCGTGAAATGGCAATTGTCACCTAGACACTACCGGCCGAGCCCTAGTCCTCTCGACTTAGGAGACTGGAAACAGAATACATTTATTTGGCCGAATTATATAGAAAGTTCTGACAGTTTACTACCTAGAGACCCTGTGTTAAGGTACGTATTTACACATAAATTCCAGTTATACAGTTCCTTATCTGTTCGTAAAACAATAATCTGCCTACGGTTGCTTATGGTACGTGCAATTATATTTAAGAACTATTTATTTAATATCTTTGGGTACGTGATGATATGGATAAAATTATCTTGAATTTTATCATCACTTACCATAACGTAGGTACATTGAATTCTACAAACCTATCCTGTACTTTCCCGGTATTACATCTATATTGTGTTAAACAGGACAACAAACACCCGCTACTGGTCTATACACGATGTGCAAAGATATTTTTACGGTGACCTGCATTGCGAGCAAGTATTGTTCACTTTTCAATATCCGAATCTTAAAATGCCTACGCAATTCGGTACGTATCTATGGAAAATCGCCACAGCAGCCAAGTTGCCGCCCCAACAGTACCTTAAAGAGCTTTATCGATCTGTGCAAATCGCTATGAAGGTAAAAATAAAATTATAACTTTTGTTGTTTCTTTATTATCAGACCTAATAGAAGACAGACGTCTAATATTACCTCTAAGTATAATGATTATAAATAGTCAATAGTATGATTAACCAAATGATATAAAGCTATGTCTATATCATTGAGAGCGTTAATCTCTTTATTATTTTTATTTACAAATTTTCATTAATTATTAGGAACTAGCTGTGCCCACGACTTCATGCGCGTGGAATCGTTATTTTAGGTAGCATTTTTAATTATTCTTCAAATAAGACACATTTTATAAAATTTTTACATTTTTATATCATACTAACTTTCAAACTTTCGTGTTGCATAATCAAAATAAATGTATGACGGGAATTAACACGATATTGTTACGTACCGAAGCGAGATGCCGTTTAATTATATTGATTTACTAAGAAACTGTTTAGACGACAATTACTTCCTTTTCCAAGGTCAATATTACCTCCAGATTGATGGTGTCGCGATGGGAAGTCCTATAGCCCCTGTACTAGCTAATCTCTGGATGGAACACTTCGAAGAGAAGGCGCTGAAGAGTGGCCCTAAGGTCGTAAAACTTTGGAAAAGATACGTGGACGACGTATTTAGCATCGTGAAAGGGGGTAGACAGGAAGTAGATCAATATATAGAACATCTTAACTCCATTCATCCGAATATAAGTTTCACCTATGAGATGGAGGCGGACAGATCGTTGTCATTCCTGGATGTGAAGATTACCGCCAGACCCGATGGGTCACTTTCACACTGTGTGTATCGGAAACCTACACACACAGACAGATATCTACACGCGACGTCACATCATCATCCGCGTCACCTACAATCCGTTGTGACGTCTCTTAAGAACAGAGCCTATGAACTCTGTGACCCTGAGCATTTGGAACGGGAGCTAGATCATGTTCAGGAAGTACTCAAAAACAACGGATATCAAGTAACGCGGGGACGGAAGCAACCGACAAGGAGAAGCAAGCATCCGGAGGTAAGCAGGCAGCCAGCTTATATGCCCTATGTCAAAGGAGTGACAGATAAAATCGGGACGGTATTAAAAACTTATTGCATACCTACTGTTTTCATACCTGGTATGAAAGTAAACAACATGGTGGGCACACCGAAGGATGTCTTGCCACTACAAACTCCAGGCGTCTACAAAATTGACTGCAGCTGTGGTAGTTCTTATATAGGCCAAACGAAGCGGTCCATAGCTGAAAGGGTCAAGGAACATATCGCAGCGGTGAAGAACCGACAAACTAACAGATCGGCCATTGCGGAACATCTCTTAGAAGCAGGCACCAACCACTGGATTGAATTTTATCGCACGCAAGTCCTCTCAACAGATCGTCACTTTTATTCAAGAGTTGTACGTGAAGCGATTGAAATTAAAAAACATGCGAACAATTTCAATCGAGAAGACGGCTTCAAATTATCAAATGCGTGGAATCCAGTGGTGACAAAAACACTATCTCGATCTGCTCAGTCGGTTACATCGGGCTCGTCAGTCGGTATGCGTAATACGGACACAGTGAGTGTGGTGTGTGACGGTGCGTGGATATCAAAAAATATGTCGGTGGTTCAAGAAAACTGCCGCATCACGGAGCTTGACAGCGCAGCTCCAGTCCGCCTGCGACCACGGCCGGTGCAACCTGGTCGAAACGTCAGGCAATGAAATTCGGTACGTAACAATATCGTGTTAATTCCCGTCATACATTTATTTTTATATCATATAAAAAATTGGTGCCTAGCTGCTAGGCCAGTCGCGAACATTTCCATCATACATGATTTCTGTGTAGCTTTACCCATTAAGGAACTGGAGGATCTTCTCCCGTCTTCTCAACCATGCTCACTGCTCTGCTCCTATTGATTGTAGCGTGATGAAAAATATACTATAATCAGCTCAGGAGTATGAAAAATAATTGCACCAAGTTTCGTTAAAATCCGTCTAGTAGTTTTTGTTTCTATAACGGTTATACAGACAGACAGACAAATATTTTACTGCATTTTTGGCATCAGTAGCGGAAGAATAAAATGAATATGCCTCAAACCCCGAGATAAATTTTAAAGCAGAAGCAGAAAAAAAATTCGTGACTTTTTAAATAAAATGTTATTTACTTTCACACTATTTAAAGTACTGCATGCGCGACGTTGCCAAACTTACATCAATAACATCAGATGTCCGAAGTTGCAAAATTCCAATACGCGGGATGTTGCCACACTTGTAGTTTGAACAACATAGTTTCTGAGAACAAAAGAATACAATAGCGGAAATGCGGAGCACTCCCCGCTTAACGGACTGTCTAGAATGTTAATTGATTCATTGATATTAATTAAACTACTGCCTACTTAATCTAAGACCACACAGAGGTAGATTTCTGCTTAATTTGGTTGGTGCTGAGAGTAATTTAGTAGCCTTTATTGGTGGTGGTGGTAAGTGGTTATGCATCGTAAGGGCTCCTCAATATACACGTAAGTTACCAGTCCCAGGCGTTGCTGTTAGCTCCCCTCTTTGTAACACTATGCAACCAGAATTAGTACAGTGAATCTTGTAATTGTATTCTGTTTATTCAAATTTTATGCTTTACTGGTGTGTTACATGACATGTAGCAACTATATTATTACTTTGATTCTCATTTCAATTTTATACCGCACGAACTCCTGAGAAAACCTGATATGACACATGACCTACGAATTGATCCAATACTTAAAGATTTCGTTTCTAGTATCTGTACCAGAAACGAAATTCTACACTCGGGTGCAGGACTCTAAAAATGCGTGTTAAATTTATTAACAAGTATACGATTATGTTGTAAGGTGTATTATATGTAAAATGAGAAACATAGAGACAAAATTAATTACATTATTGGCTAGCTAATCTTCCAAATTTTTAAATTACTTTCTGTGAATATAATTCACTTGAAAGCAGCTTAACTTAATTAAAGCTTAATATTTTATAATATAACTCGCTCTTAAAATATTATTTTGCTCCCTTATGATACAAGTCAATCATCTTCTTCAGATTTTTGAAATAATAATGTGATATATACTCGGGTTTATGTCTTTTGAATAATTATAAAAACCATGAATCTATTACCGCTTTCAGAAAATTGAATCACGGGAATATCAAATGGATCGTCTCATTATTTCGGATCAGTTGATTAAAATTGACCGTTTAGACTGTTTTAAACGAAATTCTTTCATTGATACACTTAACAATATTTTAAGGTAAGCAGTCGTATAATATGAACGTAATATATTTAAATTGCTGATAGTGTCAACGTGCTAGTAGATACTTATCCAGTTAAGTAAAAATATCTCCTTTTTTCGTACCTTAGTTTTTTCTCCAAATCTTCTCATATAAGAATATTGTAAACTATAAATTATAGGCCTTTTTTTAGTTTTCAGGATAGACTTCAATTTGTGTCTTTTGAAAATCTTGGCTGCAAACGACTGGAAGGAGTAAGGCTGATTCAGCAATTGGCGTGCTTTAATGCACATACTCTCAAATATTTGTTTCTGTGGGGATTTGTACTGCCTAATGAAAACCCTATATTGATCAATTACAGCTACATTACAGGTGAATCTGAATGTTTTCTTCGATTTATATTTTGCATTTGGTGTTTATCCCTCTGACATATTTGGAAATGACAAAGTAATTGGTAGTATTTACAGTACAGTAAACTGTGGCAACGACAGAAAGCCTAGTATTTTTTTTTCAATAGGCTATTTTCATATTATAACATAAAAATGTGAAATAATTTTATTTATTTATATAGTTTTTGTACTGAGCAATGCAAAAATTATATTATTTTTTCATAAAAACGTAAGATTAATCTTATATTTCTAATTTAAAATGGAAGTTTTATTATCTGTATATTACGTGACCGAAAACACCGGCCGCCATGTTTTTCTCGGTATGACGTCATTAGTACTAAAACAAAGTGTATGTTTGTAAACAAATGAGCCAGATAACATAGCAACCAATGTAAACAATAGCCTCAATTTCTCGGTTATGTAAGTACTTTTTTGTAAGACTCACCAAAAAAACTTATGTACTTACCCTTCTTTGCATGATTTTTTCTATTTTTTTTTAAATAAATCAGGGTGATGTAATAGATGAATAGATTAAAGGAAAAATATTTAAAAAATCATAGTGCAAATAAAAATATGTATTAGGTATGTAAAAAAAATTATGATGGACATCATGCATTGTCACATATTTAGCTCAATACTAAATAAAAAAAAAATTCCTCAATATTTTTTATTCTTTATGATAATTTAAAAAGCAATTATTATTTTTATTTAAGCACAAATTGACGCCACATTGATTACTTACACGAAATTGTGGAATAGCCTTCACATTTGGGAAATTTGCACCGGAGTGACCTACTTTTGGCCCATGTTCAGCACCATCTTTTCTTATGTCTTTTGGAGGTAGTGGAACTGGAGAACCTTTTCTTTTTTTATATTGTAATTTTTCTTCTAGTACACTGGTACTAGGACGCCCTCTTTTAGCTTCTTTGGTGGTTCCTCTGTTGCATAGCACAAAGGCCAATTCATTTCTGAATTGGCTCATTGTAAGCAGACTCTTTTTGGGTTCAACTCTTCTTAAGCATTTTTTTATGAACAATCCAAGAGTTTATAATAGCTGAAACCAAATAGATGAAAAAAATACGCAAATACCACTTTTTAGACCTCACCTCCCATATGTTAATTGTACTCTTGGACAATAAACGGACAAGTAATATTCCTTAAATAAATAAATAAATTTTTCCTTTTGTTATCCTGTCAAATCTATTGACTTTAGTTAAAGATATAAGAATAAGAAGATAATAGGGTTACTATCTTATTATCTTTCCAAGCTACACAAATCTATACCATCATGCACAGACACTCTTTCCTCAAAACTACCTCTTGGCACAGATTTTTTCATGAAATGTTTCTTCTTTGGTAGAACATATCTATTCATCCACAGAAAGTCTTTGATTCATTGGTACTGTGGCAAACCTCTCATTGAGATGCTTGATAACAAGGCGGATTTTATAAAGCCTGTCATGTTCTGGATAGGTTCATAGGTTTGTGAAGATCGTTGTTATTAAAATGTAATGATAACTTTATTTTCTCAAACTTGTTCAGTGGCATTGTTGAAGAAATAGGCTCATATCCAAACTTTGGCGACCAGTATGATCTTGTGCTAGGAAATTTGACTACTGACATGTATAATAATATACCAAAGAACTTATAAAAATCATATTCTGTAAATATTATAGATGAACTTGGATTACTCTGTATTATATATAAAGGACATGGACAAAAAGTGGGCCTCAATCATGTGCAGAGACGTAAGATATATCAATCGATAGGTAATTCTATGTTCATCAATTTATAATTTATTATATTTTTTTTAAATCCCCTGTTTTTCTGTAAATGATGTTTGAAAGTACCTAGATATTCAAGTAAAGACATCCCAAAACGTGGTTAAAATGTTTTAATTAAGTATATAAAATGATAATTTATTTAATTCTTATTGAAAAATGGTTATATAGTTAACAAAAGAAATGTAATTTCGTAATTATAAATTCATGAAATTCTAGACATGTTGTGTTACTGACCACCCTGAATATACATAGTCTGTGACCAATGATGACACTCGTCCACTGTCAATGCGACTTTGACAGCATATCTTGCGGAAATTAATTATACATTCGTTCATGCCATAATTTTTAACCATTTACAAATCAATATGAAACGAATAAAGGCAGCAAGAGCTGGGGCGCTGAGCTGATTATTGACCGTAACCATAAAAAGTACTCCATTAAAGACATTACCCAAAGCAATTAACTTAAAAAAAATGATTCCATCAACTTGCTAGTATTAAATAGGTAATTTAAATTATTAATTACAAAAGAAAACGGGAGATATTTAAAATCTAATCTTTATCCGGCTGATCTACAATAATGTATTAAAGTTTCTATTAAAATTATCAAGTAAAGTTTCGTCACTGCACATTACTCAGGCCCACCTTTCATACAAATTTTGACCATCACCTTTGTCTCCTCTACTAATGTTTTGATAAAATCTTCAGTGATAAATGAAAATTTACCTATTCACGAAACAAGTAATTTCATTTTTCATCTATGAACATTTGTAAATAGCATTGGATAACTCAGCCCCTTGATTATGAATCTGTATTAAATTTGATTAGAGGTAACAAATAGCTCAGTTAATGTTGTTTTGTTAAGATTCAATGAATCTTTATAAAGTAGTCATGAAACTCCATTATCTGTCAATTTCAATAAAAACAGCAACACATCACTACTTTATTTCACATTTTTTGCTAAAATAATGTATATTTCGAGATAATTAAATACAGTGCTTCAAGACGAGGGACCAGAATAACAACTATTTACGAGCCATTAGGGTCTTGGACTGTAGTAATAAAATGATATGTTGTTTTGTACAGGGATAGTGTATGCGGTTAGAATTAATTATTAACGGGAATAATTAGAATTATAACTTTTCTTTATTTTTAACACAATAATTTATTATTTTTAATGTGAAAGTCACGTGACTACAAACGCCAATCACAGCGCGTGACGTCATTTATCATTGTCACATGTCACCTACTACTTGTTTACGTTGTTTGTAATTTCGAAACCTCGTTTATTTCTTGCATATTCTCTGTGATTTAAAGTTTTAGTCGTTTGCTTAAAGTAAAATTTCAGTTTATATACGATGGCAAAGAAATTCGTAAGAGCTGATAGTTCAAATTTGCCACGTATCGACGTCATGATGGTGGCAGAATTTTTCGCTAAAAACCCTGATTCTATCTCATCGGAATTCAGAAATGTAAACACTGTCGCGTAAGTATCATTACACACATGAAAAGTTAATCAAAATTTCTTTAAATTTGATTTTAAGTAACCCATGGGTGGTTGAAATGTAACCTTAACTGTATTGTTTTTGTTTTAGATCGTGCAGGGAAACGTATGGAGATGATGCTATAGGTTATGTGGAACTGTGCCGAGAAAACGATATATGTGTAGTTAAATGCAAAATGTGCCCACAGCACAAAGTTCACAATAAACAATATAATGTCTCATTAACTGTAAATGAGAAAGAGGCGCAAGTAATAAGTGTAAATTGTCATGACTGCATTGCATCGGCGGGAGGGTGTAAGCACTCAGTTGCTTTTTTAATGTGGATTCATAGAAGATCCGAGGATCCTTCCTGTACATCTGTACAGTGTTACTGGAAGAAACCAAAGCTTGCACAAGTTGGTCATTTAATAAAATTTGTTACTGCAAAAGAGATGTCAAACAGGAAATCTGTCAGTATCCATACAGATGACAAAGAAGTTTTAAAGTTGTTTTTAACTGGAGCGAAAAGAAAAAAGACAAAAAATTGTCAGTTATTGAAGTATCAACCAGACTATGAGATGAATGCTCTAAAAAGTCTCTCTTTGCATGTCTTGTCAGTTAAACATAACAAAGAATTTGATTGTGAAAAGTTTTTAAATGTGATTGTAAGTGCATTTACAAAAGAAATAATTCTATTAATAGAAACACAGACAAGAGATCAATATACAAACCCGTTGTGGTTTGAGTTAAGGTATGCACGAATAACTGCCTCAAAAGCTTATGAAACCAGCCAGTGCAATAATTCTGATGGGTCACTAGTGAAAATATTAATGGGTGCTAGAATACCGGATACAGGTGCTATGAAGAGAGGACGCCCCTTAAAAGATAAAGTTAGAAAACTTGTAGAAGGTACACTTGGAAAAAAAATAAATAAGTGTGGTCTATTTTTATCTGATAAATATCTAATGATTGCAGCTTCTCCTGATGGTATATTTAGTAATGATCATGAAAAAGCTGTGATTGAAATCAAATGTCCCACGAACAACCGGACATATAAAAACTATATCAGGGATGGCAAAATATCAAATAAATTCCTGTGTCAAATGCAGATACAAATGTATGTTACAAATACAACAAAATCTTTTTTTTGTGTTGCTGATCCTGACTTTCAGAATAATTCTAAAGTTACTATATTACAGGCAGACTATAATGAAGTTTATACACAAGATATAATAGGCAAATTATTATTATTTTGGAAATCAGTTATATACCCTTTGCTGCATAGAAGCACTACATTAGTTTAGTTAATATTGAAAAAAATATAACTTTTATTTGTAAATTATAAATGCTTACTAGGCTTTTGTCTCAGTTTTTAATAACTTCATAATTTTTTTTGCAATATTTACTTTACACTTTTATTATGGAAATGGTTAATTTTAAAACAGCTGTTTTCTAAAATACACTTGAAATATTCCTTAAATTGTATTATTAATGTATGTATTTTATATTTAAGAATAAATAAAAAAATATTGTTTACTTTCATAATATTGTATTATTATAATTAATCCTTCATTAAAATCACTTTATAAGATCATCTTGTAAATTTATAAGAGCACATGCTATTATAAGAATATCATCTATTACAGACAACAAGTTTGTGTTTAATATTGAATGTAATTTCAACATAGCAAATTCTCGAATTCTTCTTATGACTCTGTCGATGTGTATACGAATGCTGGCTATCTGTTTTGTTTCTCTTACTTGATTTTTACTTAATTTTTCTCCACTAGCCACAGAAGGGGGCCTTATTAATTTTATATGTTTTTTTAGCAATAGTTGTTCCAAATGTTTGAATCCTCTGTCTGCTAAAATAAATGATTCTGATGGAATTAAATCCAAAAAGTTACACTGTTCTACCAGTTGCACATCACTAATTCGTCCATTATATCCAGGAGAAATATAGTTAATAAGGCCATCAGGGGTACAACTCATCAAATATTTTAGAGTATTGGCCTTTTTATATTCTGACCATGTCAGTGATTGGTTGACTGCTTTAGAAGGCTTTTGAATCTCTATTTCAAAACAATCAATAGTACATGAAACTGAGTAATATTTATGTCTGAAAGCAATGGGCATATTCAGTTTTATTGATTTTTTAGTTTGTTCATTAAATGTAATGATAAAACTACGCAATGAATTTGCTATAACAGGTATAGTTCTTCTAAATATATAACTAGCATAAGACCATGTCATTCCAAAATCATCACCTAGTTCTGTGAATTTTGAATCTAATCTGATTTTTTTTAGACATAATAATATGTGTTCTTCCGGTATATTGTGTTGTTTTTGGATAATTTCTACTAAAAAATAGCAGTTATCTGGAATTCCAATATAAAAGCGAGATCTTTGCTTTATTTTCCTTAATGTATTTTTTAGTATTACTTGTTTTTCATGTCTACATTTTATTTCTAATAGTTCTTGCTGTATACTACTTTCAGATGACTGTGATTGTTCAGATACTGAAAACACTTCTGGTTCTGTTGGTATAGTTGAAAGTTCACTAGACGTTCCTTCCTCACTGGAGAATAATCTTTTTTTTGCACTTTGTGTAGCACTAAATGTTTTCAGTTTTCCTTTACACATTGGTGAAGTCAAAACGTTTTTAGTACATGACTTTATAGGTGAAACTGCAGTGTTTGATGTCCCCATTTTACACTGAATCCCTTTACTTCTGTATTTGTGATAAACATGTACTTGGATAGATTTCTCCTGTGATAGTGAGGGGTTTCCAGTAGGAGTTGGTGCATCTTCTTTTTTATTTTGTAACAAATCTAAAACAGCTATAAAGAAAAATAAATAGAATACATATTAACAGAATAAAATATGAACATTATGGAATCATAGTGTCCTGTCCTTGATAATACTTGGGACTATTGCTATTGGTTAGTTAATATACATAATGTAATTAGTAGTTTATTTAGTAGATATGCTGTCTACAGCACAAGCTTATTGATCTATACACAAATGCCAAATTCTTTGATAATGAGTAAGTCGCTATAAAAAACATTTCTATGCCGCTACCTTCTGTACATTCAGATGTTTCTTTATTTTCTGCTTCTTTCAAAGCCTCTTCAACTAATTGTTTCCTTTGCCGCTTGACAATAACACTACGATTAGTACTTGGAGCTGATCTTTTTCTATCTGGTTGACAAGTAAACCTTGAGGGCAAACATCCCTTTTTCATACTAATTTTCTTTATGTATCCTTGTATTCTGTATTGCATATAATTGTCCATATCATTGGGAAGCTGGAAAAATGTTCAATCATAACATCATATTAAAAAAAACAGTAGCATACAGCAATGACCAGTGTCGCATCTCGCAATATGTAAGTCAGGTCAATAAATAAATTAATGCATAATTACATCAAAATGATCTTCACAAAAGTAAATCATCGACTTTATTGATTGATTTTTCCAGTCTCGTCTCGCCAGTACCATCCATTCTTTTCGCATATTTATATCATGAGGCACAGGTATAAATAGTTTGTCAGGTGTCTTATTAGTATTATTTTCGCACAGGGGAACTGAACAATACTGATAATATTTAATTGCACTCATTTTCGATATAGATTACGAAATATAACCGAACGTTTACATACACTGTATCAATGAGCAAGTAACCTCTGCACTGTATGATAAGTGACATCATAATCGAGACATAATAAAATAGTAGTGTTTTAGCGCGAAATTCAAATGTGAAAAATAATTATCAATTTTTTAACAAAGAATAAAGTTTTTTAGCAGCTTTTTAGATAAGTAAACAATAAGTTGAAATGGTTTTCATGAAACAGTCCAAGACCCTAAATTCATTTTTTATCTCAATTTTGCGAACGGTTCATTAATTAATTCCAAAATGAGAACAATGGATTAAATACAAAATTGTTTAAAACAGTGCCTTATGGCAAGCAATCTTTTAAACAACTCGGTTGTGACGTTCTCATACTGGAGATCTATAGGAATATAAAATTGCCGGCACCATGTACTCATATCTGTGGATGTATTTTAAAAAAGGAACGACTTATTAGTCCAGAACATGACATCCAAGGAGGTAACTTATGAGAGTTTTATTTAAATTCCGAACTGGCTTGCAAAATGAAACTTGTTCTTGGCACGTAAAAAATGTCGTTCGCTGTTTGTTATTGATTTTGAAAAGTAATTATATTTAACTGTCGCGTATTTTTTGGAAAAAGTACTATACAAGCTTTAGCTACAACTAGGCATTGATGGACTTACATAATTATGTCTACGACCTAAACGAATAAGCAGTAATATTAAAAGTACTACTTTATAAAAGAGTAAAGAACTGAATTATGGCTATAATTTTTATTACTTTCAACTAACAATAATATATTTCATATAATTAGATATGAAAAAAAAGGCTTTAATATGTGTCAAAATGTAAATACAGCAAATTAATAATCAACAACAATATGATCAAATAATTCCAATAATCACAACCCCGTTCTTAAATTATGCTCAATTTTTCAAATGAAAATACTAAATTTAACTGTCTAAACATTTATTGTAATTAAAGATTTATATAAAGAATAATAATAAATTAAAAATCATTAATAAGCCACTTAATTATTAAAGTGCCTTATCACTATCATGTTAATTGGGCTTCAGTTTATTGTAAAATTCTTATGTTAAACAGGAATCCTTATATTGAATTACATAAAACAAAGTTGAAATTAAAGCAGAAATTAAACCTGAAGAAACAGTTTGTAAATTGTAATTATAATTAAGGATGTCATTATACCTTCTGCACGGAGAAAATATGCGATTCATGGTAATGGTTTTATATACATCGGTTAGTCTATTATCTTTTAGACCATCGATATATATGTTTTTAGACCTCCAGTTCCACCTTCAATTCCCTTATTTTCGAACAATATATTTATTCACTATTCAAATCCTCAAACCAAGACTGTTTTATCTGGGGCGAAACATTTAAAGGCGGAATCTTGTTGTTGCATCATTTAAAATTTTTTTTCATTAACTTTATCATTATTTATTAAGCATACATTTGGTTGATGTGCAAATATTTTGTCGTTTTTTTTGTACATCATTTCACCAAATTGATTGTGGTCCTTAACAAATAACTGAGGGTGATATGCATCGAAAAGGTTTTACTTGCAAACTGTTACATACCATTTAGGCCAGTCATTAAAGCCTGAAACCCGAAAGAAATTTTGAGGGGTCATTAAGGAAGGTGAAATACCTTACCGTGTAATTTTGTTGTAGCGCTCTGGGGTGTACGGAAAGGGTTGAAAGGGTTGAAAAGTGATTTTTGTTAATAACATTGTCAAAAAAATTTGTAACTCGCTGCAAACTTAGAATTAGGTTGTTCTCATTGTTTTGTAACGTGTATTAATTTTGCAGCGTTTTGCAATGTACGGAACATTGTTTATTATTAAAAAAACAGTAAAATTGTTAATAACAAGGGTAAAAAAATTAGTAACACGCTGCAAATTTGGAATTAGGTTGTTTTCATTGTTTTGTAACGTGTATTAATTTTGCAGCGTTTTGCAATGTACGGAACATTGTTTATTATTAAAAAACAGTAAAATTTGTTAAAAATTATAAAGGATAAAAAATTAGTAACACGCTGCAAAAACTACTTTTTTCACCCTTGTTATTAACAAATGTCATTGTTTTTTAATTATAAACAATGTTCCGTATGTTGTAAAACGCTGCAACATAAATAGCCATTACGAATTGGTAAGAACATAGGTGGTTCTTCCGACATCAATCGATTCCTTGCTGCCGAAATCTCTTTTGGTTTTGCCGCCAAGGTAATTCCCCTTTGTAATACCGCGCCGACAAAGAGAGCCGCGCTGGCTCGGAGGCACAAACAGGGGACGCGGCCGTGTTTTTAATTTGTGTGTGCGGTGTTGGCAACATTTTCTCTATATTGCAACTCTTAACCGACTCTTTGACCATTGTTACTAACTGTAATAATTGTTTATATAGTACCTATTAAACAATGTTCCGTTAACTGCAAATTTGATAGTTACTATAAAATGCTGTACACGAGATAGGTACCTAATTAGAAATTTACAGCGAGTTACTATTTTTTTTTACCCTTGTTATTAACAAATTTCATTGTTTTTTTAATTATAAACAATGTTCCGTTAGTTGCAAAACGCTGCAAAATTAATACACGTTACAAAACAATGAGAACAACCTAATTCCAAATTTGCAGCGTGTTACAAATTTTTTTACCCTTGTTATTAACAAATTTTACTGTTTTTTAATAATAAACAATGTTCCGTACATTTCAAAACGCTGCAAAATTAATATACGTTACAAAACTATGAGAACAACCTAATTCTAAGTTTGCAGCGTGTTACTAATTTTTTTGACAATGTTATCAACAAAAATCACTTTTCATCCATTTCAACCCTTTCCGTACACCCCAGAGCGCTGCAAAATCACACGGTAAGGTATTTCACCTTCCTTAAGGAAGGTGAAATACCTTACCATTCATTCATTAATGACACACAGGTCATTAATGACCCCTCAAAATTTTAGCGACTTACTAATTTCTTTCGGGTTTCAGGCTTTAATGACTGGCCTACTATCCGCGAAAAGCCCAAAAAAAAGAAACCTCATTTTTTAGTCTATGGCCGATGCGCGCGCATAGGAAAACTAATTAATTTTTCCCGCCATTATGAAATTTATTAGTCTATGACCGATGCGCGCACATAGGAAAACTGATTATTTTTTCCCGCCATTACGAAACATTTTTCACAACTCGTCTCGTTTTCTCTTTTGAAGTTATTTAGTTAGTTATTAATTAAGATGTCTGCAAATACAATTTATGAGAAAATGGTTTTTTATTTAAGTATTATTTTATTCAGAAGTGTGTTGAAAAACGTTGTATGATACACGTGTGTATTGATGATTACCGTCCTCGGCTCCTTATGCGCCTCCTAATGCGCCTCAGCGGTAATTACCAACATTACACACTTGTACCATAATGTACTATTAAGCGTTTAGGGTGACACCGTTTAATTATCAATATAAAACCTTCACTTTTACCTTTATTTAAGACGGCAGCTAAGATGTATCAAAATTATGTTGAATTGTCACAAAACAATCAAGCACTTAAACAATATTTAATAAGTTGTTTAATAAGTTGGCGTGAGTCAAATAAAGTTAATCCTATAAACATTTGTGTGCGAGAAGCTTTCTCTCGTGTTTCACAATTTGACTGATGCACAAAAACTTTGGTGTCTACTATACTTGCCAAATAAAACGAAGGTGTTTCAAATTTAGTATGAAACATAATAACAGGTGAGTCAAAACAAACCAAACTGGCATAGGACGACATCTATGCCCAAGATTGATGAGGAGAGTTGTGCGATGTGTGACTGATACCTATCACCTACAGATTTTTTTTGATCTGTTGGTACATTGTTTATTATATCATTTTTTAGTGTGCAAACAGAACGACGGAATAAATAAAAGTAGTTGAAATTTGAATTAACCCATAAATCAGAAATTGCAAGTAAAGAAAAAGCGTATGATACCGCGGTCTAACCGTCACTGAGTTCTGCTCTATTTTTTCTTTTCACCAGAAATAGGTTATAAAAATATATTTCTTTTTATATATTTTATACATTAATAAAAATAGTATATTTTACATAATCCACACTATCGTACTCGTCGTACCTCTGCATGTTATTGTAATTTGATATGCTCAATGTCGCTTCATCGTAAACACTTATTTCAAATTTAAATGTTCACGACTCACTGCGCTGAAAACTCCATCATACAAATTTATTCAATAATTCGTAAAATCTCTACATTCTCTATCTACGTCAATCGTTACCGAATTAGCAGCTATTACATATACTTATGTGTCAATAATTTACTCAGCAACATGTTGCTTGCTGTTTGTAAAAATAGTTATACTCGTATTAATCGTAATACCATTAATTTGCATGATCATTCAAACTTTAGACTTACTTAAACAGATATGTTTTGTTTTTGAACGAAGTTATAATGTAATATAAACTAACTATTAGCATCATTATATTTAAACTAGCTTTCTGCCCGCGGCTTCGCCCGCGTGGATTTCGGGATTGGGTGTATAGAGGGTTAAGGGTCATAGCTTTTGCCCACGGCTACATATACGCGGAAGTCGGTTTATGGTGCGAAGATTTTATCGCGCTTCCCGTGGGACTATCCGTTTTTCCGAGATAAAAAATGCCGCAAAACTCCTCAAGAATCACTCTATCTATTGATGAAAACCGCATAAAAATCTGTGCAGTAGTTTTTGAGCGAAGCCTTTATTGCGCATCCCGTGGGATCTGTCGATTTTTCCGGGATAAAAAGTAGCCTATGTTACTCGGGGAGAATGTAGCTTTCCAAAGGTGAAAGAATTTTTGAAATCGGTCCAGTAGTTTAAGCGTGAAGAGGTAACAAACAAACAAACAAACAAACAAATAAACAAACAAACAAACAAACACACTTTCGCATTTATAATATTAGTTGGGATATGCACATTTTTTTGGAAAGTTTCAAATCCTACTTAAGTATAAGTCTTTTAGCATATTTGCATTGATTTGAAAAGTATAGACAAATTAGTGGGCAAAACCTTAGCGTCCTGAACGGAACAAAGCGTTTAACAAAACTGAACAAAACCTTTAAAATTTGAACATGTTTAATACAACGTAGGTAAATGTCTGGGATCAATAAAGACAGTATAAAATTTGTATTCATTTTGTGAACCCAGATAGACGAAAGTTACTATGCAATTCTTTAGTCTTTGTACTTTCACCTGTTAACTGTTGTTATATTATATACAACTCACTTACTAAAAGCACTTAAACGAGTACAAAAAGTTCAGAATGGATGCATGTCATTCTAGTATGGTACCCTAAAGAAAAAAAAATTCCTTATTAATTATACACTAAATATATATTTTCATGTAGCTATACATATATAATACGCATATGTTATACATGAACTAGTTAATAATTAATCTATATTATATCTATATGATAAAATCACTGTTAAAAAGAAAATATCAAGACTCTGGAGGATTTTTATTGTAGTATATGCCTGGAGGAAAACAAATGTCACGAGAGATTGCTCCAGGCATGTTCCAGCAAAAATTTGGAACGATTTGCCATTATCTTTTAGAATGAAGCATAGTCGTTTACTCCCTATATTTTGTAATAAATATTAAAAATGGCTACTTGTCAGCAGTTGTCGTATTTGTTATTTTTTTTATTTTGTTTTACAAGTTTCTAATTAATTAGGTCATAGATGACTACCCTACCCTAACTTCCCTAATTATTATACAAATATATTTTGTAAAAGGTTATGCCAAAATAGCAACTATGAACTATCTGCAACTACTAAGCCGTAAACAGTTTTATCTCCTTTTTATTATGTTTAGTGTGGATTTTTATTTTGTTAACTTTAAAAAGGTTAATAATATTAAAACTGTATAGTCAAAAGAAAAGTTGTGTAATCGTTCAGGCCTTGAACTTTTCCAGTTCTGTACCAAACGGATAGCACAACTAATGTCTTTTAGGTCTATAGTAATAGGTCCAATGTATACGAAGATCATCACATTGTCGTCTGTCTGTGCGTATTCAATCATCCCCTACATGGTTGATAAGCAGCGACCAGATGCACGCGACGAAGAAGTTAGTCATGGTAATAGCATAGGGTAGCTGCCTATCAAATGTGGTCAGTCAACTATCTGTACACCTATACCTCTTTTCTTTTTTTTTCTTTATTCTTTTTTTCCCCCTGAGGAAAATGCATTAAATTGCATACCCCGGCTGTGGCGAGCCGGCCGTTATGTGGGGCTCTCCTCCCCAGAAGGGGGAGGCCTACCCACTAAAAACCTCAGATACCTACTATAGATCGCTTTGAAAAATTAGATTCTGGAAATATTTGTCCACGTACTCTGTAGCGATGATTACGTTCTGTAGGATTCGTCATAATATAACCTTTAGGTCAGACAACAGTTTCTGCAAAGAACCGGTGCATATGGATCGGGCTGTTACACCAGCTGAAAGATGATAATCTTGTTAATTATAATCATTAATGGGTAAATACGCCTTTTTATTCTTATTTGCCTTTATGCTATATAATAAATGTACCGCAAATCGCGGTAATGGATCAAACTCTGAGAACTCGATTTGAGCGCGGAACGCGGTATGTGGCAAGAGCTCTAAGGAATAAAATGTGTGAGTCGCAAATGCGTTGTACCTATAGTTTTTCAAATATAACACGTCAAAGTAAATAAGTTTGTAAATTCAACATAATATTAAGAGAAATTTTAAATATACTAAAGTGACGTTACAATTACCAAATGTATAAAAAACGCCGATGTCATTGCAAGTTGTCATGGCAAGTTGTCATGGTAACGCGCGACACTATGGTATTTATTTGAAAATGACTACCGATGAAGATAAAATTAAATTGGCTAAACTATTGCAAGAAATAGAAATACCAGAGATTAAACTTACAGAACGATGTTCTAATATAGTTAAGAATATAAAAGAGAAGTTTGAGCAAGAAATTGTAAATGAGGAAAATACGAACATTATGACTGTTCAAACTTACGAAAATCCTTACAAAATTGATGAAATGTTGACACGAGATATTGATGAAAAATTGAAAATTTTACGCATTGAAGGGAAAAGGTAGTATTCATTCTGATTATTGGTAGTTGATATAAGTTGCTGACTTAGAGTTTGTTCGCTTAGTGATAGATATAGTGAAAAAAGCAATAGGAAAGAATTTATTCTTTGCTGAATCTTACTTGTACAGTCTCGATATTTTTATCACATACCTCCTATCAAATTCAATTACATGAACAATATCGATAATTCATATTATACATTAATTATGTAAGAGTAAAATAGGAAATTAAGTATTATTTTTACTTTTTTATCTTTTTTTAGAACAAGGAAAGAACTAGCTACTGGTATTGTACTATCTGGAACAGACCCGAAAAAACCATGGCGTATTAATTCTACTAAGGAAAAATTGATTCAGATAGATCACGAAATCAAGCGACACAATGAAAAAGCGTATGATATGATCACCCCGTTAACGGAAGGAGAAATGAAGGAATTGGTAAACGAATGCCGGGAGACACATTTTAATTCTGCACCGATACCTATTTGCACACTTCGGAGCACAGTAGAAGCTGCAAAGAAGAGTTTACCCAACTTTCAGTATAAGAATATTGAGAATACTACAGCTACTACAATACTACCGGATGCACATCAAATTTCAAATAAATAATGATTCTGCAGTATTGCTAATATAATTTTATTCAATTTTGATGATGTCTGACACTCTTCCCGTGAATAATGCCTACTGAATTGCGATTTTGTTTAAGGTAGCACCATTTTATTTCCAAACATTCATTTTATAGTAGGTAATAGATATAACTATATATATATAACCTATACAAATGGGGGTCGCATCCCTCACCCCTATGAATGAGAGCTATTTTAAAATTTTATTTCTCGTATTTCAAGGAGTTTATTAAATCTTGCTGTTTTACGATTTTATTTGGTCTACATACACAAAAGTGGCCTTATTTCAAAGTTAATGAGTTGTGCTAGCATTTAACAATAAATTTGTTAAGAAATTCTTTACAATAATAAACAAAATCCTTTGATTTAGACGGAAAACTGGGTAAAATTATCTATTTTTTTTTAGTTATTGGGCTCTACCTAAAATTCCGGGCCCTTGACATATCATTTTTTTTTGTTTTAATTTATTGGCAATGAGTTGAGCTTGTAAGCTTGAGCTAAAATAAGTACCGCTAAACAGGCAAATAGTTAAGAAACGGGTCTAACAAAACAAGTCAAAATTATGTCCGTAAGGATTAAGGAGCCATATCAAATTTTTTAAATCTGATCGCGTCATTATTTAGCAGCACGAATTCTAGATTTAGCAGCAAAATATAACACTAGTTATTTTAATGCAAACATTCACCTCTTTTGTTTAGATTGAGGAGCCATATTAAAAGTATTGTATTTTCTTTAATTATAGCACTACAGAAGCCAAATTTTTATATGGTAATGTGCAAAATTACTACTAAATGATACAAAATTTTCATAAATATTCATTTATTACTTAACGAGTTCTAGGTGGCTCCTCAATTCAAACGTTTAGATTGAGGAGCCATGTTTGCATTAAAATAACTAGTATTATATTTTGCTGCTAAATCTAGAATTCGTGCTGCAAAATAAGCTAAATTGCTGCTAAATAATAACGCAATCAGATTTAAAAAATCTGATATGGCTCCTCAATCCTTACGGACATGTCAAAATTGACCAAAAAAAAACCCTGTTCATAAGAAGGTAATATTTCTATTGTTTGTGAGAGAGAGAGGTACTTTTACGATTAGAAGGTGTAAGTCAGACAAAACACAATAGATGGTGCCTTTGTGTATTTGTTTTTCATTGACAATCAGTTATCCCTCGCCCCGCGTTGTGAAAACTACACCATCGCTCTATCACTCGTACATTCTTTAATTTGATCGCGCGTTATGTCTTATTCAGCTGAAGAAATAGCAGACATACATTTTGTGTATGGTTTCTGCAATGGGAACGCATCCGCTGCCGTTGTGGAATACCAAAGAAGATTTCCAAGGCGACGCACGCCTACTGCTCGAACTTTTACAAGTACACATTTGAGACTTCGCGAGCATGGAATTCAAGCTGCTCCAAACGAAAGAGTTCGTCTGTTAGCACCCGAAGACGAAGATGAAATTCTGCGTTTGATCGCGAATGAGCTGCGCCTAAGTACCTACGAGACTAATAGGTCGTAGGCTTGGAATTTCGCATTGGTCGGCGTGGAAAGTTTTAAAAAAGGAAGGTTTACATGCCTTCCATTTCAAAAAAGTGCAAAATTTAATCGAACCGGACTACGCCGCTCGTGCTGTGTTTTGTGCATGGATTAACCGCAAAATTCGTCAGGAGCCAGATGTGTTACGTCGGATCTTGTGGACTGATGAGGCGAAATTCACCAGAGCAGGTATAACAAATCACAGAAATGACCATTTGTGGATGACTGAAAACCCACACGCTGTTAGACCTGGTCAATTCCAACATGAATTTTCAATAAATGTGTGGGCAGGCTTATTGAATGACCAGTTGATCGGGCCTATTGTTTTACCGGATAGTTTAACCGGAGAGAGATTTTTGGGTTTTTACAAAATGATTTTTTGGAAGAGGCTCCGCTGGTGTTCAGGCAGCGTCGGCAGCAGCGGCCTTTTTATTTCCAAATGGACGGAGCGCCGGCACATTATGTGGCTCCCGAAATGTGAGAGCATACATTCATGCTAATTACTCGCCATGGATCGGACGTGGTGGCACGATCGTCTGGCCGCCTCGTTCACCAGACTTGACTCCTCTGGACTTCTTTCTTTGAGGAACATTAAAACAGAAAGTTTATCGGGAAGTTCCAAACACCAGAGAGCAGCTCCTTCAGAGGATTATGGCTACAGCTGAAGAGATACGGAGCGACAGAGATATGATATTAAGAGCCATTCAACAAGTTGGATTGAGAGCAATCGCATGCCTTCAAAATAATGGCGGTCACTTCGAACAAATTTTGTAAAAAAATAGGTTTGAATAAATTCTCGTGCTCTCTTTTTCTTTGTTTTTATTTCAAATAATGTGTAGTTTAATGGCTTACTTACACCTTCTAATCGTAAAAGTACCTCTCTCTCTCACACACAATAGAAATATTACCTTCTTATGAATAAGGTTTTTTTTGTCAATTTTGACTTGTTTTGTTAGACCCGTTTCTTAACTATTTGCCTGTTTAGCGGTACTTATTTTAGGTTTATTTACAAGCTCAACTCATTGCCAATAAATTAAAACAAAAAAAAAATGATATGTCAAGGGCCCGGAATTTTAGGTAGAGCCCAATAACTAAACAAAAATAGATAATTTTACACAGTTTTCCGTCTAAATCAAAGGATTTTGTTTATTATTGTAAACAAATTGTTAAATGCTAGCACAGCTCATTAACTTTAAAATAAGGCCACTTTTGTGTATGTAGACCAAATAAAATCGTAAAACAGCAAGATTTAATAAACTCTTGCTTAGCGTAACAAACACTTACAGGTAAATACCGCACACGAATACATACTCTGTTAATTAACCTAGGTACTTTTATACACTTATAACATCAATAAAAATTAAGTGAAAATTAATCACAAAACACAAATGTAATTTTAGACATGCAACAATTTGGGGTATATTATTGAGCGAATTTTGTTGGTGGAATCATTATGTATGTCTATGTATTTACTATGTTCATTTACCAATTTGCATAATCTAGCGACAGGAGAATTCGATCCATATACAGACTTTCTTAATGGAGGACACAGGACATTACGAGGGTATCTTGTTGGAGCACGTATCTTAAACTTACCTAACAACTGAGGGCAGACAATTTGGTGTAGAAAAATCTTTGAGGCAAAAGACAGATCGATAATTTTTCTCCGATCTTCCAAGGAATTCATTTTAAAGTGCAATAATTGTTTTTATAAGATCGTAGCTTTTGTCTCGAGATCTGGCTTGAGAACATTAGATATCACACGAATCTTTTCTGAACACGTTCCAAAACTAATGAATGGGTTGCATAGTGTGGCCTCCATACGACGGAACAATATTCCATAATACTTCGAACCAAGGAGTTGTACAATAAGATTTTCGTTTCATTACTACGCAGCCCCTACATATTTCTCAGAACAAAGCCCAAAACCTTGGAAGCGCGATTCTTGATTTGCTCAATATGAGCAAGCAAAGTTAACATACATACGTATGTTAACTTTTTGTCAAACAACACTCCCAAGTCTCGCACCTGCTCCAATTCGCCAATTTCCATTTGTCCTATACGATACCGAAATGTGACAAGATTTCGCTTTCGACCGTAATGAATGTAAAAACATTTTTTTAATTCATGCCACATTAAATTGACACCATTGATTGAGGCTGTCAAGATCCCTTTGCAATAAACTTGGATCTAAGACAGTGTTAATGATTCTACTTACCTTAAAATCATCTGCATACATATATGTATTCGAGTTACTAATAGTAGCAGGCATGTCATTGACGAAAATTGTAAATAGAATTGGGCTCAAATGAAAACCTTGGGGTACTCCTGAAGTAATTTTTCACAAATCTGATTTAAACCCATTAATCACCATAGAAAACGTCCGATCCTTTAAGTAGGATGTTATCCATTCCAATAAAGTTCCAGATTGAGGTAGCCGATCGAACGCCTTACTAAAGTCTGTATAGACTACGTCGACTTGTTTGTTAGCATCTAACGCCTCAATTAATGTTTCGGAGATATCAACTAAATTAGTACACGTAGATCGAGACGAAACAAAACCGTGTTGCTCGATGCATATATTTTGTTTGAAGTGATGCTGTATATATGGGCAAATAAGAGATTCAAAGACTTTAGCAAATGGTGGCAAAATTGAGATGGGCCGGTAATTAGATATCAGTCTTTAAATTTTATATATCTTAAAGATGAATAAAAAAAAAGAGTATTTATAAAACATTTTCTTTGTTTGTATATACAAAGTGAACGTGTATCGAATTTATAAACAAATGATAGTAACATTAAAAGTTTTCCCCTGTTCCACCTATTCTTCTCGGGATGTCTCCACTACTGATAGGGATATCTTTGTAATACCAAGTGGTGGATCATTTCTATCATGATAGTGCTAGACACACAATTAAGAACCAACACGATTGATATTTTTAATATACGTTACTTGCGTTGTAGCATAACTGCAGTGGCTGCAATGGGTGTGGTTACTTCTCACGAAAGACACGCGTGGCAAGTGCAATTTGTTTGTCTCGTATGCTTCACATTACGCTGCTTGTAGCGTTTGATATTGCTTATGGCAGTGTAAACGTATATTTGAAGCCAACTTTTTTTATACACAATACACATTTGAAATAGGTTTCGCACTGCAGCTGCGATTATCACTTTCGAATATCTACCTGACATTAAGTGTTGTGGTGCGATAGATTCACGCAGAAGGACGTTGGCCTCTGTCGCAATGATTGTGCATCGTTGGAGGTACAGTTTCGTCAATGAGCTCTGACAAAACCATCGCAATCCTCTTTTTGGTGACTATTGTAACCAAGTACCTGCGACGGCATCACCTGCTATCAAACGTAAACGTTTGAAAATTGGTCAACTTATGCAGATTTGCCGTCATCCATATTGTAAAGAAAGAAATGTATCAACTCAAAGAAAACTAAATTACAGGAAGTGGAAAATATATACCACGACTAGATACAAAGATGTGTTTCTTGCGTTGCCTGGGAAATTTGAAAAATCTGACATTATTAGCACTCGAATATTCGCATATAGCGGACGGTACAGGAGATGCGCTCACTGCTTTGACGCCTATCATAAAAAAGACACACTTTCAATTACAGGTAAATTTAATTTAATTCTCGAATTCTTGTTAAGCTATTATATAGTCTTGGGGCACGTACATAGTATCCAGTGATCTCAATACTTAGAACTTAATACCTTTGATTAATTTTTCATTTACAGCCGCCTTACCTTAGATAAAGCAAGAAATGTAAGTGGTAGAAAACAGTATGAGGGTCGCTGAATAATAAACATCTACGAGTATAACACCAGGGAAACAGTTTAGTCACTGCCTACCTAGACAAAAATACTATTTTTACATTACTCTCAGGAGACGAATTTTTGAAACAATAGAAAACCAATTCGCATTCGAAATCGTGAGATTCGTATACGAATTACCGAATTCACTATTTCTGAATTTTCATTTCGTGCGTTGTGCAACGAGTAGTTCAACCCACTCGTTTTTGATAGTATACTAATCTGTGGTTTTTGATTTCTACTAGTAGAATATCCAACGCTGACGTGACCTTGACAATGATCCGTTTCACGCGTGAGTCTTCGCGGGTTTTTTGTTTTTGTTGTTGTGGTTTTGAATTTTTCTGCGTGAAACGGAATTTAATTAAGAATCTGTTCTTAATGACAACACTGAATTCGAGTGATTCAAAAATCTATAAAATTGTAAGCAGTAAAAAATAATTTCGCGCACGATTTGTATTCGTATTCGAATTCCAAATTCACGTCTAATAATTCAAAAATACGTTTCCAGGTCTTCATTGTACAGTGCCGATAGAAAACTTAAACAGAGAACCTAAGTTCTTTCCTTACTTGCTCGGTATCCACTCATTATTATCCAATTATTACGAACTAGCGATCCACCTCGGCTTCGCACGGGTACAATACTATTATGCATATAAACCTTCCTCTTCAATCCCTCTATCTATTAAAAAATACCGCATCATAATCCGTTGCGTAGTTTTCAAGATTTAAACATACTTTGGGATATAGGGATAGTGAAAGCGACTTTGTTTTATACTATGTAGATATGCATATCTTCGGAAGAAGCTTTTTGGCAGTCACACGCAGATTAGTTCAGAATGTACACCCTATTGTACATCAATTTAAATTAAGAACAAACTATCTCGAAAATAACCAGTATATTTTTCGCCACAATTTTCTACTTTATTGACTGCAACTTTTGCCTTCAAATTCAACATAAAGTATTCACCTGTATAATGTTTCAAAAACTGTCTTTCTTTGTTTTATAAATATATAAGGCAAGGGTAATTGTAGATCAAGCAAAATTTTTAAAACCCTCCGTACAAAAAGGCAATTTCATAGACATTACTAAAGAGTATCTAACACAAGCCTTAGCATGGAGCAATCCATTTTGCGAGGCTTTCGACGTAACAAATAGCCCAATTGTAAATATAACAATTTACTTAATTCACAGTTAATATGTCGTGAAGACCATACTCCAGGTCTTACTGACGCTGCTCTCGGTGGAGGAGGCTATTCTATCCCTGATACTACTTGGCGAGCTGTCTCCAGTACTGCTCCTAACTTATATTTGCTTATATCATTCTGTAAGTAATTCATTTGTTAATAAAGCAGCTGGAAGACGATGTGACTCCCCATGCACTAATATTGAGTATATATTTGTTTTTAAGAAAGTGTAATTCTGTTTTATTACAATGACAGGGAAGGCTATTAAAATTAAATAATAAAATAATTTAATTAAGCTAAATATTTTCTAACATGTAATTGACATACATCCTTAAGTCATTCAGATTAGTGCATTGTCTGTCGTAAAGCGATCAAAATAACAATGATAAATTATTTTATCTACTATCATGCTATTAATCCTCTATAAAAGAACCTATAACAATTAGCTTATTGCCAACATTAAAACACCCAATGATATTATGATCATCATCATCATCCAAACGCGTGATATTAAGAATTTCAAAAAAAGAACATTCTCATGCAATGACATTTTCACCACCAGATCGCAAAAATTTTGAAAAAAGAACAATAAACTTTAGACTAATAATTCTTTTACTTATTAAGGTTTATTTATTTTACATGCTTCGCAATTAGACTTTTCTTGAATTTACATAGTTCTTACAATACTGTACAACACCCTATGCTATGAGAATCTTTTATAGAGGATTCACATCATGATTGTAGATAAAGTGTTGTATGCTACTGTCATAATTAGGTATTCAAGTGATACTATTATCACATATAAACCCACATTCGTGTTTTAATGCCCTTGATTATACAACAGTTGCATAAATAACTATTATCCATAGTATTATATGGATCTATGCTTTTAGACACTAATGACTTTTAAAACGTCATTGTAATTTAATTTGGAAAAACGAAGTCAGTGGTAAGTCCTCATACTTTACACACAAGGGCACATGTCGTAAACCATCATGAGCATCAGGGGACGCCTCTTTATATGGACTAAAAAGTGCATGTTCGCTGTATTTTGGAAAGTCGAAAGAAGCAATGGGATCTTTCACCATCTGCACATCTGTCATCTGCTTAGATTATATCGCGTACTAGTACTATGGACACGGTCTGTAGGAGTAGTACGTGGATGTGTAGTACCTATTAGAAATTCTATTAAAAGGTTTCATTCATTTATTTTTTGTTTGCTTTTTTAGACCGTATTCGTGACTACGATAATGTAAGAAGGTTCCTATCACCGAGTATCCCACTCAGAGAGGTGCATTTAACGTATGGTATTGATTTAAAAACGAAACAAAGACAAGACTCTGATTTGAGCTGCTTCATCAGACACGTGACTCACTACTATGGACACATCTTAGGTTTGTTACACTCATAGAATTAGGTAACTGTTACGACATGTAACAGCTACTTTGCAGGTTATGTTAATGATGGCTGTTGGCTTGAGAATTTAAATTTACTTAAATACACATACGGCAAAACTGAAAATACAATCATTATACACATGTAAACTATTTCCACAAAGATAACAATATTGCAGGCCTAAGCAGAATTTACTCATAAAAAGTTATCAAAATAATGACTACAATACTTACATTTTCCGCTTCATGACTAACCATTAGACACCTAGCTACAGGTACTGGCCGCAATAATACTGTTGCACCGTTTAATCAATAATTTAATAAACTTATTCTGGAACTTTCGGACACAAGGGAACCTTCCAGTATATCGTAGAAGCGATTCAAGCACATCAAACTTTGTGTAGAAAGTTGAAGAAAAAAAGAATTGTAGAATATCCCGGAAATGTGCCGAACCTTACGTCTGTAGCGCCACTTCTTCTCCATGTGAATAGAACTTTGTTCTAGTTGGTTCGATGGAACTATATAAGCAGAGCGTGTGGTTTGGCATTGGTTATGGAAAGGCCAACTTCAACTTCAACTTTTGAATTCTCTTCAACTGGTTCGAGCTACCCACTGATACCATCCCGAAGTAGCTACCAGACCGGCGATACACAACCGAGCTCCAATACCCAATTGTGTGCCCGTTCTTGGCTTGCCGGGAGCGGGTGCGGCAAGGGGGTGGGGGGGAAATTTCTCCAACCACCCACATGCAATCCAAATGAAAATCGGATCCTGATTACCTTCATCTGACACCAACATCTCGCGGCATGGAGCAACACTCCAAGCCGCAACGAGAGTACCAATCTAGGTTGCGAACTACCCCGCGACCTATACCTACCTCATCGCGACCACCATCATCCGCGTCCTCAAGAGTTGAAGCGGACGAATCCCGCAACTCACTGCTAAGAGAAAAAGATGCCAACATCTCGTCAGAATGTTCCGCCGTCGCGTCAGTGTTCGCGCCCCCGGAGGCGGCGAAAACCCTTGCGCAAGTCGTATCTGCGCCCGCGATCGCGATAGTCTGCTCCGCTATAGCGGCCGACGCGAAGGGCAAGCGTCCCGCGACGCTCCACGCGCGAGCCGGAAACGCGCCCGCGCCCGCCACGAAAACATTGGCTAAGACAACCGAGACACGAAAAAAGTCAACAGCGCCATCTAGTGTGGCGCAACAATACTACCTGAAAGCGTCAACATCGAAATCAGATGTAGCCACTAAGACGTCTGAGAAAAAAGACGACAAAAATACCTGACTGGCACCGAGACACTCCAGACCGAGAGCTAAAGAGAAGTCAATGGAGACAATCCAAATGTCCAGACAACCGTCTAAACCATCATCAACTCACGGATCGCGCGAAAACCTACACCAACAGGAAGACGACCGGACACGTGTGCTATCCAAGAGAACAAAAGAGCAAGCGCAGCCTCAACCCACCAAAATAGTCCAGAAGCGGGAACTCGAGCTAGATACGAGCACCGAGACATAGCCGCCGCTAATCAAACTAACGCCACTTATACTATCGCCGCCAGCGCCATCTACACCGGCCGAGGCGAACTACGACGACCAACACCAACCCACTGCATCAACATCGTCGATGCTCAACTACCCGGCGAATCCAAATATTCGCGAAAGTGAAAATACCGGCACCCAGAGCTGGACTTCGCATTTTCGCGAACTCAAGAAGAAACTAAGCCACACGGTTAATGCAAGACCCTTCGGGCACGGGATCCGTTTCCTGCCGAGGTCGGAAGAGGAATTTCGAGTAGTGCAAAATTACCTGACCGACCTCGAAAGAACTGAGCGAATCTTATGGTTCTGCTACGCGCTGCCGGCGGAGCGCAGCGTTAAAGTGGCAATCCGGGGACTACCAGCGGATACTGAGATACAGGAGGACCTGATTGCACGCGGATTTGACTGCGAACATGTACGGAGAATTGCATGCCGGGAGTAAGGATAGAAGCGTGGCAGGGTAAGCAAGGAGTGGCACAATGCCACCACTGCCAATCTTTCCGCCACTCGTCACTTAACTGCCACCGGCCGAGAAGATGCGTCATATGCGGCGAGAAACTCGCCGCGAGAGACTGCCCGCGCCTGAAAAATGAATCTCCAACGTGCGCTCTCCAACGTGGCGGGGACCATACCGTGAACAACGCGAATTTCCCCGTGTACAGGAAAGAATCGCGAAATAAGAAGGCCAACACGATCGCGCGCACAAATATGAACAACGCTGCTCAGATACCCGCCGTTACCATCATCGGCGAAGAGGAGCCTACGGCCACAAACTCCCTGATGGCTGCAGCAACGACCCAGAAGGACCCGCCCGTAAGAAAAAGCGCCGAGGAAAGGGTAAAGAAATCCATTCTATCCTCCGCCGAGGCCACCACGGACTTACCTACCACTCAATCTAACACTGAGACAGCGTAACCGCAGATACACCAGAAGAATACCGCAGAAACAACAACAGGCAAGTACCTCAACCGATGCCGAATATACCACACAGCCGACAGAAACACCGGTGGTCGCCACCTCCATCAGGAGGAGGAAGGCGAAGCCGGACACGACTGAACCGGCGCCGAATTCCGCCGGGCAGACAACATTAGAAGAAGTCATAGAACTACTGAAAAACTTGTTGGTCGCGGCTATCTCAGGCGAAAGCCTCACGACAGTGGCTATCAGGGATCGAACTAACGCTGCTGCATTGGAATGCCTGTGGCCTTAACAACAACAAGGCCACATTACTAAAATTGAAGCTTGCAGAACGCAGGGTAGACATTGCCCTGATAAGCGAAACACACCTAGGACCATCTGATAGGTGTAAATACGCAGGGTATCATGTGTACCGACAAGACGAATGCAGGCCGCAGGGTCATTCATACAGAGGCCTCGCAGTAATATTACGTCGAAACCATCCGTGTGTTTGCTTTTTACAGGCCGCCGAACGCACAGCTGTAAGTGCCTGATGTCCACCAACTACTGGACTCGCCGTTCACCATCGTCGCTGGCGACTTCAATTGTAAACACACGGCATGGCATTCCAACTTAACCTACCCGAATGGAAGACAACGACGTCCAATGACGCCGCGCCGACACAAAGGGTTACATAGTGATGGGACCAGAGACCCCGACACACTACCCCTTCAATGACAACTATATGCCTGATGTCATCGATATCCTCGTAGCAATTTAGTCCACCGCTAAGAAGTCTGCCACCATCACGACAACGACTGCAAGACTGGCCAGCGTTCGCAGACCGCGTGAGTAGGGACATAACTAGCATCCCTATAAATACCGGGCAATGAGCGGCAAAAGTTAAAATACTAACCACTAATTGTAGAGTAACTCTTGAGTAACTCCCAGAGTGGTCAACGCACCGCCGGGAACTGAATAAGACCTTGAGGCCAACACCTAACGTGCGGTTCTTCGGCAGAAGGACCTGATTCCTGCCGAAGACGGAGGAGGAGAAAAACCAGGAGCTATCCTGACTCTGCTACCAACTCCCCAAGGAACGATATCTAACAATAGCCATCCGCGGTTTGTCCAAAAACCGAACTGGAAGAGGCCTCCGTGACCTGGGCTTCGAGATCGAGTTTACTAAAAAAAGTAAACAGGGAAGACCCGGATGTATCTTGTTCTCGCAGCTGCGAAGAACGTCTGGCCTGATTTCTGTTATATATGATAACACATAAAGTCACAGAACTCCTAAGGATGCCAAAGGCCGACGCAGTGCCGCAGATGCCGCGGTGTGCCATCTGTGGCCAGGAATACCCCGCCAGAGAATGCCCATCACCCAAATCAGAGCCGCCAATTTGTGCGAACTGTGCGAATCTGGGGCGCACACGGGTAACAACATGAACTGCTTAGTTTTCAAAAAAAAGGCGTGCACTCAGAATATCGGCGCGATGTCACGCACCTACACCATTCAAAAATCCCAAAACGAACACCATCGGGGAAGAAGGGCCCTCAGTAGAGCAGTCCCTAATAGCTGCTGCTGACAACCTTGGCACTCCAGACATTACGAAAAACAGAAAAAAGAAGAAGAGGATATTCAAACATAACACTGAGACCAAATCCACTCCCCTACCAGAACCGGTGGTCGCCGCCCCTTCGCGGGGGACTAAGGCAAAGCTGTCTGCTGACTTGTGAATGCCTCACCGTATTGCAGGACGTACTCACGACCTTACAAGCAGGACGCGACCCTGTGCCGGTGATAACGCAGAGACTGGCCAACCCTATCTTACACAAACGCCAGGGAATCCAAAAAATTATCTTTCCGACCTAAATGCCCCAGCCGTAGTCACGACTAACGAGCGACTGCGGGCCACCTGCAACAAGGTCATTCAGGGTCAACCTCAATTGGTTACCTCGACATTTAAGTGACGAAAAGATAGTTCAAGCGACAGGGATCAATCGAAATCAGCAAAGATATCGGAGACCACGACAGGTCCTTAGTAATCCCCCAATCAATGAACGCAGTACCTTCAAGACCTGTAAGACCCCCTTCTCGGCAGCCTTCTGCTTAGCCACGAGTAAGGCTCCAATCAATATAGGTTGGAGCCATTTAAGTGTATCGTGCCTATTCTAGCACATATGCTCTCTTTTATGGGGTAGCGTTGACTGTGCCTCTTCTAAGGTTACAACGTTCCTTATCACATCACCGTGGCACTTGAAGAGAGATGAAAAAAACCGACAGGGGCAGTATTCCATTACGATACAGTGGATAACAAGTGTAGGTTATTTGTTAATTAAGTAGATTAGTTAAAATGAGTATTTTATTACCGCATTTGATTTACTGAAAAGAACCATAGCTGGTAACAATATTATTAATAAAATATTTTTTTTTGTATCCAGTAACAATTAAAGAAACCGCTCGACTCTCCGCAATAAGTCAGGCTCTTTGTTTTAAAACAACACAAAAAAAATTATTATTATTTAAGTACTCCCTAAGTAACTACATTTTTAGACCTTAAATAATCTAACCAATTAGCTGACAGTAATAAAACAAATTTTATTTTAATTTTATTCATTTATTTGTATTGTGAGCTAGGCCAGAACCATTCTGATCTTATCAATACTTAAGTACTGGTAAGAACAAGAAAGGCTCTCTACCTCATGAGTGATGCTACGCCTTCATTGTAACTTCAAAATATGTTATAACAGTCACTTTAAGCATACACCAGTGGCGGTTCGCCACATTCCCACTACGGCGTATTCTTCAATTGATTCCTAGGCTGACGCGACTCCAATATGTGGGTAAATTGGAGGATGATATCGACGTCAAGAGGATACTACAAATCGTCGCTTGTGGGGCTTGTGAAAGTAGGTATAACATATAACACTAGGTATAAATAGTATAACTTATTTACATAAATTAATAAAAAGTGTTAGATCTAAGATAATGAAATTTAATTTATTAACACATTATAAATAATATTGTGTATTAACAAGGGCAGAAATTACAAATATCAATGTTAGAAACTGAAATTAATACGAAATTCTAATTTTATTGCCTGTTGTTATTTCGCGCACTTAATAACCAGTAGCCCTAGACAAAAAGCACGCGTTTTTTCTATTCTATTTCTACTATTATAATAGTCTAAGCGTTTTCTATCCAATAAATCTTCCCGATTGACATTGTTATATAGAAAATAAACACATACATATTCCTATTGATTATGCAACACGCAAGTTTTGTTATCTTTTGTAACTTCTAACTTTCACAGTGATGTTAATTACCTTTAATTGATTATTCCTCATCAAATTCATACCTTAGATTATTATTGTTGTTCTAACTTAGGAGCTCGAGTGATTCCAAATAAGTGACTATGCAAATCTCTGTATATATTAAACCTATGCAGAAGATAGGATTATTAATAAAACATCATTAAAAAACTCAACGCAATACAGTGTGATCCAATTTAACATATTACCTGGCTACAGATCTGTAAGTTTATGTAGTGTTCAGTACAAGTGATGTATCTCTATCCTACTTTTTTTAAATGAATCATTGAGTATTTTTGATATCAGCCGAAAAAATTAAATAGTAAGTACATTTATCCGTTCATCGAGCTTTTTGTGATTATTTATTATTATTTGTCATTATTAACATTGGCAGGTTAGTCAAATTGCCCTACCATACCTACTAAAGGTCTACAGTTATGAATTTTTGGTTTATTATCTTTGTGTCCACAGAATTGAAAGAGCTCAATATACAAATTCAAACTGATGTCAATACTCGCGCTTACTGGTCTCAAGTTGTCGAAAAACTTATAGAAGAATATTCTCAAATTATGTGCTTGTACAATATTAACTTATGTTTGTCTGTTTATAAATCATAATAAATCAATAATAAAAAGTTCTCTTTCCATAGTTGCTTATGCCGGTAAGAATAAATGAACAGTAACGTGGTCTCATACTCATTTTTAGTGAGAACAATATAATGTTATTCACTAACGACGATATCAACAGATTTTTTTTAAAGAATAAAATTTTCTAACTTCTTACATTAAGGGATGTATGTATATATGTATTTCAAAAGGACGAGGTTTGCAATGTATTTTGAATTCAATTATAGTACCTACATAGTATAATACAATTATATTATATAGTACTTAAAGCCGTGATATTACAATTTAACTAGTGATATTATAATTAAACGGTAAAATAGTAGATTGTCTTTAGTACTTTATTTTTTTACAATTACGGCAATGTTTTGGTGACAATGTAATGATATTGTAAATCAACGATAATCTGTCCATTTTACTGATCGTTAGATTATGAGACTGTCTCTGATTGGTTCCTTTCATATGTCAATATAACAAACCTATATATAAATTAAAAATATATAATGCAATATTACAGAACATCCTACCTTCTCATTTTCTAACTTTATTATTTACTTTTAAACCTAAGGGACTGTATTTCCTAATAGAATGGCCTGAACAAAAATCTAGAAGTATACCGTATCTGTAAGCTGTAGCTGTAGTTGCATTATTTTATTTACTATAGTCGAAATATTTGGAAACGTAACTATTGAGTTATTAAAATTAAACCCTTTAATTTTTCGAGGGGAAATGCACCTTATGCACCTTGACACCGCGCTGGCTAGGCGTGGCCGTGTGTCCTACAAATCCTACAAATCTATGTCGTCTGTTGCCGTGTTATCAGCGACATGTTATCCTCTTTAATGAGAACAACAGTATCCAAACTGACATCCTTCTGCTTCGTTTTCCTTTTAGTTCTCTGCTGTAACTCCGTCACGTACTCTCGCGACCAACGCTGCCAGAATTGATACAGCAATTGTTCAAGTTATTCGTAACATGTTACGGAATATAGCTGGAAATGGGAACGACTCTGTGGTCAAAGTTGGTGTTGACAACGGCGAGTGTCCGATCAGAAAATGGGCATGAGTTAAAGGTGTGAGGTCTTACAAATCAGAAGATTTTTTTTTTCGAAGAGAATTTGCTTCGATTCTGGTTAAAACCGTATAAAATTCTTCAAAGGTCAGATGACGAATTTAAATTCCATGCCCTCATTTGTAGAATATATACCATAATATCATTACTATTTTTAGATAAAAATTGAAATTCTCATTCAGCGCCTACGATTTTTTTTCCATTATCAGAAAATATTATTTCTGGTTTACCTCGTTTACTAACAAAACGATGTAGGGCTAAAATATAATCTTTAGTGGTGAGACTAGTTACTAGCGACTAGTTATATGTATATGGTAAGGAAACATATAAACAAATATATGCCTTCGACAAACGAGCACCTCATCCCTTTCGATTAAGTTTGAACACTGGCCCAGCATAGTCCACACCTGTTTTTTGAAATGGATAACCAGGAAGGAAGTGGAGTGGAGAAAGCAAGAGAAGTGTGCCAGGATCGTAGCAAGTGGAGAGAGGTGGTCTCTGCCTACCCCATTGGGAACAAGGCGTGACATATATGTATGTATGTATATTATGTAACCAGGATCCAAACGCTCACTCGAACTCAGGTTACACACTCACTAACGATCTTTTTGGCAAGATTCCTTGCATGAAACCATTTTTTTACTATTTTTACTAGTAAGGTCCATGCAGTCAAACTTATTATTAATAATTGCGTACCAAAGATTCATCTCCAAGTATCCACGTCTGTCCTCCAAAGACATTTTATACTTCTTAAGAAGCTGCGAATAGGATAAAGTTTGCCTACGACATCTATAATGCATAATGCTTCTCAATTTCTCAATTTCTTTCACATACTTCATATAGAACGGACTCCAGGAGACCTATTTTTGAATTACGAATGCGATTTCGAAATCACCGCTGATTAAATAGTCAGCGGTGACTTTGAGGTCACGGATTAGTACCAACATAGATAAAGTACACATATATGTAAGGGTTCGGTTAGGTTAAGATTTTTAAAATAGTAATTACTTATAGCAAATGCTTTTGCATGTGTCACTTGATGTCTCGGACGTGGTCGACTGTGTTCTACAACTTCGTCTTCCTCATCGTCGCTGTCTGCTTGCATGATTATTAAAATTTGCCATGTTTTTATGAGATTTATAACAGAGATAAAAAACTATTTAAGAAGACTGAAAAATTAACACATGAACTTCAGACTCTTGTCCACAATTATGACTTGTTTACGAGTGGGTGAGGGCGCTCGTAATGAAATCACATCCGTGACTAAGGTAGTCACATAAGTAATATTCAAAAATAAGAATTCTTGAAAATCGGTGATTATTAGTCACATCGGTGACTTCTAAGTCGCATACGTAATTCAAAAATAGGTCTCCAGATCGCAGCTGTATATTCCAATAGTGACATTACATTGTTCAAGTGGTATATTATTTAATAAACAATTATACAGGGTGGAAATTTGTAATGCCACCTGGAGGGGAAGTACTCTTAATACTGTAGATAGAAAGTTTTACTTAAAGGAAACATTCCTTTATTTTTGAAAAGAAATAAAACTGCATTCAAAGATTTTTGAAAATTCACTTGCCCCACCCGGTAATCGAACCGACTAAAATCTGCAAAAGTTTCACCCTGTATTTTTATTGCACCGATCGGTAGGGTCAATTATAAGGATCAAATCTCTCTAACAAACTTCATAAATTAAATGAAAGAAAAACAATGAAAACTTAATTCAAAGAATTAATAATTTAAGATTTCATTGATTTCATTTGTTTCATAGTAATTTGTACGTTCTTGTAATGCAGACTCCTTTCTTATGCGATATAACTGCGTGTGTGACGTAGTTTAAATATGGAATGTTATGTTACATTTGAAAATAGATTTTCATTTGTTATTCACATAATAACAAGATTGTTTTTACAAATCATTTAACATTTGTTTCACGGTAAAAATGGCTTATCAAGAACAATTTGATTTATTGGAAGCTTATTTTTTAAATAACAAAGATGTGGATCGTGCTCTGCGGTGGTATGGAGAGAGATATAATGGTAGAATATTTAAAGAATACGGGTAGTTACAAAAAGCGACGGCAAACTTTTCAGCAGAACAACTTCGATTTTGATCTAAATGTTTTAACATACTTCGAAGCATTTCCGAAGGCTTCAAGCAGAGATGCTGCCGAAGTAATTGGAACATCCCACACTCGCGTACTTCAAGTGATGAAAAAGTATAAGTATAAATGTTATCGTGATGGTCGGTTGGTACAAAAATTGCATCCTGGGGATTGTGAGAGACGACTACAATTTTGTCAAAACATGCTGAGAGAAATTGACGGTGACCCTAATTTTTTGAGTAACATTGTATGGTCCGACGAAACCAATTTCAGTAATAACGGCATGTACAATCGTCGCAATAACCACTATTGGTCTCAAGTGAATCCTCTTCGTGTTCACGAAACTAACAGTCAAGTAAGATTTTCTTTGATCGTTTGGTGCGGTATTATGAGAAATATGGTTGTGTTAGTCCATGTGTACGAAGGTCACCTAAACACTGTAAAGTATTTAGAAATATTGGATTTATTAAGAAATGAGTTAAATGGTTTCCCCGATGAAGAGCGAAACCAAATAATTCTACATCAAGATGGTGCTCCAGCCCATAACAGCAGAATCACTACTGCCTGGATTAATAACCATTTTATATACATCGATTGGTACAAACGGGACAATCAGATGGTCTGCAAGATCACCAGATCTCACCCCTTTAGATTTTTTTTGTGGGGCTATGTAAAAGATCAAATTTACATTAAATCGTATGCTAATGTCAACGAATTGAGAGTGGAAATACAAAATACTATCAATAATATTTACCACAACACACTTTTAAAGGCTACCAGCAATGAAATCGTACGAAGAATAAATTTGTGTATTCAAGAAAATGGGGCACATTTCGAACAATTAACACATTCAATGCCGAGGACACGCTTGGCGTGTTCAAGTTTATTGAAGTCTGTATGCCAGAACACGCCAGGCGGGTTTTTAATGACTTGGTAAATATGTCTTTAACGAGGCCAGATATTCTGCTCAAATTATTACTGCATAGTTTTTGAAGGATCTGCTATGGTTAAATGAAGCGGCAACCGTAAAAACCAAGTCTGATTTTTTTTTGAAAATAAAGGTTTTTGCAGTGCCAAGAACACGCTACGCGTGTTCACTTATTGGAGCTACCATTAGGCTCTCAAACTTTTTATTAGATTGACCCCTTTGCTATTTTTAAGTTCAAAACTTCTGTAGCACCTCTGCTTCGTCATACAGAGCATGTATAGAGTTGGGTATAGGGCTGTAAATAGACCTACTTTTAGGACGCCTCTGTTCACTCTGTCTTAGGAGATAAGATGCGTTTACAGGTTATTACGCAGTAATTGATAAATGACTGACATTGAACTCCCACCACCCAAATCTAAGACAGGACTTTTAGAAGCCTGTCTTTTTCACTATTTTCCAAAAACCTGAATTTATTTTTTCATTTTTGTAGTTTAGTGGTTTGAGTAAAAAAATATTAAGTTACATCTAGGTTGATCATCATTGACCGAGGGATGGTGTTCGCCGCCTGTACGCGAGCGTCGTACGGTCCGTGGCCTTTTTTTTTTTTTTTTTTTTTTTTTTGTTTCCCTGAGGAAAATGCATTAAATTGCATACCCCGGCTGTGGCGAGCCGGGGTTATGTGGGGCTCTCCACCCCAGAAGGGGGAGGCCTACCCACTAAAAACCTCAGGGATGGCCTTCCTCAGGCATGTAGGGAGCCCCCGGGAACAGAAAGCTTCTTCCGGGAACCCCCAGCCTCCGCTAGGCTTACTACCTCCCCCGGTCTCCTCCACCGACGACGCCCCCCGGCCACGGAAGGGGCGTGGTCCATCCCGGGTCGCCGAAGCAGTCGCGATTTCCTCGCGCCCGCCGGCGACCCGCGGCGGCGCCGCAGCTGTGCTACCGAGCCCGGCGCCGCCTTCTTCGAGCGGGATCGGCCATCTCCCGACCCCGCTCGGCGGCCTCCTTCTGGAGCATCACTGCTTCACAGAAGGAGGCCACAGCCCTCCAACCTCCCTCGTCCGCCAGCATTGCCGCAATCAATGCCGGCGGAGACAGATCTCGCCCGATCTCTGCGACCAAGACTCGGCGCTCGGAGGCCCACGCGGGGCACTCCGCCAGCGTGTGCTGGGCCGAGTCGAGGTCGGATGCACAGTGGTGGCAATGTGTCGATCCCTCCCGTCCTATTCGACACAGATACTCACCGAAGCAGCCGTGCCCGGTGAGTATCTGAGTCAATCGGTAGGTGACCTCCTCCTTCCCGTGGAGCCAAGCTTCGAGGTTCGGGAGTACGGCACCGACGGCCCGCTGGCGCGCGCAGATCCGTAATTCGAGCTGCGCACGCCAGGCCGTCACAATCCGTCGGTGCCACTCCCGCTTAGGCACTTCGTGCGCGGGTTCCAGGGCGCTCCCCCCATCGCTCCCCCGGTCGACATGCCGCGACGCATACGTCGCCGCGTACATGTCGGCCAGGATGTCGAATGGGGGGGAGCGTCCCAGAACCGTCGCCGCCTCGTACGAGATTGTACGGTAGCCTCGTACGATCCGTATGGCCATTATCCGCTGCAGGCTCCGTAGCAGAGCTCTGCAGCGGGGGACCTCGCGCAGTCTTGCGACCACACGGGAGCCCCATACATGGCCACGGATCGCACGACGCCCTCGTACAGGCGGCGAACTCCATCCCTCGGTCCCCCGAGATTGGGCAGCAGGCGATGCAATGCGCCCGCCACCCTTTTGGCTCGGGGGACCAACCGCACGAAATGCTCCTCGAAGCTCCAGCGGCGGTCCAGGGTGAGGCCCAGGTACTTGATGTACGGCCCCACCGGACCACCGCGTCACCCACCCGGATCCGGCAGCTGGGTGGTTCCCGGCGCCTCGGAAGGCCGTGGAACCATAGCGCCTCGGTTTTGTGAGGCGCTATTTCTAAGCCCAGCCGGCGGATCGCCCGCACGACACATGCCACCCCAAGCTCGGCAAGCCTGAGCACCGGCCCGAAGTCGGCCCCAGTCGTCACGACGAGAGTGTCGTCAGCGTAGCAGACGACACTCACGCCGCGAGGAAGGCTGGTGCGAAGGACCGCGTCGTATGCGAGGTTCCATAGCAGGGGTCCCAACACCGACCCCTGCGGAACGCCGCATTCGACCCTCCTCGACGTTTCCATCCCGTCCCGTCCCATCACGCCGATCGTCCTGTCGCGCAGATAGTCCCCGACCACGGCCCGCAGGTAGGGAGGCAGCTCGTGGTATACGAGCGCCTCCCTAATAGCCCGCCAGGGGAGGGTGCCGAAGGCGTTGACGATGTCTAACGACACCGCCAACGCCACCCCCCCCGATCGGACTGCAGACTCCGACAGGGAACGAACACGCTGGATGGCGTCCAGCGTTGATCGCCCCCGCCGGAATCCAAATTGGCAGTCCGATAGGTCGGGACCCGCGCGCGACAGGTGCTCGCTGATACGAGCGGTGATAACCCTCTCGAAGAGTTTCCCCGCCTCGTTCAGCAAGCAGATCGGACGGAACGAAGATGGAGCGTCGCCAGTCCTTCCCTCCTTCCTGAGGAGCACCAACCTGGCCGACTTCCAGTCGACGGGAAACACGCCCTCACGGAGACAGCTCGTGAAGAGCTGCCTCACCGTGCTCCCGAACGCCCTGAGCGCCAGCGCTAGCACCTTTCCCGGGACCCCATCCGGTCCCGGGGCAGTGTTGCGCGCAGAGAGCCGCGAAACGGCCCTGGCGAGCTCGCTTTCCGTCACCCGGAGGTCGTCCGACCAAGGGCCGAGCGACGGCGGCGGGGGGACTGTCCCGGACCCTCGGGAAGAGCGTATCCACCGCTCTTCCCACGACGAGAGGGTCCAGGGTCTCCGTCAGCGGAGGGACCCACGGTCGGAGCTTGCCCAGTACCATCCGGTACGGGCGCCCCCATGGGTCCCTCTCCAGTCCCCCCAGCAGCTCGCGCCAGGACCGCGCCTTGGCGTCGGCGATGGCGACGCCGAGCGCCTTGGCCGCGGCTCCGTACGCGCTTCTGGCGCTCAGGACTTCGTCGACTGAGGCTTGCCGTCTTCGACGGGCTCTGAGGTACTGGCGGCGCGCGGCTACTACAACGACCCGTAGCCGCGCGATCTCCTCGTTCCACCAGTACGCAGAGCGCCGCCGGGGCGGCCTGACTCGGGGCATGGAGACGTCGCAGATCGACGTCATCGTGTCCCGGAGCCAGGCGGCCCGCGCATTCACATCGAGGTCGGGCGAAATCCGTGCCTCCTCCGCCCAGTCCGCGACGTGGGCAGCGGCTAGAGCCGCATCCCGGTCCAGCCGCTTGATGGACCAACGTCGCGGACGGCTGTCCTCCTGGAGTGTGCGAGAAGGGCAGCGGTGGGCCACCGACACGTCGAACACGATGTGCCGGTGGTCGGAGAGTGTAACCACCTCCGCCGCCACCCTCCAACCTGACACCATCCGGTGAGCAGAGGGAGTCGCCCATGACAGGTCGACGATCGACTCCCCCTGCCACCGCACGCAGGTGCTGACCGACCCCCGGTTTAAAAGCCGGAGGTCCAGTCCCGCCGCCCACTCCAGGAGTGTCTCCCCTCTTACGTCGTCCCGGGTGTCGCCCCACTCTCGCGAGTGGGCGTTGAAATCACCCTGGACGAAGACTGGACGTGGAGCGCAACAGCGAACGCAGTTCGCTACCCCGTCCAGAAATGCCTCGAATGCGGCGAGGCCGCAGTTCGGGGAGATGTAACAGCCTATCGTGGCCGTGGACCCCCATTCCACGGCCACGTAACCCGGCCCCGTAGCGAGCAGGGTGCAGTGCGGTCGGTCGGTCGCCCAATAAATGGCGACCAAGCCCTGGTCGTCCCCAAACCACCTTGGGTGGTTCGGGACAGAGTAGGGCTCTGCGACGACCGCCAGGGCAACTTCACCCTCCGCGAGCGCTTGGATCAAAAGATCCTGCGCCGCGCGGCACGGTCCGTGGCCTTGTATGGGGCCCCCGTGTGGTCGCAAGACTGCACGAGGTCCTCCCGCTGCAGAGCTCTGCTCCGGAGCATGCAGCGGACAATGGCTATACGGATCGTGCGAGGCTACCGTACGATCTCGTACGAGGCGGCGACGGTTCTGGGGCGGTCCCCCCTTTCGAGATCCTGGCCGACATGTACGCGGTGATGTACAACGCACCGCGGCATGTCGGTCGGGGGGCGACGGGGGAGTCCCCCGGCACCAGCGCACGGAATGCACAGACGGGAGTTGCACCGACGGGCCGAGAGGGCTTGGCGCGCGCAGCTAGAGCGTGGGGGCTGCGTGCGTCAGCGCGCCGTCGGTGCGATACTCCCGCACTTCGAAGCTTGGCTCTGTGGGGGCGGAAGTCACCTACCGCTTGACTCAGATACTCACCGACATGGTTGTTTCGGTGAGTATCTGAGTCGAATAGGGAGGGGACACGACACGATGCCACCATTGTGCATCCGACCTCGACTCGGCCCAGCACACGCTGGCGGAGTGCCCTGCTTGGGACTCCGAACGCCGAGTCTTGGTCGAAGAGATCGGGCAAGATCTGTCTCCGCCAGCGTTGATTGCGGCAATGCTGGCGGATGAGGGAGGTTGGAGGGCTGTGGTCTCCTTCTGTGAAGCGGTGATGCTCCAGAAGGAGGCCGCCGAGCGGATCGGGAGATGGCCGATCCCGCTCGAAGAAGCGGCCTCGGGCCAGATAGCCTGGCCTGAGGCGCCGCCACGGGTCGCTGGCGGGCGGCGCGACGCAGTTCGTGCCCGTGGAGTCGACCCGGGAGGGACCTCACCCCCGGATGCCGGGGGGTGACGTCGTAGGAGGTTGGAGGGGAGGAGGCGGCAAGATCACTCCTCCCCGAGAAGGGCTCCCCTTACGCACCCAGGGGTGCAAAGGCCGGGGTCCTCAGTTGCGACACTCGATCCTGAGGGCCCCCTACAACGCCAGAGGATGGTCATCGCTGAGGTTTTTAGTGGGTAGGCCTCCCCCTTCTGGGGAGGAGAGCCCCACATAACCACCGGCTCTCCGCAGCCGGGGTATGCAATTCAATGCATTTTCCTCAGCGGAACAAAAAAAAAAAAAAAAAGGTTGATCATCATTAAAAAAAGTTCTGTGTAAATTTTAAGAGTTAACTTTGGCTATGTCAACAATCACGAACTCATTGTTTAAATTAAAGAAAGCGCCGGCGTTTACTTCTTTGAAAAAAAAAATAGAGTGGTCGACATCTTTTGTAGTAGTTTTTGAAAATTTTTGAACTTATTGTATAACATAAGACTAATCATATTATTATATTGCGACGCAAGTAAGTTAAACAATACAAATAATAAAAAGACAATAAGCTGTCGCTACTTGAATGTAAGAGTTTGTTGATCTAAACAATGCAAATAATAAAAAGAAAATAAAACTGCTGATACTTGAATGTAAGAGCTTATTAATCTAAACAATAGGAAGAGCTGGTGTTTGCTATTTGTAAAATAAACAAAAGCCGGCCGACACCTTTTGTTGTGTACAACTTCTACCATATTTATCTTAATAGTGCATTAGACCTTATAAAGAAATTCTTCACTCGCAACTTGACGTTCGTGACTTCAATCACAACTCCAGTTTCGCTGAGTGCCCTTAAAGTTATCATAAATTAAAGTACATGCATAATTGAAATTAATAATTGGAAACGTCATTAATTATTATTGCATGGGGATTACAGTAAAAAAAGTTTGAGAACAACATGTTTCACTATAATGCATATACTTACCATAAAATCTGTTTTTCGCCATTATTTTAAGTATAAAACTGAAAATACTGTCACTAACACCTTTATTCTCGCACAACACAAGAAATACTAACTGGCAAACGTTTGCAAAAAAAGATATAGCCGTTTTATCTATTTTACCTATAAACAGTGCCGTTGACACGCGAAGCGTGTTCACTATTTTCAAAGTTGCAGTGCCGTGAACACGCCTAGCGTGTTCACAGTATTATATCGCGGCATCTCAGTAAACTTTAAGAAAATCGTGGTGGCAGTGAATGAGTAATTAGTTAGTGTATCATTTTTTGTACATACTTAATTAATGTTTTCCTTTCATTTAATTTATGAAGTTTGTTAGAGAGATTTGATCCTTATAATTGACCCTACCGTTCGGTGCAATAAAAAAGCAGGTGAAACTTTTGCAGATTTTAGTCGGTTCGATTACTGGGTGGGGCAAGTGAATTTTCAAAAATCTTTGAATGCAGTTTTATTTCTTTTCAAAAATAAAGGAATGTTTCCTTTAAGTAAAACTTTCTATCTACAGTATTAAGAGTAATTCCCCTCCAGGTGGCATTACAAATTTCCCACCCTGTATACGTTTTGAAACGATAGCAACTGCGCATAACTAACCAAAATATTATTAGATTTTTCTAGTTCAACAGGCAACGTCCCGATTCAACGTTGATTACTATCATGATGAAATCGAATGTTGTTAATGATCGAAAGAACATAAGAATTTCCGGTAATTTCACATTTGAATGCCACGTATTATTTGTATTCCTACAATATGTATCACCCAAGCTTTCCTCAGTCTCAACACTTTCAATAAAAGGATTCAAAATGTTCTGTATAATCTAACTTTATCTATTATTATTATTCTATCTGTTTCAGATGAAAGGATATCAATTTCGTTTTGTATAATATTAAATCTATGCTATATAATTATATAGATGCTAAACGTACTTGTTTAAATTAACTAATAACAATAGGGTAAGGGTTCAATATCTGCGATGACGGTAAAACATTTTTTTAAATATTGTTTCGGCAATAGGAATCCACGCAAACCGAGCTTAATTTATTCCTATAATTATGTACTATTTATTCAAATAAATATTGTTTGATTCCGCTATGACGGACGCACTGCACACGTTACCATAATTATGTTCAAGTAATCAAAACCTAAGGATATGCAATATTTATTTTTAAATTAAATATTTAGCTTTGAGGGTGTCAAATTAACAAAGTTAAGCTAAGTCAGACTTAGTTAATTGAAAACGGTTGCTCTTACTTCCAGCATACATCTGTGCTACCAAGCAAAAGATCACTAGAACCAAGGATCAATAACAGCAATTTTGGGTAATAATGGAATTTTTCTTTAAATTAAACAACATTTATATACAAAAATCTCAAACTGAGATTTATTTTCAATATTTTTTTATAAAATTTAATAATAAATATAATTAACTAAACTTTACGGATATTTTAATACATTTTATATTGGAATATAAAGCTCTGTAACTTTACTATTTCTCTAAAAATAATATTGTAAGAATATTATCGAGAATATCATAATTTTATACTCAAAATGTATAACTACTAAATGTTCTCTAGGAATATTCAGTAAGATTGCTGTTGTTTTCATCATAAAAAGTTTATTTACATAACATTATTACATATTAACCGAGTAGCTAATAAAAATAAAACTCAGTAGCATAAATAATAGAGGAGATAAATAATAATCACACCTCAGCGAAGCGGCGGCCCACATACAGCTGATTTGAGACTATGCTCATGCTAAACTGAGATACTATGATAATTAAACTAAACAATAAAATATTTAAAAACCATAAAATGATGTTTCAGAATATTAAATGTTTACAAGCAGATTATTAAAAATGGCGTTTAACAATATAGTACAACACAGACTAATTTTTCAATCGTTAGTAGTAAATAGTTCACTAAGAATATTCAGCAAGGTGGCCAGTTTTTTGTCATATATTTATTTACATAACGTACATAGAGACGGCCAAATGTGGTTATTACTAAAAATAAAACTCAGTAGCGTAAATAAAATATTAAAGGAGAGATATATGATAATCACCCCTCAGTCAAGTGGCGACCAACATATAGCTGATTTGAGACTGTCGTCATGCTATACTCAGATACTATAATAATAACTAAACAATAAAATATTTAAAAAATGAATGTTATAAACATTAGCAGCAGTAAGCAGTCAAAAATGAAGTTTAACAATATAGTCCGACAAAAACTAGTTCATCAATCGTGAGTCAACTTAATAGTAAATATAACAATTTTTTTTATAGAATACAATATACTATGGCCTATTTTTTTCATTTAATTAACAATTGAAAAATGAATCATGTATATTTACCTATTGAACAATATGAAAATAGATCAACATTAAAACTTAACTTCGGTATACGAAAAAATATGTATCTTTGCGATAGTCAGTTTCAAAAATAGCTGTCTACCAATATATTATGAAAACAATTCCATATTATAACAATATGTTAACATCTCATAAACTCATTACATAAATTGTATATATAAAAATGAGAATAAGAAGTCTTCCTTTTAGTTACGAACATCAGGGCCAATATATTGCTATATTTATTAACTAATGTATCCAAGCACTATTTATAGAAGTTGTCACTACAACACCCGCAATTTCACAAACGTGCCCATTCTTTCTCCAGTTTAAGCATTTTATTTTGGTAAATATTAGTTTCTGTTACATATTAAATATTTTTATTAATTCTACTTAAGATAGTTTTATTACAAATTTAGTTAAAAAATTGAAATTTCTGTATGATTTCAACTAAAATAGATAGTTATTGCTTGCATAACGGCAATATTCTCCCGATAGCTAAAAAACTCTCCACTTCCTTTGAATTGCGTCATTACTATGTTAACTTAATATGTAATATTGAAATCATAATAAAAAAAACATGCAGAATGTCAATTTCGTAAAGAATAGAAAACTAAAGTAAAGTGATAGAAGTTACAGATATTTAAACAAATATTTAAAAAGTAAAAGAACAATCAAAAGATTTATATATTATAATCAGACATAATTCTGGCTAACAGATAAAGCTTTATGTTTCACTGTTAATTAAATCTATGCCTAAGAACTAGTCAATAATTGAGGAAATTTAATAAAACAGGACAATTGTATTTAACTACATGTTTAAGGATAAGAGAAAAGAAACAGATAACCTTTGTATATTATTGATAATATTTTAACTAGTCAATATATAACATGATGCAAGGAGTTATAGCAACAATGTGATTGATATAGATTATACAAATTATATAATAATATACTCTAAATTGGCTTTTGTAAAGCAATAATTATAATAATATAAACCTATGAGTTCTTTTGCTGATTCTAGAATATAAAAATATATAAGTTGTAGCCGGAGGGTTCGGGGGCCGTCGCGGGGGCGGTCTGAGCCGCGCGTCAGTCTTCGCTGCAAGAATCCTCGTTGTCCGCTTCTTTAATGTTTGTGAAAAAGGAAGTCAAAGCCTTCATCATCACACCTGCAATGGTGAATTTATCAAAATTATAAAAAGTTATTTAAATATTTTTTTTTGTAAAAATATTAATTTATAACAAACAATTGTTTACCTTTGCCTTCAGGTTCCTTTTCTGATTCCTCCCAAGCAATAAACCCGTCTACAGTAATTATATATTGTTCATGTAAATATTGGAAAATATCTAATGTCAAACCTGCAAATATAAATTAAATAAATATTTTTTTACACTTGCACTAATTACCTATTCCAAAGTAAGCTAGCTCATGGACAAATTTACAGGAACGCAAAAAATGGCTATAATTTCCCCTGTTGTAATTATTGTGCATACTGGCCACAAACATTAGTAAATCCTTTGGAAAAAGAAGGTATTGGAAGTTTTATGCTGTAATTGCGTCATATTGTGTTTTTTCACACTGCATAAAAAATCTCATTTTCGATTTAGTTTAGGTTTCTTTTAATTTTTACCACGATTGCCTTGTTTTATCGTGTTAAGTGTGAAATAATACTGCAAATAACCTGATGATGGCAGACTTAAACGCCCCTCAAGCTTCTAGAGCCGTTACTCTAATTGAAACTGGGCGCACCTACGAAAATGTGGCTCAAATTTTACGAGTATCAAAATCTGTGGTACACAGAGTTATCAAAAGGTATCGGCAAACTGAACAGTTTACGAGACTTGCAGGACAGGGACGTAAACGTAAAAATGCGACCAAAGATGATCGGTTCATCGTTAGCAATGTGCTTAAAAACCGGACCTTAACTTCTTCCGAGGTAAGGACTAGGCTGCAAAAAATTCTAGGCTTTACAATAAGCACAAAAACTGTGAGAAGAAGAATTAAATCAGCCGGATTAAATTCACATTTGCCTGCCAAAGGCCCTGACTTACCACATGTCATCGAGTAGCTAGAGATAATTTTATTCACAATTACGATTTGTTTACAGATGAGTTGAGATTTTGCCTGAAGTCAGGTGATAGAAGGATTAAAGTGTGGAAACGCTCAGGAGAGAGGTACGGAAAGCGCAACATCATTGGAAAAGAGGCATACGATGGAGGGTCTATTATGGTATGGGGAGGTATTTGTATGGAGGCACGTACGGAACTCCGTGTCATCGAGAATGGGTCACTAACAACGGCAAGATATGTAACTGAGATTTCAGAAGAAATCGTAGTGCCCTTTGCCCCTTTTATAGATGAATTTGTTTTAATGCACGATAATGAAGGCCTCATACTGCGGCTGTGGTTGTGGACTACCTTCGAGACGTTGAAATCAATGCTAGGCCAGCGCGCTAACCCGACTTAAATCCTATGGAGCACGTATGGGTTAAGCTCTGACGACAAATTTTGAAAAGAAATCTGAGAGAGCTTAAAAACGCGTTACAAGAAGAATGGAATGCAATCTCTCAAGATTTTACTGATAACTTAATCAAGAGTATGCCAAGGAGACTTGAACCAGTTCGAAAAGCTATACTCTGTCCATGTATATTTTTTCTTTTTGACAGTTTAAGATATTTTGAAATCAGTGATGAACTCGCAAGTTACGATTCGATTAAAACAGAATATCGATTTTATTTAAGAAGAACTTTTAATCGATTTAATGCAGCGATATTATTTTTATATAAATATTAAATTCGTTTATCTGGTTTTTTCAAATACATGAAATAAATTGTCATATATTGTCTAGGGGTTGTTTAGGCAACGGGAGTTGTGAGGAGTGACGTTAGATTGTATGTGTCATTAAATACGGCTACGCCGTTGGTTGTCATTTCCTTGGCATGTGTAAAACTTTATTTTTTCGTATATTTCTGATCCATTTAAGAAAGTTTTCCTTTTTCTCTCTAAAATGGATCAGAAATATATGAAAAAATAAAGTTTTACACATGCCAAAGTAATTAGGCAAAATTTTATATTTTTGGCGAATTACCAATTACCTAGCTAGTTTGTTAAAAAAAGGTATGTATGTGTTTTCTAAGTATTCTTGATCATAATTCTTGATTTAAACTTGACGTAGATGTTATTAACTACATATGCGTTTTAATATTAAAATTCACATACCTATAAATAATGTAAGGTAGCTGTCGAGAAGGAAATAAATAAATTTACAAATATTTGATTTGAAGACAATTTATCGATTTATCTGATTTCAAGAACTGCTATTGTCTGTGGTAGTTTGTTATGCACAGAGCACTTCACTATGTGGGCGTTACCCGTCTAGAAAGTATATTATTACTGTAGTACTTAATATTTGAAAATAGAAACAATATTTCATACGCGCGATCTGTCAAAAGAAATACATAATGGACAGAGTATAGTGGAGGTTGCACTAAGTACTGATTATAGCCCACATTACAGGCTTTTCTAAGCATTATGAAAAAAACGAATAAAACTTTAAGTACAAAATTGGTCTAATCTGTAAATTTATTTCTTTTTTTCTTAATTTGTTTAATTTTCGCCACTTGATCGTTTGTTTTTCCGAGGTTTACAATTTTAAATTAACGTATAATAAACAAAATCCAAATTACAAAAAAATATATAACGAAATGTCCATGACGTTTTGTTTTATACACACTTTTATTACGTTCCTCAAAATTTGTCCATGAGTGTATATTAACAACCATTATAAGGTACAAACACTCACATTCATCACACAAATATTTGCCCTCGTCAGGATTTGAACCCTCAGAGATAGTCATACCTTGAAACTGATATGTTTACCACTCGACTATGTAGAAGGTCAAATATATATACATATATATATATACACACACATAGTTTGCGCATAGGTGTTAAAATGAACACTAATAGACACAAAGAAAATTTACCTTGTGGATGTACTAGCCTATGTATTAATTGTTGAATGCCAAATAGACAACTGGCTTCTCTAGCCTCTTTAGAATCGCCAAATTCATTTATAAGTCCAGCATACTTATTCATACGTTCTTGATTGAAATGTGGTACATCACGTCCTTCTGCACCGAATAAAGCATGCTCACATATGGCTTGAATTAATGCACGCATAAACCAATCCTCATTGGAAGATTTCCCCAAAATATCCTAAAAAAGATTATTTAGTATTTGAAAAAAATTACTAGATTATGTCAAAACAAAAATAATTTAGTCACCATAATATTTGTATTATTTACTGTCATTATCCACATCATTAATTAATTATGTTAGTTATGTGGGTGATGTATTTATGATCACAATGTTATTAGAATACATTCATAATTACGTTAGTTAAAGAATATATATTTCATAGAACTTCTAATTCCTATAAAAACATATGGCTACATATAATACAAAAGTTTATGCAACAAGTAACGAAACCATATTGCTTGCGAGTTCAAAGATACTTGGATGGTTATCAAGAAAAGTATGGCAATTAGTTAGTCTGGTTAGTAATTTATCTGGTTGTATGTTGCATGGAAATCTCTCCAAAAGTGGGCAGCATGATAGCTCGGTACATATTTCTTGTGGACTTGATACCGAAAAAAATCTACTCAATCAGTAAACAAATCTTACACCTGTGTGTATGACTGCAAAGTCGTCACGTCCTTATTCAATTCAATCAATATTTTAACTGCGTAGGTAAATTTTTACCTTTTAAAATATAATAGTTTTGAATTTATAATACGTACACACATATACGTATGTCCAGGGGTTTCACCCTACCCGAAGTTAGGTGTTTATCAAATTTTTGGTTATTACAATCAACTCTATTACAATGGGATCGTAATCCTTATTTTTCCTATTATTATATTATTGATATTAAATGCTTTGCAAACAGACTTAGCTCTGCTGCATATGATGAATATAAAGTAAAACAACTGACTATTGTTGAAACGACAAGATTCATCTATTTTAGTTACAGTGGGGACCTGCCGTGAATAATGAAAGTATTTATGTACACCAAAGAAAGAGCATATTGTACATGCAATATGAGCTATATATAACTGAAGACAGAGAGAATGCCTCAGAGATTTATTTAAGGAAAAATATATTAACATTAGCTACATTTATAAAAAAAAATATTTATGTTAAATTCAAGTTGTATATCACAAAAATAAATCATTTACTGGGAAATTTATCGTTCTACAACACACTTAAAGAAAGAGTTATGCTTTGCCTTATGATAAGTTCAAAGCACTTAATAAAAATATTTGATTATAAAATGGTTTAAATACAAGGTCAATGATATCTTAAATGATAATAAAGCTTGGATTAAATTATTATGATATGTAATAAGTTTATAATAGTGATGGGAACCTACTGTGGTGTTTATTATTTGCCATCAACAGGCCTATATAAAAAATGTGCCGTGTTTGTGACTCTATATAACAGTTAATGACCATTTATATATCATACCATACCATATTAAATCAGGCTTGATGGGATTTGAAAACAAACATTTGTGTGTGTTATCAATTAGTACACAACAAACAGTGCAGTGTTTATTATCAAGTAGTACAAGGGTTTTGTATTTGTGCTGAGAAAACATTAATCCAGTATGCACTTGTTATTTTTTGTATTATAACATAGACTTTAGAAGTTATAGTTACGAAGAATTCAATGGCACAAACACAGTCAACAAACAAAGTCACATGACAAACTACAGTGTAGTATTCCTTGTACTGATATAGCGCTGTTGGTGCTAAGTATCTAAAAATATTTTATTTAAAAACAACTTAGAAACAAGTTGAAAAAGTAATTTGTTTGATTAGTTATAATATTTTTTCTACAAAACTTCAGACAAATAAGTTGTGTATCTCTACAGATTGTTAAATGTTTATATGAATTTCAGTAACCGGCTCAATGAATGTACATACCTGTACCCATCCCTTAATGCAATCACAGCTCTCTTCAGCATTCATGAGCTGTAATAATTTTTTTTGTGTTTCTGAAGGAGTCATTATCCTACTCGATTCATCAAAAGTTTTTGTATCATATATTTCTGTATCCAGAAATTCAAACTTATTTTCTTCAATCCATTTGGCAATCTGTAAATATAGCTTCCCTATTAACATTTGACATAATTTGAAGAAATTATCAAAATGTTCTTATATATGTTGTTTTTAATGTTTGAACAAAACAAATCTTTAGAGTAGTCTGGTTAACAAGATATGATATACAATAATTACCTGATCCTCACTCATCCATTCTTTCAACTGAAGTTCAGATTCTAGCCATTTGCTTTTCACAAACGTAGGACCCATGCTATCCTTTAACTCTCGTATTAATACTTTGAGTAATAAATGGCCATGATTAGAAGATATAATGCTTTTAGATAGTCTGAATATTTGTTTTAATGTAGCATGCTGAAATATGAAAATATGAAAAGATGGCAGTTATAATAAAATGATGTTCTTAAACTTATTATACAGTATTTTTATTGTAATAAGTACAGCCACAGAAAAATTGTTTAATAAAAAAAAAGGAATTAATTTATAAGGAAATCAAAGGCAAATTGGTTTTCTTAATGAAACAAATACTATAATACTTAATAATATGAATATATAGAGACTGAATGTATTTAGAATTTTTTAAGTAAAAATGGATTATTTTTAACCTATCAATCCCATTTAAGATAATAAAATGTTTGAACATAGTTATTTCTTTAGTGATGGTAGTTTAACACACTACATTGATTATTAATTATATAAGCTGATTTAAAAGATTAATAGAAAACCTTTGTAGTTGAATATTGAGTTTGTTGCATTGTGTATATGATTGATACACAGTAATTGGCCTGAAATAGCATATAGGTACCCTTATTCACAATGTTCACTAAAGTCCACCACTTTACAATTAATAATTAAAAAAATACAGAGATATTTTCAATTTTATATTAATTAAACAATGCAATGAGCATTTTACTAAAAAAACATAATAACTGTTTGTTAACAAATATATGTCGTATAAACCATGAATTTCACAAATATCTCTTAATTGCACAATTTTTATATAGAAAGAATATTTGTACTAACCTAAATTAAAAAAGGAGGAATTCGGAAAATGTTGACTTTCCTTATTTATCCTAATAATTTGAAAAACATCACACAGGAAGTTAATAATTAGAAACTAATCACACTCTCAGTACATTTAATATATATATATATATATATATATATATATATATACAGATATATATATAAAAAATGGTAACCACTCAATTGTATAAATATTTGTGTTAAATAAAAATCTTTATATTATTTAGTATACCTTCTTTTCGATTTGAGGAGCTATAAACTTTCCTAGATAATCATAGAGCATAGGAATATCAATGTACAGATCAGGAGCTTGTTCCATAATTTCTTGTAAGCCTAATAAGTAATTATCAGCTGAAATTGTATGTGTAGTAATCAAATATGTTAATGCCATTGCTACGAATGGAACATCCTTGGGAGACCTAAAATTATAGAAAAAGCAATGTAATTGGAACTAAATAAAGAAATAAATAAAGCAAATATGGTATTTAACACTTAAGATAATCTGCACTCAACACATACATTTCAAGGGCTACATTGAGTATCTCTGTAACAGCACAAGCATGATACTCTGGTGAGAATAATTCTTTCACATTTGCAACAAGTTTTTCATCGTCGCGATTTATAAGATATTTGGAGAGTGTTAACTTGCATTCCTTTCTAGCATCTGGAAGAGATTTCTGTGGTACTGAAGGTGCTGTAGGTGTGGATGCTTCAGAGGCAGGTGGTGTCGGTGGTGCAGTACTTGCACTTCGACTACCAGAATTAGATCGAGCCTCTTGTACTGATCCTGAACGACTAACATTGCCGCTATTGGTACCTAAAAAAATATTTATATTCCATTTAAATATATAGTATTTAGTACTTAGCAAATATAATCAGCATGAAAATATTTTCTTTGACACTAAAATAACAAAACTATCCACCTTGATCCACCACTTGATCATTGTCAAGTAGTTCAAACTATTAGATCTTGATGAAGGTTTAATAAATTCCCTACTAAGCCATGCAGAAGTTTTATAGCATTCTTAATCGGACTTCTGAGGACTTAACTAATTTTAATACACTATCTAGATGAATCTTTATCAACCTTCCCTTATTGTACCAAAAATTAAAAATATCATACTCACTGAAATCAGCTCTGGTATTAAATGTCGATCTTTCAATCGAAGCACCTTTGGAATGATAAGCTGGCGGCATATCTTTGTTTCCTGTTAAGAATCAACAAAGTAAAATAAGATTTATATCTTAGAATCATAATAACAAGGGTGATAAACCTTTACAAACTAATGTACCATTTCCTCTAATGAAACACTTTAAATGTACATCATTTTATTTTTTACTTGTAAGAAATAGGAAAACAGTAAAACTATTTACAACTGTTTATTTATTGTTAAATAAAAAACATTTGCACTGAGTTTTCAGTTACATGTAAAGTTGCAATAGTGAGCTTGCTGTATGTTCTTCATGGTATTTTTTTTCATAAAAAAAACTATGATGGCAAATTTTAATAAGAAACTGTTGTATTGTACATTATGTAGAATAGTGTCAAGCATGCCAATAAAATGCCTGCAGTTAATTCAACATCCTTGGAATATTATCACTTACCTCGAAGTGATGTTGGATCTGTTTGAGCATTTTCTAAGATCCCATACATGTTTTTGGTAAGACTTATCATTGAATTACTAGCAGTTTGGGCAGTATTCTTTGTACCCGATCCTTGAGTCCATCCAAGATTTATTGGTGCTAGTTTTATACTATTCAAATTCTAAAAATTTAAGTGCAATATGAGATTCATTACAATAATATATATATATATATATATATAATATATATATATATATATATAATATATATATATATACAATATCTTCATAATAAATATAAACCAATTTTTTGATAAAAAGAAAATCTAACCTTTGGAGTAGCTGCGCCACCGGCTTTTAATTTCGATGTATCTACAGTATAACTATTTCTGGGACTCTTCCAGTTACTACTATCCATAAAAGAGTTGGATCCTTGTCTTCGTCCATCATTACGTTTTCCACGCCCGCCATCATCTCGGCGGAAATTACCCAATGGGGTGGCATTCATAATCTGAAAACAAATGAGTCACAGTCAAATTAACCTTGCTAAATCGCACTTTCTTAGTCATTTTTTTAGTGCAACCATTTTTGAATCTATTCTAATTAGTGACACAAGATGATGGCTTCAAAAATCATAAACTGTTTTGTTTACTTAAATGACACTAAAAAAGACTTGAAAAAATGACACTAGAGTGTAACTTTAAGTTTTTCAATGTTGTATTTGTTTATTTAGACACAGTAAGACTACACATTATTTGCAGTTACAAGCGTCAGTGAATTCTGTGGTTTTGGTGCCGATCTGAAGGTTCAAAGTGCTAGAGATCAATACTTCTATACACTGTTTAATTTCATATATATATATATATGACGCTATCAAAAACATTGTGAAGTGACCTGCATACACTTGTCAACAATATAGGTGTATGTAGTCAACTAATCCACACTAGACCAGTGTGATTGACTAAGATGCAATCACTCTAACATACATATAATTAAGTAATATTAGAGGTTAGGATGACCATGACAACAGTAATACATTAAGGAAACGACATCGATAATTACATTACCTCAATATGCCGTTGTTGTTGCTCATGTTCTTTCTGAATTTGGTCCATCATCTTAGGTTGTGAGTCAACAACACTCTTTATTACCCATTTTCGTCTGCGTAGTTCAATTACATCTTGAATCATAAACCTAACGCGACTACTAATATTATTTGATTTACGGTCAACAATGTTTTGCATCTTTTTGAATACCAAATCAAGTTGATCTTTCACTTCACTTTCAACTTGTTTTCCAATAGTTGTAAGTAGTTTGCATAAGCATTCTAATTTTTCCTCCTCTAATGTTTCAATTAAATGATTCATACAATAAACCATAATTTTATGTGTCAACATTTTTAGTTTGTATAATTCACCTGAAACAACCCGAAAAATATATCTTTAACACAGCATATAAACACATTTATAAACCATTACTAATAATGTTAAATATCGCATAGCTTAGTATAAAGATGATAATTTTCCTGTTGTATAAATATTAACATTCTTTTGTTTATTCTCCTAAACAAGCACCAACCCTCCATAATTTTCTCGCAGTATTACAAAACAAGTATTAAAGAAAATGTAACCTTCACACAATTTTTCAAAGCAAAGTCCAAACAATTGACTGTACTGGAAAAGAGTAGCCAGATAGTGATAAGGGTATCAGGTACAATAATATTAATAATATTGCATCATTTCTCTTGCAAAGACATAAGTTCGCTATAAATATTAGACTACTGGTACATCGCTAATTGCCAAAAGTGAAACATATACAATGACAAAAAAAAAGAAATATACTTATCACAGCTAGTAGAAAAATCTACATGAGTTATTTAGAATGTTTAAGCATTGTTGATAACAATTCTCTTACATTAAACATTACGAGATTAAAATGAAGTCGAATTTATACAAGTTTCAAATCTTCGTAGTCTAGCCACAACTAAATAAACAAAAAGTTGTGTCTGATAATGTCTATACCAGATCAAATATATCATTGATTTAAACAATTTTTTCTTGCTGAGATTTATTATTTTCATTCGCTTAGAAATCACAAACAAAAACACATTTACATGTTTATTGCTAAAAGAACAATTTAGTTGACAATACCCTAACAAGAGACAAAATATTAATGATGGCCTTATTATTAAAATAGTCATTTATACAGTAAATATTGAACATAAGTGTATCTTTAATTGATTCTTAAATATCTTTAATAATCTAATAATTCCTATTCATATAAAAATAATTAGTAAAAATGATGTTTACTAGCTTACTAGCATAATTGATTTTTGATAGTTTAAAGACATTTCTTCCACCTCAGGTCAAATAACCAAGGAAGCAAGAAATAGTGTCATTTATTTTAAATGGTAGGAGCATAGTCATTACTACCTGGATAGGCCTCATTATAAAAGTTGCACCTTGCAATCATCACCTAATGAAACCATTTAAATAAACAGATAAGTCGCATACACTTCACAAAATCAATTATCAGTTTAATATATTTTTCAAATATCTACGATTTCATGATTTTACTGTCTAAATATTAATAATGTATCAATTATTAAAATTAATTACTTACCTATGAATCTAACATTTCCAACTGAACGCATTCTAACACGCCTGTTTTCTTCCTCCAATTGTAATTGAAGTTCCTTCTTTTTGTTCTAAAAATGAATTACAAATTTATTTATTTATTTATTAAGGGATAACAAACAGTTACAATATATGTATAGTTTAGTTATTCCATGCGCAACTACACTGCACAATACAATTAAAAAATAGAATATTTATAGTAACACTCACAGGATCTGTACATTCTAAAATTTCTTTTTCTAGTTTAAGAACATTGTCATCCATCTTATCAGTTTCAAATAATTTCTGACATCTGCTGATAATCAAAACCCTGAAATCGACACGTTGATCTGGGTTTGTAGCATTCTCAGCAGGCACCTAAAATATGAAAAAAAAAATGAATATAAATGATGTCAAGGATTTTGTTTCAGTAGTAAATAGTAATTACAGAATTTATCTACAACCTTTAAGGTTGCCAATTTGTTACACATGGCCGCATAAGCTTCGGAAAAGTTTGGTTCATCAATGGCTTTTTCGAAAACTAAATCAATTACACCTTCAAGCCTTTTTTGATTAGTAATCTCTAGAGTTTTTACTTTCTCTAATAATGTGTCAAACTTTTGTGGTGTCAATTTATTTAAAATTCCTCTAAATTTCTTGTAGACTTCCTGAAATTTTATACAACAGAGTTAAGCATTTTTAAATAAAATTTAACACAGATGGCATCATAAAACAATGGATTTAGAATAAAATTCCAATACTATAATTACCTGAGTCTTGCAATCTTCCTCTGTCGTATTTTCTTTCCTTAATCTTGATGGCTTCCAAGCAGAATCAACTTGATTCAGTTTGACTTCTTCACGTAAGGACAAGGATACATGTATAACTTGTTTCTGAGAACTATTACTACTTTGTGAAGCAGCAAGTTTAATGCTATTTTTACCTGAATCAAATACAATACATTTATACAGTGATTTCAAAATATTTATGTATTATAAAAAAGAAATAAAAAATAAGTATATAAAACCAGATACAAAAGGAAATTGAAATAATGAAAAATAAATTACCACTTGGTATTATATTTCTGCCATCTTTCTTTGGATCTCTCTGAGTATTATTTCTAGAACCCATTCCTCCAGGACCTTTATTAGCAAATGAGGGAAGGAATAGTGAGTCATTCATAGCTCTGGAAATAGCAGCAAATTGTATAGGCTCCTGCATGGGGGCAGTCTGAAACAAAAAAGAAAGTCATATTGCTATGTTCTCAAAAGAATACAATACTGTTATTAAATTTCATTAAGATTCTAGATTAGTTGCTTATGCTTTTGTTGCTTTTCTAGAATTATTCTTTCTTTAGTAAATTCTGAATTTTTTTGTAACTTGAAGAATGCTGTGGTAGATCCACAGCATTCTTCGATCAATAGATCATCAGATTATTTTATGTAAGCTTATGACAGTAAAGAAAAATTTTAATTTCACATATACTTACATAACACTGCAAGAATGTTGTAGAATATATTACTACTATGTAACATTGGCAAGGTGATACCATAATTGTTTATGGAGTCAATCATCCTAACATTCCACTGATTACACAAAATATCTCATTAATAGAATAGTTTAAGCAATGTAATTAACTCATTTAAACAAACTCACCCGAATAATATGACATGCCTCCAAAAGTGGAACATTGGGTTTATTCTTAGAAAGAGGATCATCTTTTATTTGTTTCAATAGTCCAATATCATAACATTTTTTGCCAGTTTTATTCAAAGGAGACCATTGATCTGAGAAACAAAATTAGTTTTTTTTCTTTCAATTAATGTAGTTAGAAAGGCTGAATCAAACAATCACAATTTAATAACCAAATATATTCATAAAAGAACAAAATAAGATAGCTATATAATTAATACAACTTTATTAATTCGCAAACTTACCATCATTGTATTTGTATTTAGGTACAAACACAGGTGGTGCTGGTGGTGGTGGAGTTGCTGCCTCCACTGGCTCAACTGTCTCTTCCATTGTACTAGCTGGTAAAGGTTTGACTTCATCATCTTCCTTGGCAGATAAACTTACATTCTGTTCTAAGCTACTTATTTTATCAGTCTCATCTTTACCATTTTCTTGTGAATCTGTGTCTGTTACATTATTATCATTACTGTACATTTCATTGGCAGCATTTTTGATTTTATTATTTTTTACAGTTTTCTCATTTTTATTATAGTCTTCTTTTGCTGAGTCTGGCTTAGTTAACTCTGTATTACCATTGGCAGCGTCTGAATCTAAAATCATAAAATATTATCTTTATAATTGTAATCATAAAAAATATTACAAACTTGTATTATAATTTTATTTAAATTATACAAAGCTGTAAGTTAAGAAATCTATGACTAAATTATGAAAGAAGTAAAGAAAATCAATATATATAAAATACACTAAACTGGCAAAAAAATTTAATTGAAATATTAATGAATTTACACACCTGTAGCTTTATTATTTAGATTAAAATCTTTCATTTTTGACTCAGGTTGACTAGCTCGTAGGCAGCTAGCTAAACTTTGAGTCAATTTCACTTGAGCTTCAATAGCACTATCAAATTCCCTCTTAGGTTTAAGTTCTGGTTCTGATTCTGGTGGTTCGGGTGTTGCAGTATGACCTCTTGCTAATTTTTCAATACTCGCTGATAGCAACTCTGTAGCAGTAAGTGTGTGAGGCACAGGAGAGACCTTATTGCTTTTCAATGCTTCAGTTTTCGTTTCAACATTATGTTTACGATCAGTTTGCAGAGGGAACGAAAACTGTTTTGGTATATGCCTCTTTGTTGATTCAGCACCTGTGTTTATACTGCTTTGACTAGTTAGAGGGTTGATAACTTCTCTAAAACTATCAACAGAACTAGTCACTGTGAACAAATGAATAGAGTTTCAGTAAATATAAACTAACTAGCTAAACATCACAAATCAGAATAACACTTTATACAATTAAAATGTCTGAAATATTTTTAAAAGACCACACCTTAAAAAACCCAATGATAATAAAGATGCCTAACATATTATTAGCATAATGCATTAATGAAGTAATAGATTGCTAAAATGTAACACATAAAGCTTTTCTCTAAGATTGATTCTAAATAATTGGTATACAAAATGGTGGCAGCTTGCTACAAGTTCCAATAAGCCATATAGATATTATAAATGCTAAACACTCTTTCAAGGTGAGCAATATTAAAAGTGCAAGGTCTAATAAAACAGAGATTAAAAAAAATTATGCACATAAAGAAATTACTATTGCAACAAATAAAAAAAAGAAAATGTTGTATCTACAACTACAAAATAGCATTCATATGGAAGGAACTGTTTTAATACTTTTAATTCCTTTAAATTTGAGTTGAACGCAAGAAATAAGGCAACCTAGAGTTAGACTTTCGTAAGGATTTATCTCCGTTAGTTGTTGACAGCTAAATTATTATTACGTCTACACGGCACGTCCAATAATGATTACAGCAATACATTAAATATGATATGCTACTTGCTTTATTACTGTTTAAACCAATTTCTCTGCAAGTTCTTAGAGTGGCCTATCACTTTTTAAGAACCAAGTTCGAGTTCTATTAATAGAGAGGTGAGGTATTTCCACGTGGGAGTTCTTAGTAGCACTATACCTGAGTATCAAACTTTATTATGTGGCAACGTTGACTAAAATATATCACAGATTCCGAATCAACAGATATTCTTCTTGTATGTTTGCACAATTTAACAAGAAATTATAACGAAACAATATGGTAAAGAAAGTCAATCCAAAAGGTCACTCAAGGATCTAGAACGTCGGAATTTTAACACTCTCTGCACTTGAACCACATCACTTATTTTAAAACTTAATTAAAATGTATGAGGTAAAAACGCTAAATCAAATCAATTGAAAAAAAAATTGAGATTAAAATAAATAAGAATTAAAATGTTTAAAACGCGGCCATGCTCCAAGTGGGTATGAAGTAAAAGCCGCCATATTGGTTCGTTCCATGGCCCATGCGGACAGTAGAGTCGACCTAGAATCGCTAGTGTTGTGCGCAAGTCCATAATCGATTATGCATCACCGATTGTCGATTCTAGTTCGGGCCGTTTTTTATTCTGATGAGGACGATATTGAATTTCATTTTCTAATCGATTGTAGATTGCTCATTTTTCTCGAGCAAAAAAATCATACTAATCTGTAAATTAGTTTTTTTTGAGCATTCTTATCTATGCAATCACTTTTATTCCCAATACGCTACGATTTACGCGCTGGCGAATATTAACATGTTGATTTTAGGGGCAGTAAACAATTTTGCCTAGGTTTTTTATTCGTTTCTATTGCAACTGTATTGACTATTAAGTTTTATTCCATAATGTATGGATTTTTATAAACCCTATTATGAATTATGCTGGATAAAAAGTGCAAACGCAAGTGTCGGCTACAAATGAGCTTGTAATATTCAGTAATCTGCACTACGAAATCCCGCAATAAAATGTATTTAAATTGTGTGTATTAACGGTTGAACTTTCTCATAAAATCTCATGTATGAATGTCTCTGAAGAGAACAGCAAGCACGAGAACCTTGAGAGATCGCGCTTACGTGGCAATACAACACAACGGCAGGATATCTCAAGAATACTTACGTTTGTTGAAAAATAGTTTGGTGAAACCCATAGAGAATTATTGATACATAATCAAAAACAGGTAATATTTATAGTCTTATCCACTACTCTGTTCTGCAGCTATTATTATTTTTTTAATTAATATTAATTTAACTTAATGTTACGGGGTATGCAAACAATTCTTACAGCTTTTGGAACGAACATTGTTTATTAATATAATGGCAACCTCTGCTTACGAGCATTTCTTTTACTGTCAACCAGGGGTTATCGTAAACAATAAATATAAAACTTTAAATTTAGATTATTATTATAAAAAATATAAGAACATGGCTCTCTTATGGAACACAAGTATTATACGAAAAGTTAAAATTATTATTTCTAAGTGTGTGTGTGTGCTATTAAATTTGAACAAAACCGAGAAAGACTATTTGCCTACATTAAGAGTTTGATGAATTCGATTGTGATTAATAATGATATTCATTTAATTTAATTATAGAAGATTTAATGTGAATTTGACTAAGAACTCTTTATTAGGTAAAGAGCTCACAGATTTTCGAAAATAACTTGTTTTTTTGTGCTGACATGGACTTCCTTGGTGCAATGAATTGTTTTTACTTTGTTATGCTTGTACCAAGACCTGATTGATCACTATCATGGATACATGGATGATGTCTTCTGATCGGTTCACACGTGCAACTATGCAACTGGTGTGTGACCTTACTAATACCTTACCCGAATGCGGCTTGCTAATTAAATATAACCTGCACCTACTGGTAATGAGCAGCAGAAACGAAATGTAAATTGAGGTGTCGTTCTGTTCTAAACCCATTTAATTGTTACAATTAGAGCAAATTCTAGATATTAATCGACTGGTGATTGAAGGGATATAGAAAAGATCTACAACAGGTTTATGTATGTCCTAAATGATTCGGCAATGAAGGCGGCCTGCGGATTTGCTGGAGGTGGGTAGCAACAGCGCACTTATGCAGTTCTCAGGTCGAACGAACATAAACGCCTCAAGACACAGCGGCAGTGTAGGATTACAAAAAATTGCAATATAACGATGCATACCGAATATTATTTAAATTGCCTCGCTACTACAGCTCGTAATAAATATTTACTTTGGCTCATCTGGATGGTATTGATGCTTTGATCCAGCGCCAGATGGCCTAAATTGGAAAATAATTGTTTGTGTCCAGCAATCGAATCATGAAAACAGTAGTATTCTTTTTTTCTGTCTTGTCTTGTTTTGCTGAACACAAACAGGTGCCCTTGTATCTTATAGTAATTTATTTTTTTGTTAAATAATTTTTTTATTATTATTATTTATTCATTAAATATTTTTGAATTTAGGTTATTTATAATACATATAAAAACAAAAATATTACAAAAAGCTGAAACCTAGGCAACGCCCAGCTACCGTTGGCTACAGGAACCTCCGGATAATACGTACCGTAATGAGAGTCATTGCTGTCTGTATACGGCCCATGAACAATACGTTAAGCGAGAGTATCTTAAGATATTGATCAGGACTCTTCGCTATCAAGCCATTCACAGACGCAACTATTGGCACACTAATCGTCGAATCAAAATCCACCATGACGAGTACCTCGTGTGCCAAGTCGATTTACTTACTAGCTTTGTCCTTCTCAGCTTTCTCAAGATTTTCGTCATGAGGGACGATGATGTTAACGAGCGTTGTGACCTGTCCATAACTATATCAGGTAATATTATACAACAATAGGATAGAGTGGTCCCAAAAGAGCAACCCACGACCATTTTCCAGAACTGGCACACACACTGGAACTGGTACATACTTTAAATACGGTGTTTCAGACTCAATAAGGCCGTACAGAATAGCAAATTGTTGATGGATGATCGTGGTTACTGTGTTATGCCTGTGTAAGTGCTCGCCGTTAGCAAGATGAGAATAACCAGAGATAATATCCTGACTGACTTTTTGATCTACTACTACTATTAAAAGTAAAGACTGGAGTTAATTAACAATAATAACGTAGTTATTATCTAATCTAATATATATAAATCTCATGTCACAATGTTTGTGCTCAATGAACTCCTAAACTACTTAACCGATTATAATAAAATTCGCACACCATGTGCAGTTCGATCCAACTTGAGAGATAGGATAGTTTAAATCTCAAATTATCGTTGCAATTTTAATTTATTGCTAATTATTTTGCTGTTATTATTTGACAGTCACAATTATCTGTTAACTCCAAATGATTCTAACAGATGTCGATACCTTTCGACTGGGTTGAGTAAGTAATCAATAGATGGCGCTGCTATGATAAATCTTAATATTATAAAACGTTTACAGGTTTTTTGCAGTGTATTTAGTATCTGCATTGTACCCGTGCGAAGTCGGGGCGGGTCGCTAGTATATATATATATATATTATATATAATATATATATATATATATATATATATATATATATATTATATATATATATATATTCGGCATGTTTAAAAATATATAAATATGGAGTTTTAAAAATCAGTACATACCTTAAAAGCATCGTTCGTTATAAGCACACTGAACCTGTACGCAATACACACTATAAAACGCGGGACAGTTGGTGTGGTGTACCTTTATCCCACGTGCGCAACGCATTTGGAATAGTAAGGACAACAAAAAGAACTAAGTCAAAAACTATGTGTAACGTAAATAACTCAAATTAACATTAATGTATATAACGTACATACAAATTGTTTGACAATCAGTTACAGTTTATTTGCCTGTCTTATAAATCTGATAATATCACTTATATATTTAATATAACATTAAAATAAAATATAGATACGGTATTTAAAAATTTAAATATTTTCTATAAAAATATTTTATGGTTAAAGTTTTTTAAATGTTTATTGTCAAAATAATTTTTAATGGTAATTTCCATTATATATTGCTGACCGACTGATGAAATATAGGGATTAATTTACGGTCATGTCGTAGTACTAAAATGACCTAATCTCTTGTTATGACAATAACTTAACAAGAGAACGATGTCCTGCACTCACTTCAACTGGGAGCTGATGGAGGAAAAAACCATAATAGTTTCTACGCATGGCAACAGATGATGAGGTTTCAGACTATATGTACTGAAAAATGGGGGAAAAATGGGGTCGGTGGGGATGTAAATGAGCTATGACGAAGACATCTTAAAATGTAAATAAACTAAAATACCATGCACCTTTCATGTGTCAAATGCCGTCAAGCGTCCAAATAAATTGGAAAATTGCGAGCGAAATTGCGTGTAGAATACACGAGATCAGAAGTTCACTATCAGAAAGTGATAGATGGATTTCTAAGAGTACATTTCCAGGAAAAGCATATATTTTTAATATATCGTATTTCTGTTGTGACTAATTTGTCATATTTTTAGTTAATGTCATTACCTTGTAATATTTTGTGTTTATTACTAATATTTAAAAAGTACAGGTTTGATTTATTACCATTATAAAAATGTATGTTCCTATTGTTTAATGCATCATTTCATGTATAGCGTTATTATTATGCTGCGGATCTTTTAGTGAATATCATTCTTTTTCCTTTGTTAACCTTGCATATGATGTGTTCCTGATAGATGTTGTACTTAACCTGGTTTGTTATTTAACCTTTTTTCGAATTAATCAAATTTACTATTATGTCACTTTTAAAATTGTCAGTTGTGTAATATGTCAGTTCATCAATAAATTCTAGAACAAACAGAACTGCGTTTTCTTATAACAACCGAAACAATTCGTCTGAACGTGATCGTAATAACAGCGACCTCACCCTCATCACCTACATAATGCATATTAAAACTATTTTGTTTGTAATTTCTTAGCATCGTCGTTATTAACGAAAGTTTTTTTTATTAATTATATCATAAGACTGATTTTAAATTATATCTGTTAATTCAGAATTTAGGACCACGAATTTTAAGCATATAGAAAAATGAAAATAAGACTGCATGTAATGCAATTTAGACTTTTGAAAGTTAATGTTAATATATTATAAAAATAATATTAACTAATATTACTATTAGATTTCAAAATTTATTTGAAATAAATATACCATTAACAAAAGCTTATAAAAGTGTTTTCATTCAAACCATACCCTAATTGCTACGTAGTTAATTACTCGTATGTCGATGTAGGGCTTTCGATACTTACAGTTAATTGCACAAATGGTCATTAAATTAAATGTTCCATTAAAGCAGATCTTGTTACATTCTATCATTTAATGACAATACAGGCAGACATTGGAATTAAGAGAGCATTGAAGAGATTGAGATTAATATGACTTTTTCTGCAAATACTATTTTGGATCAAAAACTTAATTTTTAAGAAGAAAAGAATAGATTAGCATAAATATTTTTTCTACACAGTCTTAACCACGTAAGTAAAGAAACGGGACAGAGACAAAGCTTCATACGAATGCGCTGTGATAGGTACATCACTACAAATGCAACGCGTGTGTGTTTTGCTTTTCTGTTCGAGTTTCTCACATACCTAATAGGTAGTAATATTTATGTTTTAGTATTTAAAAAGTGTTGTAAATAAGGTTGTGCATTGTACTGTGTGCATGAATAATAATCGAAAGACTAAAAATATTTCTTATTTTAACTATACCAAGGAGTCTACTAGGTAAGTTTGTACTTAAAACTTAATTTATATTTATAATGTGTTATGTATATCGAAAGGTATAAATCAAAACTATTCAATACTTATTATTATATATTTTACGGAAAATTTTACCAGATATTTCGGTAAAATTGTGTAAGTAATTCTGAATAGATACCGACAATATTTTTTTTGGGAAATATAATGAATCGGAGCGCAGGATTTCACAAGTGGGAGGTGGGGGGGGAGGCTTCCGGGAGGAGGCTTCCGGCTTCCCTCTGGTATCATTCCCAAAGCGAGTAGGTGCTTTTTTTAACGCACCTAAGTTTTTCGTCTCAGGTCATTGTAAACTATCTTGGTTAGTTTGGTTATGTTTGCGAAGTTTTGTCGCAATCTCTAACCTAACCTAGTGTTAATCTTTTATATCTATTTTAAGCAAAAAAAACTAAGCGTAGGATACGACACGACGAAGTCCACGATATACCGAATATCGTTTTTAAGAGTACGCCCCCAGAATCTGTGAGGATCACTTCGAAATAACCTGTATTAAGCTTTCTAAAAACAGAACTATAAAATATTTACTGTCAAATGACAGTACATGTATGAGTTCGAGCCAATGTGAAAAGGTTAGACTGTTAGAAAATGCCATAGGCATTAAGTCCGCCTTTGTACATAAAGTGTTAATAAATAAATAAATGTGCGAATGTGTCGACTAACGTACTAAATCAGGACATCCAAGTTATACCTATATTTACATAGTTAGTTACAAGTTAAGTTAATATAAGCGTGTTAAAAAATAACCTATTTCAATAAAAAATGTGGAAAAAAATCATAAATTTGTTAAATTATTCAATTGTGCTAACCCTACCAAAAAAGGTATAAATTTTGCCAACTCTTTAGAAGCTTCGTTTCTGTTCCGTTTCTTTACTCATGTGGTCTTAACTTGATGATTACACGCCACTATATATTATATTTTGACGTTAACACCGGTATATATGTAAAGAAAACCTACACGCCCTGTTCTCGTATTTCTTTATTATTTGCATATTTACCTCTTTTAATTGTATTATGTTGTTCTATGTGATATGATGTATCAAAACCGTCATAAAAAGATTTGACTTATGACAATTATATCTAGAATTACGCAATTATTTATTTTACTTAGAAATTAAACAAATTATATTTTTTATAGAAAGAAACTCTAAATCGTGGCTTTAAATGTTGTTTATTTCATATTACAGATAAGTTGAGCATTTAGTTATAGGATAAATATGATTGTTTGTAATGTTGTAAATATTATGGAAATAAACTTTCGTTTTACACAGAAACACAGTTCAATTCTTTGATTTAAATAATGTATGTTTATAATAAAAACAGATCAGAATATTATTAAAATTATATATTATAATAAGTGTAATTATATTAATAATATTATTAATAATATATATCGTAATTACATTTCTGTTTTTACCAACTACCACAGATATGATAATTGACATAATTAAAATGATACTGAATTGAGACTACTGAATGAATTAATTAATTCTTAATGCGATTTTAGAAATAATTTGAGATAGTTTGCTGTTAAGTATTTTATGATAAAAATACTAATTATCGAAGAACGGTATAGGTGGAACTCTTTTTAGTACTAGTATTTAAAATATTTATTATTTTAAGATAATAGTAATGAAAAATCCTGACGCACTATCCTCTTTCCCCTTGTCGGTAAATCTTCACGATCCTGTCGTAAGCAGGCAACGAGCGACGTTCCGCTCTGCTTCTAAAAGTCGTGTCATGCTTTAACCAAAGAATTGAAAACTGAAAAATCCATATTTAAGATTACGAATTACTTTACCGACCTTAGCATATTTGAATCGGATAGCTATGTCGAATTGAAAAAAAATATTATGACGAAATTATTTATGACTACAGTGTGAGCCTTGATAAAGTATACAAACGAAAGGGGGTGAAATTATACTTTATGTTGCAATCACTATCTTGTATTGATAATTTTATCAATACAAGATAGTATAATACAAGATAAAAGATTGCTATTTAGCTATAATTTCTTAGAGAAGTGATCTTTCTTGCTAAAAATTGCCGAAAAATAATCACAATTCAAATGCTCATTAACTGACGATTTTTTTCGAGCAAATGTCAAATATCACACATGTATGTAATAATTTTGACATTTTATTACTAATACCTACCTTTCTAATAGTAAAAAAAGTCATGGTTCTAGCAACTTAATACTTGTGCGGTGACAAGTTTATTAGTTCTCAGAACACAGGTATAGAGTGTTCACGTTGAACAAAGGAACTCAAATTGTGATCTATTGTTAAGAGACCCCTCTATTATGGTACAGTAAATACTGTACCCTACCATTTACTTTTATGGCATTCAGCTTAGGAAGAAAAAAATATAACTGTTCGGGAGTATGGAAATTTACAAATTAATGTATATAAATTTGAAGATACAACAGTACCCTGATGAACTCCAGTGATTCTCTGACCACACACGTTTTTGGTTGTGGCGTTGGGTATCTTCGGCCAGTTTGCCGAAAATCTCAGAAACTTGTAATATAAATTTGACAATATTACTGACACACTTTAAAGCATATATTTACTTATAGTTCTCCCTTTTGTAGCAATTGCGATGTTGTAGATGTGTCTATTTCAAATGTTAGTTTAACACTGAAGCATTAAATCATGCTATAAACATTACATTTACAAATAAATTTGCACATGAAAAAAATAACACCAGCAACTCTCACTACCTTAGCGAATACCAACAAATATCTTACATAATATTAATATATTACCTGTAACATATTATATAAATGTATATGTGAACTAAGTTTATACACACAAATCTTTGTGTTTAATATTGTGTATTAAAAATATCAGATTTGGCCCTGTCAACCCAAAGCACACGCAATGATTATTTGGTCAGTTAATAGAGGTATTTCCTATGTCTACATGAAATCTGACAGTAATAACAGAATTATTAATTTAACTAATTTCACCCGAAAGTGACTTTAGAGATAAATAATGTACTCTCTTTTTCAAAAAGATAGGTCAGTATATTTAGTATAGTAAAATCTTTGCTTTTAATAATTTAGAAAACTTCGCAGATATTTTAATAAGCAATGTTTTGCATTGACTTAAATTTTACTTAAATAATAAGGTAACAGATAATTCATCAAAAATTCTAATTTCAGACCTATGAAAAAGTATTAAATTAAGGTACAAAGTCTAACTTTTGATCTGTATGTATGATAAACGGCCTGCATCCCAATTTATTTCCAAAAAAAATATAAAACTTATTTTTCAAGATGAAGACACGAAATCTAAGATAGATAGGTTGGCAAGCTTTAAATAATTCAATTACATATATAAAATGTCTTGTTGTGTCCTTACCATAATATAGATATTACTTATGTTCCAAATACCGAAAGCAATAATGATCTCAATTTAAAAAACAAAGTAGCCTATACTATTTTCATTGAGCAATGTCTCAAGGAATTTGAAGTTTTCGTGTATAAATATCAATTAGGTACGAACACTTCCTATTCTAAAAATATATTCAAAAATAATATGATAATATGAAAAGTACTTACCCGTAGGTTGTGCAGGTCCGTTTGCTTTGTTTCCGAATATGTCCTTTTCCATTACAATATCTTTATCCTTACTTTTTTCTCTATCTTCTGGCCGCAGACGACTCCTGTGCTCTCTGATCCTCTGAGGTTGAGGTGCAGGCATAGCATTAATCAAATGTGGAGTTATGAGTGAGTTTGTAGTTTTGGGCACTGCAGACATTGTCGCAGGGGTAGATATAGTCATGGTAGCAAGCGGCAGAGTAGTTACAGGGCATATAGACACTTGTGTTATCAATGGTATCACACTTTCTTGTAATCTTAATATGCTATCTGTTGCTTTCTCTATATCTTCAACATGAGGCACAAACGGTTTGCTCTTGTGTTTGTTTTGCTTGCTTGTTGAAATTTTATTTGTATCTAAAATAAAAGACTGAATACTCTGCTCACTAGTCTTTTGCTGTTTAGGCATTTTAGGCACTATAACCGGACTATCTGATATCGCTGATACTACAGGTGTTTCTACAGCAGCCACAGCAATATCAGCTCCTAAATTCTTATTTTCATTATTAGATACTATTTCAGACTTTCCTATGTTACTATTATTAATGGAGGTTATAGTGTTTATTTGAGATATGGAATAATGTATAGGCACATCAATACATTTCGATTTGGCAGCACTTTCACTCAATGTCGGCTGATTCGCAACTTCATTCACTTTTCTAGCAAATTCTTCAGCAACACTACGTGTTGGTTGTTGTTGCTGTTCCTGGTTGGTCATAAACAAAAAGTATAAACACTGTATTGGCCATGTAAATATTGAATAATACTGGATCAAAAATTATTCGATTTTGTTTTTAAGGTTACACAACAAACTTACTTGCTGTGGCGTTTGCCTTCCGCTGGAATCACCGCCCATATATTGATTATTATCGTTACTATTAACAATTTCCGAAAGTATATCTTGCTCTGTAACAAAGTGTGGTATTTTACTAGTGTGTTGATTGGCTATCCCTTAAGATAGATCCTTTATATACTTATCTTGACATGATTAAGAAATTATGAATGTATAAATATCAAATGCGCCATGATGTTAGAATTCGTGAAAGGTCCATTTTTTTTTTTATTAGAGCTGACCTAACATAACTTTAAAAAGTGGCCGCTTTGCTATTAATGATGCTCCAGTTCAGTCGATCAGTGTCACATTTTTAGTAACAGTTTCATAGCCTCTAAACACCGCACCTATTTAAAATCATAGTAATGCAACGTGCATTACATGTTATTGTGTCTTTGGCCATTAAAACAACAGCGAATGGGAATGCTACCACGTTCCGTATTTTCACATATACCATTCTATTTGTTTTAATATAACAAACACATGAAGCGACACATTGTTGACCAGCAGGTAACCTCCTTAAATTGACATTCTATTCACTCAATAAAAAATTATTGAGGTACAAAATCGGTGTCTAAACCATTAGCATTAGCAGAGCACATATGCAGTACGATTATATAGTTACTAAATTAGGTACGCGTGCCATTAACCGAGACATACCTCTCATAAGCTAAGTATGTACAAATAATTCTAGCGTAAGTGCCATGAATATACACAAAGAGCGCCCGTCGATAGTGATACCGACGTGCTGTTGAGCTTAAAGGAATTGTACATTTTGAAATAAGCGGAATTACGACTATGGGCCTGTAAATCGATACATATTTAACCGTTCAGTCAAAAGTTTCCTAAAGAAGACGATATTTTATAATTATTTATTTAAATATTTTTATATTAATTTATATATTAAAAGACGAATTGTAAGAATATAGATATATATAGACCTTAAGAAATTCTAATTTGATTTTGTAGCACCCACTACTCAAATTATTGCATTTCTATAGATGATATAGCGTTCATTTAAATGATATTGCGTTAAAATAACACGGTTGTCAATATAAATAATGTGTTAATATAATTGAATATTCGAACTTAATATTATTCAAGAATTATAAAAAGTTTTCTAATAATGTATATAAAAACTAATAAAATAAAGCAAGTATACAAAGTTTAAAACTAATTTCAAAAATATGGCATTCAATGAAAACGCTCTCAATACCTTTAAATATATTGTTAACTGGAAATATCGAAATTTAAAAAAGTTTATAGCAGTCACTTTAAGTGACGAGAGTGTTTTCATTATTTATTTTTATGCTAATAGTGACATAGCGAACACATAAAGCCCTTCTGGACACTAATGAACTAATCATCACAATACTGTAAAATTAGCAGTAACTAAGTTGAGGCATACACACACAAACAGGCCGTGGTCAAAAGAGTTTAACCACAATTTTTGTCTATTCTGTGCATAAAAATAAAAATGCATGTAAAATGAAAATGCATCTTTTGTCTACGGCCCACATCGAAAATGTAAGGGATATTCAATAAGATACTAATAAAAAGCAATATTATGTTACTACTACTATTGAACTTAATTAATGAAGGTTAACATTAACACCTAACCAAAATAAAACCTAATCACTAGGTGTATTGGAGCATAGTACTCTTCAGTCTTCGTACACTCATAATAAGTGCATACTTGAATTTGTTTGTTGCTGTAAAATTATATTGAAAATAGTATAATTTTCTATGATTTACTAGTTACATTGAATGATCTACAGACATCGGTACATTTACAATAGAATTTAACTATTTACCACAGATCATAGTTCATGATACCATCTGTTCTTTATCAATTTTTATACTTGGTCCAATACCATAGTATGCCATATTTAAGTTTTATGTTTTTTACACAGTCTCGAACAATTTCATTTGGCGAAAAATTATAATAATTTTAATTATGTAACACTTGTTTATCCATCATAAAGTTGAATAATTTATACTTACTCGTCAATGGATTTATTATAGCTAATCTATAACTTGGGCGCTTTGCGGGAGGAACAGTAGGACGAACACCTGAAGAAAAATAATTAAATTAGTTCTCACAACCTTAAGGTTATAATACTAATCATGTAGTTGTGGAGCTGTAAAAAATATATCTGCCAGTAAATTTTTACAAGTACGTTCCAAAGAATTGTTCGACATAATGCCAATAGTCACATTCTATCATCACCATCACACTGCTCGCCATCGTCAGTGTTCATCACACGCTGGAGCCTAAGTTGTCCTAACAGTGCGGTTTTGAGAGGAATTTCCTTCTGTACACGCTCTGATTGTGGATTAGGAGTTGTTGAGGTTTTCACTGGGGACTACAAGGGACGGGTCGGCGATGCGCTTGCGATGCCCCTGGTGTTGTAGACGTCCATAGACAGCGGTAACTGCTTACCATCAAGCAGGCCGTAAATCTTTTTGCCATCGTCATAGAAAAAAACTTTTCTAATATCTTAACAATATAAAGCGATAACATAAGAATTTAATGTAAGTCAGGCTGTTGGTCTACGTGCAACTATTATTTTAATATTGTTAAAATTTTTGATTTGATTCCACTACTATTACTTAATCGCACCCATAGTAGATAATTTTGATAGCATACTACTGATACTCACAAAGCCGTTAACATAGTTACAAGAAAGCAACCAATTTATTCATGAAATGGAGGAGGACACTGATAGCACTATTTCCGAGCTTCTTATACAAATAAATTGATTTGTATACTGCATTGTATTAGGTAACAGTCTTAACAGTAGTAGTAATTCTTTATAACATTATTAAGGCATGTGTTACAATAGAGTTATGTAAAGAAATCCTTTCTCTGATGATTTTTCATTATAGCAGTAATAATATTAACGTGGATTCACGATGGTCGCACGTACTTAATAGCTCTGTTCTGAGTATTTGTAGTAGTAATTTGTTTCGCGCAGTTTGATCTACGGTAATGGTCTATAGTGTGTTAACACTTACCAGTAATATTTTGATGAATATGAGAAGGCCCTTGGTGGTGGGCTAGCGTTGCTGCTGCAGGTGTCGCGGGGGTAGCTGGAGCACCTTGAGGTCCAACTAAAGTAGCGGCATTGCTTCTACCGCCGGGCGCATTAGCTTGTTGTATGTTCGGTGTAGGTAGCGGCTGATTATTTGACGTGAAATAATCTGTGGAATTAAATGCTGCATCTGTATAGAAAATCCGTCAAAATTTGATTCCTAAGTTAGGGAAATATTGACATAGTTTAAAAAAATAATTTTAAGCTTTAACTGATACTTTTATTCATCGTCCTCGTTCTTTTTCACACGTTGTCTTCGAAACGTTAATACTGCTACCTCCATGCTAAGTTATGTCCTAATCACGACATACATTGTGAAAATAGGTACCATTTTGGTCATAAAGCATCTTCTCCTAGGTGTTAAAATTATTAATCACTAGCTTTCTGCCCGCGGCTTCGCCCGCGTGGATTTCGGGTTTGGGTGTATAGAGGGTTAAGGGTCATAGCTTTTGCCCACGGCTACATATACGCGGAAGTCGGTTTATGGTGCGAAGATTTTATCGCGCTTCCCGTGGGACTATTCGTTTTTCCGAGATAAAAAATGCCGCAAAACTCCTCAAGAATCACTCTATCTATTGATGAAAACCGCATAAAAATCTGTGCAGTAGTTTTTGAGCGAAGCCTTTATTGCGCATCCCGTGGGATCTGTCGATTTTTCCGGGATAAAAAGTAGCCTATGTTACTCGGGGAGAATGTAGCTTTCCAAAGGTGAAAGAATTTTTGAAATCGGTCCAGTAGTTTAAGCGTGAAGAGGTAACAAACAAACAAACAAATAAACAAACAAACAAACAAACACACTTTCGCATTTATAATATTAGTTGGGATAAGAAGCGCTAATGTATAGTTAATATTTTGATTAAAAATAATTAAAAGTTAAATATCATGAAAACAGTTGAACATTGATTGGATACGATATGTTGATTAGTATGTCAAATAGTCAAAATAGCCTTGAGACGATGGCGTTGACGATGACGAACTAGACGCCCTAAATAGTATTGTTTAGGGCAACTAGTTTCCTAGTGTAGTAGTAATATAAACTATTTGAAATTATCGTAAAGTTATGACGAGGCACTGTTAAGGAGGAGTGAAATTATAGAAACGGTTAAAATCTATAAACACAATAACAACACAAACCTTTTTTACATTACGTTTCGTTGATAGTTAAAAACATTTTTTTGTAGTTTTATTAATATAAACAATATCCATTGTGTGATCTATTTAAATTTAGAATACAGTCCTAAGCAACTTTTTAGATATATGCGAATTTCAATGTCAATTTGACTAGACTTGAAGCATTGAATTTAATTAGCGGGCTAATTACTGATTACGTCTAAGTTACCTACAGTAACCTACAGTAGAATAGATTAAACATTTTATTTCGAGCTAACAGATGAATATCATGTGTATATATTAATTTCTTATGAAATATCTTCCAGCAGCCTACGACAGACAAAGATATTAGGGTCTACAGGGTACAGTAAATAAAATATAATAAAAAAGAAAATTAAATTAATACGCTACTACTACAGTATAGAGCTATAGTATAACAAATACTGCTCTTTGACACACTGTTTAAATGAGCTAACTACCTGGTTAACAATGGATTGAGAGTAAAACTCTATTTTAACAGAACGGACATGAGTAGGATTTTGAAGTAAGATCTGCAAAGGATATTGATTCTTTTAACAATGCAAGGTTGTAGAGAACGGTAAATCGAACGGGGCAGCACTTTATTTACGAAACATTTTTTATAAAAATGAAGAAAATCACTGGATTTTGTAGAGCTTGTTAAGTAGCTCCTCTTTAGCATCCAGATAACAGGCAGTATATTAATGACTAGCTGTGCCCGCGACTTCGTCCGCGTGGAATAGTTATTTTGCGCACCTCAGCTGTTACCCGATCTTGACAACGCGACATATCCAAATTTGGTACCATAAAAACGGTCATTGTGACTAAACCTTAAAAGATAGACATATGCCGTCGCGGACTTTTTTTTAGATCATGTATAGAGGAATAATTCTTTCATACATATTTTTTGTGTATCTTGAACCGTTTTCGCAGCGCACGCAAAGAAAGCCTTCAAAAATGAATAATTTTCCCCGTTTTTTACACATTTACCGCTCTGTCTTTGCTCCTATTGGTCATAGCGTAATGTTATTTAGCCTATAGCCTTCCTCGATAAATGGACTATCCAACAAAAAAAGAATTATTCAAATCGCATCAGAGTTTCGGAGATTACCGCGTTCAAACAAACAAACAAACAAACAAACTCTTCAGCTTTATATATTAGTATAGATTGGAAAAATCAAAGCCTGTGCAAACATAATCGTTATATCAATCGGGAGAAATCTTTGCAAGCAATTCATAGTGAATCGAGAAATGCACTTCACGCCTTTTTAAATTAACATGAAAGATGAGAATCAAGTATTACATCCAGGTCCCTGACCGTAACAGTAATCAGAACATCACCCAGCATAATTTTTAATTATTATTCCGAGAATAATGACGACTATCATCAATAACTGCCTGAATTTTAAAAGGATTAAGTGTGTAGCCGAACGTCTTCGCCAGAGTCTTCTGCTAACTGACAATGTTCATATATTTGCAGATAATCAACATGGGGTAAAACTTGGTACATAGAATTTTAGAGCTTAAATCAATAAAGTGAGTGACGTGTCACGTAGCAGTTATGCGAAGGTGATTTGCCACCACCAACTGGCATAAGAAATCCTCGGGCTTCTGCAAGTTTAGGGTTCTGAAAATAGTTAGGAATAGTCGGCCTTTATATGTTTTGCTTTATCGCGCCAAAACATTAGTTTCTTAATACCAAGATTGATCCATGGAGTGGGATCTCGTTTCACTTTAAATCACTTAATGGCATGCTTATCATATAAATTTGGCATATTAATATGATGCTTGCAAGTTAATATTTCTATTGTAAAAACAAACTGTCACAAAACATGGGTGTAAACATTTTAGTACGAATATGGTTTCATGTTGTGAAAACCAAATTACCATGATTGAATTTGCCACTTAAGTTTTTTAGGGCTTGCCAAGCAAAGTTTTTAAAATCGGAGAATTCACTTGCCAAACCCGAGCGTTTCGCTTGTAGGAATGCTACTTGTGTGATACTTTTTTAAGCATCTTTTCACGTTTATAATATAACATTTAAAGTTGATCTGCTATCAAATAATACATTAAGCTACGAGTATAAAAATGGCGGAGCAAATTTTTTATGTCTGTCTACTATGACTACTCGAGACAAGGACATTAGATGATTCATTATGATATTTTTGTATGTCATTTGTTACAAGAAGAAATAAACACTTACAAGGTGAAGACGTGTGACTTGGTGTATTGCTGTAGCTTAGATAAGGCGACGCCGTCATGTATGGATAATACCTGAAAAAAAATCAAAAGTAATTTAATTAAAAAATATATATATCAATTTTAAGTAAATAATCTAACTTGAGATTTTAAATTTGTTATGTTAGTTTCCAAAAGTGTCTAGTAGTGCTATAAAACAAAAAAAGAAGGCACAAAGTTTGTGTGATAAAAGCGACATTTGATTGAAAATTTCATTCTAACCTTCATACTTATATAACTTTTTGGCAAATAAGAAAGTGTGTTTCAAGCTTTTTGTAACATAAAAGTCAACGTAAGACATTGATATATTTTGACTATTCTACCAGTTTGTTTGCTCCACGAATTGTTAATTTCTGTTCTGCAGGAATAGTTGCTGATAACTCGTAACTTATAATGTACTGCCTCCTTACATAATGAATTTATTACGAATGAGATGCGTAAATTGTGGTGTCACCACGCAATAAAAAAGCAATTTTTACAAAGCAATTTTTTTCCAAAACCTTTTGTGTTTATGCACAAAGTTGTAAAGAAGCTTCCTGATTAGTCAAAAGACTATCACGTCGACATTATCCAACTTCAGTGAGGGTTTAGTTGGATATTAGCTATAACTGATGTTTATAAAATGGTGTCATTACATCAACACAAATATATCATGATACCATTCACGATTAAGCCAACAACACCTGATCCATAAACTTAGCACGTGCCCTTTCAGTGCAGCGAAACTTAGCATGAGGTCATAAAGCTTGATCTATCCAAACATGTAATAAACATTCCGAAACTCATTGAAGACAAATAAACCTTAACAAAATTTACAGAAAGTCTAAAATATACGACCTACTCAGAACCGAACATTAAGATCGAAATTACATACATAGCACAGTTCATTTTCCTAAAAAAAATATAAATAAATGGGTCAATATGAACAATCTAGCTATTGTGAGTAAATAAGAGTTTTACAACTTTTAATAGGACAGCTTGACAGAATTTGAGAAGAAATTCAAAGATGTGAAGTTGACACATCCGCACTGTACTAGAGTGGTTGACTGACAAGGTCATCTCACTCTCACTCATCACCCATCACCTTGATACAAAATAGGCTTATCCCCTTGGTGGAGACGATCTTGAACGGATTCAAATAACAGTTATTATAATAATTTTTGAACTATCAAATAAAAACTATGGACAGCAATTACATAATAAATCTTAACAATAATATAAAAAAAGAAATAAAAGTTATCCGGTCGAGCTGCTAGCGAAACGAATCTTTATCATCTTATCTGCAAAGGAATTTCTACATTAGGGTGGTTAACAAATTTTTTGTCCGACAGCACAGTCTACAATTTCACCAAATAATTTATAAACTGATGATATTCACGATTAAACAAAAAATAAACGACAATTCTTACCCTCCTTGGGTGTTTGACCGCGGCTGCTGATACGTCTGCATGCCCATAGATTGGAACACCACGGGGTGGTACATGACTGTACCCGCGCCGCTGGGTGCCGCTTGGCTAGGCATGAACTGCTGCTGCTGTTGCCTGTATTGAAAAACAAAACACTTTTAATAACACATTGTAAGATATAAGAATGCATATTCTATTCAACGAGGAACCCATTAATCATAGTGACTCAACTCTATGGACTCGGCTCTAGTTTGATTCTAGTTTAATCCTCGATATGGAATTAACAATCCCCACTATCCATAATTGATTAACTTGCTACAATCATTTTATATTTAATGATGTCTATTTGTCATAGTGTTGTAATGTATAATAACAATTTAATGTAGCAAATTATTACAACTGCTTACAATAACAAAACCTGCAAAAATAATAATAAGAATTATGTGTTAAGTAGTTAATTTACTGTTTATTAAATTTATATTCTAAATATTATTTATCTAATAATCATGAATTATTGTAATAATAGAGTCTACAAAATGTTCCACGCGCAAAGATTATTAACAAACTATAGAATTGTTGTACTAATTATGACGGAATTATGCGAATTTTAGTTATGAATATAAATCCTTAAGACCCAAATTGCACTATAACTTACAAAACCTTAACGAAACTTAATTACAAATAAACATTTTTTTTTTAGGTTTAATTCAAAATTACATTAAGCGATACGAAATGAGCAAACGTAATTTTTTTAATATACTGGACGCGTCAAATACGTTGTGAGGTCGAACTGGGCATCAGACTTTCGGTTACATTGCAAATTCGAAGTCATTTATTAATTATAAGTGGTGCGTAAATATATGTATAACGGAACGCATATGTCAACATTTTTTATCGAGGGTTGAACAATTATAACTGTATTCCCTACCTACCCTAATCCTATCCTTATTGGGACTGATTTAACGTTCACACTTCATTTCGCGTACGGATTTCCGATTGTCATCTCGGGTCGAGCATCTCAACCGCGAATCTATCGTCGAAGTTTCCAATCAGCCGCGATCTACGCGCTATCGTATTCGCGTATCGCGAATAAGCAAGAAGACAAACACGGAGAAAGAATATTTAAAGACGAATCAGGAAGAACGTCTATAACATCCAGTACGTGACGTGAACCAGGTCGGTGCCAATTGACTTTCATCTTTACTTGTTTTAACCCGTGATACTTTCTGGTCCTTCGAGCCGGACCATCATTTTCCTATAAAATCATCTAATTTTCAATTATCAGCAGTTGTAATTTTATACCGTCATATTTTTTACAAATAACGGTGAATTATTTATATCATTCATTCACCACTCATTCGAATACTATTTTTTATTTCTAACCTGACAACATTATATTTATTAATAACCATAAATAAGAATTGGATATTCATCGATTCTGCACCAAAAATCATTAAAAGGCGTCGTTTTAAACAGTGATTCCATACTTGTGTCTGATGAAAAGATTCATATATCTCGTTTGATATACTTTCGGGCTTTTGTAAATTGTATAAAAAAAAGATTATGAATCCATGAATTCAGTTTCATTTTTGTATTATGTTCTTCTGGAAAATACTAACGCAGTGAGATATTTGACCAATTATTCCAATACATAATCTTGAAACAGTTCTGAATCATTATCACTAACAAACTCACTGGGTGACGTAAAGCTTTCTATTTCTCTCTTATCAACACAAATAATCCAAAAATCTAATTTTCCTTTGAAGGCAGTTATTATGTTACAGGCCTAGAACACTACTGTCTGTTTATCTTGCAATGAAAGATTTAATTCGTTCAATTTTTGAAAGATTTCAACCAAAAAAGACTGTTGGAATAACCAAGTTTTATCATACAAACAGTCTTTTAAATTAAAAGAACTGTATGAAAGAAATCAAAGGCTCAGAAAAAATTCAAGGGCTCAAAGTTCAAATAGCCTTGTTTTTACCCCGAGACAACAATCTTTCCAGCTCTTTTACAAAATGGAGGACCAAAACTATTGATGTTAATCCACACCATACTAATATCAAGCTTGGCTCAAGGATATATCCCAGAACCCTGGAGAGAAGTCAGAGCCATCTTCATCCCAAAACCCGGTAAATCAAGTTACCCCGAGGCAAAATCTTGCAGACCTATAAGCTTAACGTCTTTCCTCCTAAAAACTTTGGAAGACTATGTGATAGATACTTAAGGGACGGAGCGCTGAGACACCTCCCGCTTCATCACAATCAACATGCCTACAGCTCAGGCAAATCAACTGAAACAGCTCTCCATGCCGTAGTCACTAGAATAGAATCGGCAATAGAGAACAAAGACGTATGCCTGGGTGCTTTTATAGACATAGAAGGTGCCTTCGATAAAACGAACTTTAACAGTATAAATACAGCCCTCGAAAGACATAAGGTAAATCACACCATAACAAGATGGATTCAGAACATGCTTAGATTCAGAGTAGTTAGATTAGACAACAACCAAGCACAGGGGGCAATAGTGGCCAGAGGTTGCCCACAGGGGGGAGTACTTTCACCACTACTCTGGAACTTGGTTGCCAACGAACTCATAGAAAAGCTAAACAGGAAAAGTTACTTCACAATAGGTTATGCTGACGACCTGGCTATACTGATTTACAGCAAATCGACAAATATGGCCTGCGACCTGATGCGAAGAGCTTTCCTCATAGTAGAAAACTGGTGCGCTGAATATAAATTAAATGTCAACCCATCGAAAGCAGAACTCGTATTGTTCACAAAAAAACGTGTATTCGGAAACTACAGACTACCGAAACTCCTTAACACCGAACTCCCACTCAAAACGGAAGTTAAATATCTCGGTATAATACTTGATAATAAATTATCATGTCAAAACACATAGACTCCAAACTTGACAAGGCCAGCAACACCTTCTGGCAATGCAGAAGGCAAAAGATGGGGTCTGAACCCCAAGCTCACGCTTTGGCTGTATACCGCCATCATCCGACCAATGATAAGCTACGGAGCACTGGTCTGGTGGCGTAGAACAGAACTGTCCACCGTAAAACAGAAACTACAAAGTTGGCAAAGATTGATAAGCATGGCAATCACGGGTTGTATGAGAACAACCCCCTCTACTGCACTAGAAGCCTTACTCAATCTAACACCACTTCACCTCTTTATACAACAGGAAGTCACACTCACAATGATTAGGCTAAAGGAACTAGATCTTCTCAGCAAGACCCCTACCCCACACACGCGCTCCCTGAAGGAAGCCATGATTGAACTCCCTTTGACGGAAGCCCCAAACGACGGAATGTACATCCGATACTGCTTTGACAAGAAGTACAAAATCCAGCTCCGTGATGACGGAAAGGAGGCCTCAACATAAAAGATCTAAGAATCTTCACAGACGGATCCAAAACAGATTCGGGATCAGGATGTGGTGTTTTCTCATATGACTTTAACATGAACATCTCCATACCTATGGGAATTCATAACACCGTATATCAGGCTGAATGCGTGGGAATCATTACCGCCGCCAAAGAAATACTGAGAAGGAACATAAAAGGACAACACATAAGAATCTTAACGGACAGTAAATCTGTATTACAATCACTGTCAAACAACCAACATTAATCCACGAATGTCACCACGTCTTGATGATGGCAGGGAGGGATAACCTCATCACCCTACAATGGATAAAAGGTCACAGCAACTCGTGCGGCAACGACAAAGCGGACGAGTTAGCTCGAAGAGGATCAGGAATGAAGGTCTACGGACCAGAACCAATAGTGCCTCTCCCCAAACAATGGTCTAAAAACCAAATAAGAAACAAAACTAAGCAGCTCCATAGCGAGACCTGGAGAAACACTGAAGACTGCAAGCAAACAAAGACGGCATTACCAGAAATAAACACAAAACTGTCAAAGAACATCCTTAAACTAAACAGGAAACAACTCAATCAGATAACCGCGGCAATAACTGGCCACGGACCTTTTAACAAACACCTCTTCAACCTAGGTTTCACTGACAGCCCCATGTGCAGAGCATGCTTGGAGGCAGAAGAAACGGCCGCACATGTGATCATGGAGTGTCCAGGTGTGGTGGACTACCGGGTAAGACATCTCGGACAGCCGAGCTCACTGCCGGAGGTTTTCGGTAAGTTAAAAAACCTATTGAAATTACTGGACGAGCTAAGCTGGCGAGAATAGCAACATCATTCCCACACACGCAAAATAGGCGCTTAGACGTCGAGTTGCGGAAACCAGCCCGTTTGACCTTATATACCTTATATACCCCGAGACAGCCATCGCATTTCTGTATGGAGCAGCAGTGTTTTATGTTTGCTGCCACAATCTTCACACAATAATGAGAACAATCGGGATTGTAATGGTCGTGATTCGATAAAATTAATTATTTTCAAAGCTTCCTCCATAAATAATTTTAGATTTGACGGGTATTTCCTTTATCGCAAGTGCTTGTCTATGCAGGATGCAATGGCTGGAACAACAATTAGGCGCTTTATTTTTTATTCGTGACACTAGTCCTGCTGTATTACCAATCATCGCCTTGGCTCCATCTGTACAAATATCAATGTAATCGTTCCATCAAAATTTTTTTTTCCTCAAAGAATGTAATTTTTTAAAAATTTCCTCTCCAGCAATGTTTGTGGGCAGCGGTGAACACATAAGCATATCTTCTTCAAAAGAACGAAAAGAACATATGTATATCTTCCATTAACCAGCAAGACCACCGACATCAGTAGACTCATCTATTTGCAAGACGAATTGTGTTTTTTGTAGATGTGTAACAAGTTCTTGTTTGACGTAGCTTGCCAGATCATGAGTTCGCCGTAGCTTTACAGATCATGAATTCGCCGTAAAACAGTATCGTTTGATAGCGGCATAGAAAAAGATGATTTGCAGATTTTTCATCAATCATACATTTTGTATGTCAACACACATGGTTTCATTAAATTCTAATGCATGTGCAACGCGATAGCTAACTAAATATGATGCCTCCATCGCCTTTTCATTAATAGTTTGGGTTACATGTATTATAGTTTTTTGACTTTCCACTAACTGTTCCCAATAACTTTTTAGGTATAAAAAATTCTTTACACTCGGGAAGTACAGTTTCTAAATGTCGGCGCAACTTGGCAGGTGCCATGGAACTAGTAGTTTACTACATAACGTGCAGAGAGGTTAACCGTTGGAATAAACAAATCTGAAACTGATATATGATTCATCATAACTTCTTTTTTCCCCTTTGAAACCGTCGCACCTGACATCGTTGCGTTTTTGTCTGTTATGGTAATTGTTGTATACTCGTGCGGTATTCTCTGCCCTTACTACTTTGAATCTTCGTCGGAAGATGTAATTGCATTCCATTCTTCTTTATTGATGTTTCAGTTCAAGAAGGAAGTAGAATCATAAACACTTTGTTAGCACTGGCAGGAATGTAGTTATCGCTCCGAACGCCAATCGTCAACTGGTCAGGCGCGATTGTCGCTATAGTCCTAGCCTCGATCTCGAAGTTTCTGAAACCCTAGGGTTTCACGGAACACACTTAGAGTATGGCTGACCCAAACTAACTAATAGTTCATATTTTTTTTAGTCAGTACTTACGTTTCACAGTATGAGAATAAATTTATTTCTAAATCTTTACCAAATATGCCTAGAATATTTTGATTTAGGCTTTTCTATAATGGTCCTGGCTATAATGGACGTGGTCAGAGGCCACCTCATTTGTTACTATTTAATTTAAATTAAATAAACGCAGAAGAACGGTTTTATTCCCGTAAGCGTTATTACCCCGTTAGATTAGGAACTATGCATTAACAGTTTAGTTACACGTCGGTTGCAAGCTATTAGCAAAATTAGCCTACAAATATTATACCTATCAAACATGTATATTAGAATCCCTAGAAAAAGTATTCACAAACAACTGCTATAAACGAATAGAGATCACCGATGCATTGTATCTTGTTGGTTTTACCACAAAGAAAATAATGGGTCCCGTAGTAATTAATTCTAAATTTAGAGTTAGTATGCTATGATTACCTAGGGTGTGTGTTTGGTCGAGTAGCATGTTGTGTAGGCCTATATTGAAAATTACCGCCGTACTGGGGCCGTGTCTGTGGCGTTTGATTCGGAGGTGACACGAAACTATGACCACCCTGGAATAAATAAAAAATGAAATATTTAAGTCGTGAAATAATCAATAAAGATAAACAAGTGAAAATTCACATAAAGAAAATACACACAAATAGAAATAATATACAAAATATACATATATTTTTATAAAATATTCAATTTCAGTGAACACAAAAAGAATGTTCCTATTAAATTACTAGTTTATGATTCCTGAAGTTATATTACATGTATGATTTTTACCTTACATCATTAATTGGAATTTTTGATTTAAACATAGTATTTTCGATAAATGGTGGTTAAACCTGTATAGTAGAGTGTACTGTAGAGAACAGAAAATGAAATTACTTTTTATAAAATTAACTGTGCATATAGGTATTCGCAAAAAGTTAGATACTCATCTAAAATCGTCGCTGAAAACTACTCGGTTTATTGGCATCTCTAAAGTATTTCAGTCGACTTAATAATGCTTGTTTGTTAATAAAGTTGTAAACAAAACAACTGATTGTATGATACTTATTACTAGAAAGAAATTCAACATTACACACTCTATTAGTTAATTCAAGATCAGTATGATTTATCGACATCATTTGATTTGTATTATGAAGTAACCTAGGTAAGTCCTACAACCAGTTAGAATGATATGAATATACATATATAAACAAGCTCTTACATTACAATATATATAATTTAATCATTTATTTTGATGGCACTCTATGATCTTAACCATTTAAATAGATATATGAAATAAGTAGGTACATTGATGCAGTTAAATAACTAAGGCTTGGCTCAGGTATATTTTCCGAATAGACCTACAATAAAAATCCCAATATTTCAACAATATATATTTTTATATATACACATAATACACAACTTCTTTAGCCCCCCTTGACATCCCTCTACGCCGGGGCCGGTGCCGTCCTGGTTGGATACCCAGTCCTCAAGTATTATAAAAGTTTAATTCAAAGAAATAAAACTAAGATACGCTTTAAAAAGTACTTCTAAATTCAATGTCGTCAATATATATATATATATATATATAATATATATATATATTACGGAACTTATTTTTTTTGGAATTTAGATATTTTTTGGACCGGATTTTTTTCTCTGAGTCGTCCTATATTATATAAAAAGTCGACAGACTTTTTGTAAGTTGGATCAAGCTCCTTTAGAATATTATAAAAGTATAATTTGCGAGATTTACTATATTTATACGTTAATAAAACTTGAATCAAACATAAAGTCAAATATGTACCGACCATTGTGTTTTTAGACATATCCTGAGGAGGTGCTGGTGGCGCCGATGGCTGGGGTGGTTGTTGCACCCGCAGTGCAGGCTGCCCAGCCGGCTGCGTCGCACCGGCCGTACTGGGCATGTATGCCGCTCCGCTAGCGCCTGCAGGGTGGTAACAATCCACCGACCCTATAAGTAATATGTATTGTTTTACATAATTCCTATAAAAGTAAATACAAATATAACTTAGAATTTTTTATATACTCACTATGCGGTGTTGACGCCCGAGGATAACTGTGATGCGCTAAGGAAACATTAAGTATTTAAAAACACGTCATTACAAAAACAATTATATTACTTTATAAGAAACACGCCAGCATCATGGTCTCGCTAAAAGCAACCTTACTTCAAAACACACTGCCAAGAAAAAGAAAATTATGAAGTATTACGAATATAATTTTATTTCATACTATATCACCAACTTACTGGCTTGCGAGAGTAGCCTATAATGATGCGGTTGGTGAGACGGCGGCGGCATGCAGTTTGAGTTTGAGAAGCGATTCGTTGACGATTCGAGTTTATGGGGATTGTGATTATTTTGCTGCTGCATAAATTGCATTGATACATTGTTGTGGGTCTGAAGGGTTATTGGATTAGTATTCATATGCTGCGCCACTTGCGACTGTGACATATTCATAGATGGTTGCAAATTTTGTGCATTATGCTGAGGTTGATTTACATGACTGCTGAATGGGTGGGATAATGTGTTGTAACCGCCGTTTAATCCTCTTATGGCTACCATTGTAATTTCATGATACAAATAATCTTTTAAAAATTGTACGAGCCCAATGTTGAATAATTCCCAAAACAATGGGGACACAACCATCGGCATATGGCGACAACTTAATTAATATAATATCATCTCTTAATACTGTTCATAATTTTAATCACATAATGTTTCTTACAAGTGTACGTATGTATAAAAGTAACTCATGTATAAAATATAAAATCCAAAGTCGAGCACCGGTTTCAATAGTCACAATACACGAATAATGACGTTAAATTACAGTTTAGATTCACGAAGTGCATCTCGCTAAATCTTTGCAGTCCGCATTCACAATTCAAACAGTAATTTAATGCAGCATGGAGAAAATCGATAAGGAACGGCGCGCCACATTGCTGCCCGCTCGCACGTAAATTAACAACACCACTACCGTGAACACTTGAACTTTGCGTCAAAAAACGAATGTTTACTTTCAGTATAAAAAAAATATAACTTATTAAGTCCTACAGCGTACGTTTAGTAATAATTATTGCGAAAGGTTTCGGGAAACGTCCGATGAATGGTACTCGTGCCATCAGTTTCATCGCAAATATACATGTATATATACAAAGGCGTATAGAGAGAGAGAGAGACGAAGTATTTTATACCGTTCAGTGCTACAATTTTGGGGCGTTCCCTGTGCTTTGGGGCTGCCCACGTTATTCACTTTAGATAGGGTCGTATCGCTTAGGGTACGGAAGCTAGATACATTGCTGTTTAAAACCGGCAATGCTAGAAACAACGTTTTCTAGAACGGCAATGGATTACGTGTAAAGATTTTTGTTCATAAGCTTTAATGCTAATAGTAGATATTCAGACTCTGCCAGTGACAAGGGGAACAGCAGGATAATGCTTTTGGGGTATGTGTTGCTAGACTAAAAAACAGGCGTCGCTTTATCGACATGGAACAATATAGATAATACATAAATATTACTATGATTTCAATACCCGAAAAACTACGGCTCTTCTGTTATTATTTTAATAAATAGAATAAAATCACTGATAATAAACCGTATGTTGTAATTTGCTGAATTGTATTTTCTCACGAATGCAATGTAGACATAACGCCGTGCCGAGCCGTGAAAAACTACGCGTGAGACAACGTTGTGTAAAATACGAGTATGTTGTGCATAAAAAACATATTAGCGTGCAATTTTTATAACGTCTAATTACATTTTTCATTGTATTTAGGGTTAAGTTGTAAAATTATGTAAATACCAACTAGAAAAAAATTATATCATGCATATTACGTGGGGCATACTGAAAGATTCTGGATCCTGCTACTAAGAATAAAAAAAGTATTATTTAATTCAAAAAATGAACTCTTTGGGAATGTTTTTTTTTATTTGTGATTTATTTGTGATTGTCTTCTTTTCATTGTTTTTTTCAAAATTTGTGTGTCGCTATCAAAATGAATTTAACTCGTGAACATGTTCGTTCTATAATATTTATGGCTTTCTTTGAGTTGTCAACGACTTCAATTGGCATTTGGTGATGTAACACCATGTCGCAGCTCCGAATATTTGTAGTTTGCAAAATTTTGACGTGGATATTTCTTGACTCCGTACGACAACTTATTAGCAAAAAAATTACTTGCCGTGTACTTTGGGCCGATTTGGACCGAGAGGTGGGCCGACAAAAGTTTAGTAGAAGCATTCGCATTTAAAACTTATTACAGTAAATATTGAAGATCAAAAGATAGTGACTGCAGAATGCTACGTTAACACTTGTTTGTGCAATCTTAGAAAAAGTTCGCGAAATGTATTCTTGAAACCATATCCTCCTTCAACACCATACTCACCCTTTTTTTTTTTTTTTTTTTTTTTTTGTTTCCCTGAGGAAAATGCATTAAATTGCATACCCCGGCTGTGGCGAGCCGGGGTTATGTGGGGCTCTCCTCCCCAGAAGGGGGAGGCCTACCCACTAAAAACCTCAGGGATGGCCTTCCTCAGGCTTGTAGGGAGCCCCCGGGAACAGAAAGCTTCTTCCAGGAACCCCCAGCCTCCGCTCCCCCGTCGACACAGGGGAGCCCTCCTCGGGGAGGCTTACTACCTCCCCCGGTCTCCTCCACCGACGACGCCCCCCGGCCACGGAAGGGGCGTGGTCCATCCCGGGTCGCCGTAGCAGTCGCGACTTACTCGCGCCCGCCGGCGACCCGCGGCGGCGCCGCAGCTGTGCTACCGAGCCCGGCGCCGCCTTCTTCGAGCGGGATCAGCCATCTCCCGACCCCGCTCGGCGGCCTCCTTCTGGAGCATCACTGCCTCACAGAAGGAGGCCACAGCCCTCCAACCTCCTCGTCCGCCAGCATTGCCGCAATCAATGCTGGCGGAGACAGATCTCGCCCGATCTCTGCGACCAAGACTCGGCGTTCGGAGGCCCACGCGGGGCACTCCGCCAGCGTATGCTGGGCCGAGTCGAGGTCGGATGCGCAGTGGTGACAATGTGTCGATCCCTCCCGTCCTATTCGACACAGATACTCACCGAAGCAGCCGTGCCCGGTGAGTATCTGAGTCAATCGGTAGGTGACCTCCTCCTTCCGTGGAGCCAAGCTTCGAGGTGCGGGAGTACGGCACCGACGGCCCGCTGGCGCGCGCAGATCCGTAATTCGAGCTGCGCACGCCAGGCCGCCACAATCCGTCGGTGCCACTCCCGCTTAGGCACTTCGTGCGCGGGTTCCAGGGCGCTCCCCCCATCGCCCCCCGGCCGACACGCCGCGACGCATACGTCGCCGCGTACATGTCGGCCAGGATGTCGAATGGGGGGGAGCGTCCCAGAACCGTCGCCGCCTCGTACGAGATTGTACGGTAGCCTCGCACGATCCGTATGGCCATTATCCGCTGCAGGCTCCGTAGCAGAGCTCTGCAGCGGGGGGACCTCGCGCAGTCTTGCGACCACACGGGAGCCCCATACATGGCCACGGATCGCACGACGCCCTCGTACAGGCACCATACTCACCCTGATATCTCAAATGTAGAACTGATGATGCATCCACCTTACAGCCCGGTTTTCAAACGATGTGACTACTTTACATCTCTGAAACGGCGGTTCTTGCGTTACATGAAGCCATTGTAGAGGTTCTTAAAAAAGGACTAGCTTGATTGCTTTATAAAATGGTTCCAGAGAATGCAAAACTGCATTACTTTGAACAACAATAAATATATCGTAAGTCTTTATTTATTACAATTCAAAATCATTCACAACACAATTTCTTGTTGCGTAAGTTCTTAGCGTGGTAGTGGTAATCTTTTTCGTCAAACGCAGACTCCAGTTTTTATTTCATCCACTACAGACATCTTTATAATTTAACAGTGCGAAGCATGCTTTACCGTCGATGCCTACTTTTCAAACCTACTGTTCTATGATTGCCGCTAACATTCTCAACTGAGAGAATTTGACACCACGATGACTTAAGGTGAATCTTCAATGCAATTCCAGGAAATAAACTTGAGTCTTTTCAATGCAATTCATGTAAATAGACCTTCATGCTTGATTACGCATGGTTTTTTTAGTGTATAAACCTTGGCAAAATGGACTTCTTCGTTGATATTTTTTGGTGTAGTATAGAACAGGGGTGGCCGACTTGATCAGACCCCGAGATCTACTGTTATCTGGCGAAACCCTGTGCGATCTACCAATCACATAATTGAAAACTTAAATCGAACTGCATAGTTTATTACAGAAATAATGTAGTAGTTTATATTTTGTTAAAAGAGAATAATAAAATAAAAAATAATTATTTTTAATTAGTTTCTCACTTAAAATAAGTTTTAAGTAGGAAAATGCCGACTCACATAAATATGTTGAACCAAAACACGAAAGAAGTTGTTCAACACATTTCATCAAATTTGGATATTTCTCATAGGAAACCAATACCCAGAAATTAATCAAGACCTGAGGATGACCTTGCCTTTAGAAATATGTCACAGCGCAGAGTAATAATTTCGTTTTGAAGTATAATGTGGTCCATTTGAATTGTATCTGCAAATTTTAGAGCCATTTCGTTGATACTACTATGCGCCCCCGCGTCCCACACGCTTCCCATCCCGCTTATTGTTCATGCATGCCGAAAACAAAAGAGCTAGCTATACTGCGTAGAATAGAGGATATAATTTACTTGACGGAACGGCGATTGACAATACAATACAAGATGATACTTGCAGCAGTTAGTGATTATATTGTGCAGTATGTTCTACGTATTCATATTTTTTGCCTAGTCAAGATCGACTGGACTAATGGTCGCAATCGATCGGTCGATCGCGATAGACCGGTTGGCCACCCTGGTATAGAACATACAAATAGACCTCTGCAGTATCGTATGCCCCCAGCTGCTTCTACAAGTTACAGAATACAATGAACAAATATTAATAGAACTTTAGAACCACTGCCGCCTATCAGATGTAACGTATATATTCGACATCAGTGGGTTCTATACAAATTATGAAAAAATATAAGTTCAACATTTTAATACCATATATTAATAAAATTGTAAGTTCTACATTACGGGAATGTGAAATTCAATTCAGTTCGAGATTTCAGATTAGACGTTACAGGTTTTCAACCTTATTCATCTTTTACGGATGACTACATTGGTGACCAGCAGGTTAAATTTTGTAGTTTAATGTTGGCAGTGTAAATTGTCACGGCAGATAAAGAAAATACTAGTATACCTAATACTACTGTACTAGTGGTATAATACGGTAGATAAATATAAACCATAGATTGCGTTCAGTGTTGATAGCTGAAAGTTACAACTTGATTATTCGACGATCAGGCAATTTGAACGATAATCTTCGCAAAATCGAAGTATTGTTGGTATGTACTGCACGACGGACAGCTGCCCAGACAAGCTTAAACGTAATATAAGCTTTTTATTAAAGGCCACTGTAGGGTCGATAAACATTTCAGTCATTTGTCGTTGGCCGTCGAGGATGTCGTTGGGCTCTTCCTCCCCAATGTGGCCTACTCAAGCGCAAGTAGTTAGTAACGGATTCAATGTGCAAATAGTACCAGAGCTTGGAGCTCAATTTGGAATGATTTAAGTAATTACAGTAATTTAAAACACTGTCAGGTTTGTTAAACAACTAGCACGTTCAAGATTGATCTATTATAATTATATAAAAGCGTAGATAATTCGGTTTATCTCTCTAAGAACTATGCCAATTCCATTAGTGACCAAGGTTAATTTTATATCATGCGACAATAACACTATTTTTACAATATATGACGGAATAAAAAAATTTCTATAACACTTTTCATGTCACTTCTATTACTGCATATTTGTTGTAGCAGCAGCATTACCAATATATTTATACCTTTTAAGAAATAAATTCGTTTTTGCTCTATGTACTAGAATTACTATAATTCCGTGCTGTTTTGTCCACGTGTTGATGGGTTTATAAGTACATATAGGTGGCGATGTAGACAAAGCAACAACGCAGTTAACGATGTTTCTAACTCAACCGTACACAACTCAACTAACAAGATGGCTGACGATTTATCAAATCATATTAATAATCTATTATATAAACATTCATGTCATTATTAGACAAGTTAACACAAATTCATTCAAATAATTACTAATTATGACTATTTCCTGATATATATAAATATTTTCAATTACAATATAATATCTATATTGTTTTAGATATTTAAAAAGAATTAAATCGGATTTTATTATTTACATTCCTAGTTACATGAACATTTTCCCTTATTTATCTCTTAATAATTGGTTGAAATTATATATGTTTTATAAGTTTTGTCCTCATTACAACATAGTGGCTTTTTTACTGTTATTTAGATATAAAAGGCAAGCTATTTATCATGCTAGGACGACTTTAGAATCTTACAATAGAATAGATGACTACAACTGAATATGCCTATTAATATTATATAAAAGAATATCAAAGTTGAGCAATTTCTATGTCATGAACGTAACTCAATATAGAAATTTCACTTTAATTTTGTATTAATATTGCTTTTAGATTAAAAAAAATGTACAATTTCTTTTTATATTCTAATGAAACGAATACATAAAAGTAACATTATTTAATATAGAAAGTATATGTATAAACGTAAAAATAACAAAGTTATTAGCAATTTTGTTTATACGCTCATACAAATTAGGCGACTAGTAAATTATGACGTCACGATTGCAGCATTCGTATGGAGCGTTTAGTTAGAGCGACCCGAGCGACAATACTTTTGAAGATACAGCGCCGCAAACAATATATCATCAAAAGTAATAATTGTAGATACGTCGTTACTTCTACAATATTTGTCATCTAAAAGAGTACTGTTACTATGTATAGAATAAAAAAAATTGTCATCTAGCCAACGGGGAGCATGCAATTATAATATTTATGAAAATTTTGTTATTAAAATGATAAAAAATATAAAAGTAGGGCCACTGCAAGGTTTATATTTAAAATGATGTTGTTTTTGAACAATAATTACGAATCAAAAGAAACGTGAAACGGAAAGGATTTAAAACACCAATCAGCGTTCAGTGACGTCACTCCTGTTATGACAACTTATTTAAGATTATAAGTTGTAGCAAAAGTGAACAATTACACCAAAATTAAGTGCAATTTTTTTGAATAAAAATGGAAGTTGGATTTGCCAAAGTTAATGTTGAAATGGTAGTGACATTTTTTGTCGAAAGTGCAGTTTTCAAGTGTAGAAATTGAAACTACTCCAAGTAAATTGTAGAATAGATTTGACGACACGTTTAGCGCAGTGGTCGCGTAATCAGCTTCTACGCAACGGGTCGCGGGTTCGATTCTCCGCACGAGATTTTGTATGACTTACAAAAATTTGTTACGGTCTGGGTGTCTGTGCGTGTGAGATTTTTATGTTTGTGACTGCACCCACGACACAAGATAAAAAGCCTAGTGTGGGGCAACATTTATTTTTTAAATAAAAAAATTAAAGGGAGGGGAATGAAATGAAAAGTTTGGGTAAGAGGTAGGTAACTGTTTCTTTTGTGGACAAGCAGATTAACAAGTTTACAATAAATATATCCGCCGACTTACGTCAAAGTGTAAATTTGGGGAATAAATGTCATTCCTCTTCGCCGCTTGAAACCACATTTATTCCATGGGAAGACGTGGGGAGACGTGTTTCACGAAGCCAGCAATGGCCTGGGTATTGTTGCCGATTGGCTGAAAAAACATCTGCTCACTCTAAACACCGCCAAGTCCAAGTTCTTGTGTTTTTACAAGACCGCCCTATCCCTACCTCCGACGGATGCAAAATTGATAATTCACTCTTGTACTCCCAACTTTAACTCTTGCCGTCTCAACGTGTAATTGCGAAAAACTTGGAAAGGCTTCTAGCATCAATTACCTGGGGATCATTATAGATGATAGGTTGTCTTTTCAAGAACACATTACCGCCTTGGCAAAGAAAACAAGAAAGTTTATGTATGTGATGAAATTCCTACGTGATGTTGCATCCTGGAACCTCTTGAAAACCATTTACATCACTTTGTGCCAATCTGTTCTGTCGTATTGTGTTGCGATATGGGGGGGCGCAGCGTCGTCGCACTTAATAGCACTCGAACGATCCCAACGAGCGGTTTTGAAAACAATGCTGCGTAAGCCAATGCTATTCCCGACTATCAGCTTATATCAGGAGTCACAAGTGCTTAGTGTTCGTAGACTGTATATATTTGCCATCACCATCCAAGCCCATAAAGAAAGTCTAAATCTAATTGAATACCAATGTATTTTGAAAAAGCGTACTTTTAGACTTCCGCTTCCAACAGTGAGAACCGCTTGAGCTACACGTTTTGCTTTATTTAGGAAACCTTTTATTTACAACAAAATTAATGCTATTTATAAATTATGCCAGCTCAGTTTGCGGAATGCGAAATATAAACTTAAATCTGAACTTTTGTCGTGGACTTATCGAGATTCTGAAGACATCTTGATGTCTTTTCGCTAATTTATATTTTGTATTTTACTTATCTGGGTGCGTCAATTGGTGTCGGTATTCTAGTGTGTGTATGTTTTGTTTGTATTATTAGTTACTTGAATTTCTACTTGTAAGTGTATTCCTTAAAATTGTTAAAATGGTTAATTTTCATATTACGTAAACAAAATACAAAAAATCCCACTTTACAAGCTATGCTTAGTGTGGGTTTTTTTTTTAATAATTCCGAAATTTTTTGTAATATGTTCTTTTCAGAAATAAAGTTATTATTATTATTACATTATTCTCAGTTTTGGGTCAGAAGGTCCAGTGAAAAACAATATTAGGAAACTTATTTGAAGTAGATGGACACATTGGCACAAAACATACGTCCACGCGGCTTTTTTTTTCGGAGTATCAATGACATAGTTATGATCACCTGATGTTGATGGATAGTCCATTGTAAATTTTTACAAAATAATACCTTGAAAGTCTAGATAAATGCAAAAACAACTAAAGTCAGCAATGACACGCGCAGTACAATCAGTGAGCCAGTGACAATGACAGACAGAAGTGACCTCATACGAACTATAGGTCCGTTTTAGCGCAAAAATTTACAATTTTCAACCGCATTTTTTTTTCAGTAATATACAGTCTATTCATTTTTTAATAATACTTGTGGTTTATTCTACGTGGAGTTCTTTAAAATGAGCACTAAAATAAAAAAATATATATCTTTTTTTACAGGTTTGAGGAAGGAGATTTCGAACTATCAAATCACGCAATATAATACATATTATGGCGTCGTCGTCGTTTAAGCGACGACGCCAGTGCTGGCGCCCGGTTTGACAAAATAGTCGGCTACCTGATAATCACAAAAACAGCAGCATTCTTTAAACAAACACGGTCAATCGGCTAGACTAAACTCAAACTGTTGTTGTGTAGGTGGCTTTGCGAGTATCATTTTACGCTATTATTTACATTACAGATACTGTTGTCATTATAATTACTACAAATTTTAAGATATGTATACACCATGCCTTTCAAACATGGCTAAAAAATATAGGAAATATATCAAATTCTAAATACAGAATCTCACGCTTGGATAACTTATTTTAATCCATTTCAGTAACTGATCCGGCGAACTTCATGCCTCTTAACAAACAATGAATAATCGTAAGCTGTCAAATGTGACAGATAAATAAATAAGCAGTTTCCTTGAGAATTTCTCTAACCAAAGGACATGGACAAAAAGTGGGCCTCAATCATGTGCAGAGACGTAAGATATATCAATCCATAAGTAATTTGATGTTCATCAATTTACAATTTATTATATTTTTTTTTAATCCCCCGTTTTTCTGGAATTTATGTTTGAAAGTATCTAGATATTCAAGTAAACACATCCCAAAACATGGTTAAAATGTTTTAATTAAGTATATAAATAGTATAGTAAGATATCACGTGTATTTATTTTTTCGTCAAACGCGCGATATTTAAACAGATGAGCAGTGCGGCCTATAGTTATATCTTGACTTGCCAAGATGACGATGACGGTAAAACATTTTTTGAACATTGTTTCGGTAACAGGAATTCACGCATACCGAGCTTAATTTATTCCTATACTTATGTACTATTTATTTAAATAAATATTTTTTGATTCACTATGATGAGACTTTCAGTGTTACCGGCTCCCCGCCTATTATCATGGGCCTTAATTTCAGAATAAAATAAAATTATAGTTTACACCTATATTTAAAGGCCCCTAAACAGCTTTTGCCTGTAACTTTCAATTGTATACCAGTATCATCATCACATAATACTGACTCACATGAGTCAGTCACAATAAGGAGTGTTGGAGCACCCCTATTGTAATAGATGAGCTAGTAAGTACCTACTAACCTACTAATTGCATACTACTTGGCCTACTCAAGCATCAAAAGTATGTGGATTTTAGCTAGTACTAAATATAATGGTAATTCTTCTTTTACTTAAAATTAATGTTTCTTAACAATAGTATTGATTAGTGTTTTAAAGGTATATTCTTTTAAAATATGCTATATTAATTAGATGTAGAAATTTGGCAGTGTGTGTAATAATACTATGTTCATTAATATTACTATAAGTTAGTAAAAAAATTTAAGTTACTTTTTAGATTAAAAAAAGACTGGTATAATTAAGAGTGAATTCAAACTACTGTTTGATCAATCAAAGAGAATATTAACACTATTATTAGTATCCTCTTTGATTGGTGAACTTTAGATAAATATGATACTTAAATTATTTTTCTTTTTAAAACTCATGCACTATTATGTAAATTTTACTACATTTATTACTTTCTATGCAAACAATAATTAGCATATGTAATTTCAAATATAGTACAAAGGACAATGCCCATTCCTGCCCCAGCACGCCCAGAATAATGATTCTGACGAAATGTCTTATTTAAATATAATAAAAATTTTGAGATCAATTAAAAATCAGATAAAGCATTGGATAAATAACTATGAAAATATATTTTTCAACTGATATTTTGTAATTTCCGTTGTAATTGCTTAGTCTGTGGTAAAGAATAATAGCCAACTAGTGATAGCGAAAAAATCGCTGGAGGTGTTTATATCGATAAGTCACGATGAATTACGTCAATAACATTTAGATATCCATGGATGTTAAAATTCTCTCTCTTATCTATAATCGAGCGCCTTCATTTTATTATCAAGTTTAAATAAATGCGAATCACAACTATCAATGTTTGAATGAATGTTGTATTGTTCTGTGAAATGACACATTCCTGTCTGTATCTAACTACGTCTACGACTAACGTAACATTTCATATGGCAGGCTTTTCACGAACACGTAACGCTATCACTGTTTGATACGTTGGGTATTATAAATTAGTGCGATAGAGCGATTGGCATCAGCCAGAATCTTAAACCTATACGAACGGTCGACAAAAATTCAAAAGCATCGAATTTAATATGTTACGTTAGTGAGATAGTTCCAGTATGTTTTTGGTTTGGTTGATAGTTATTAGTGCGATGCGGTCTCTGTACAATCTACTCGGCATTTATATGTGCCAGTATTACATACTGTAATATTGCTGATTGGCATAGGTGTACATTCACTTGTTAATCTTTTAATTAACAAAGTTAGTATTTCTATGTGTAAACGGATTAACTTTTAAGATAACTTTATAATAGTTAACGAGTCATACTCTATTTAAACAATGGGTCACGGTTAAAATTAAATGGCGTACGTTGAATGTATCCCGGTGACAATATCCGTGAGCTAACGTATTACGTCAACGTGGTGGTGCGCTAAGCAAGCATCGCTAGGATATTTATATTGTAAACAATTATTATCTTAATAATAATTATTCTAGTATAATATAATTATATTCATAATGAATTGCGAGGGACTTCAAATTCCTTTCAGGTCCACAGATAATATAACCGAGTAGTATATAATCCAAGGCTTAAGCCATGGGTCGACGTTGAAGTCGCATTTATTAATAGAGAGAGATATATATAGAGATAACGTTTCATACTGATCGGATCGTTTTTTTTTCTCCTTGAATCCTTATAGAGGAAGGCCCGTATTAAGAACATTTTTTAAATCTGGTTTAGTTAATGTGTGTTGTCTCATTTCAACTTCCAATAAATATTATAAGTTAAAAAGAGAGCAATCCGTAGATTAACTAAATCATCTTTAAATTGTGTTTATTAATACGGGCCTCTAGGTTATGCACGACTAATTTCTGCCCGTTTTCCTTTAGCATTCCTGATCATAGAGCTTTTTGTAATGGCTTGATGAGAGGGAGCGATACAAAGACATCGAATTAGCATTTTCGATAATTTGTGCGAAGTCCCATCACTACTATCACTGTGACACATTCATTCTGCGCAGCCCTGTGCATCCATATAAATTGTCTACCAATAGTCTTCTTTGCAGCAACACTCTTTCGTTCAATACCACAGATTAGTATACTATTTTAGTTCAATACTCAATCTTTAGATCAACTTCATTCTTCATTCAGTTTTTTTCAATTTGAAACTGCTACTGATACTTAGCGGCTTTCATGATAATAAATAAGTACAAAACGATTATTTTTAAGTTTCAGAATTCTGCGTCTGCATTTTGTTGTTTTCGTGGTTGTTTTGCTCGCTCGCCGTATTTCTCTCTGCTATATAAATAATTGACACCAGGCTTTCTTTTTTAACGGATTTATTGAGTTGTCTACCTGATTTCGGATATTCGTTTGTGCTTTAGATTTTTTAACTTTTGTTGATAACAATGCTTCGTTGCCTAAATTACGGCTTACGCGTTAAACGAATACAGAGTCACATTGTTACAAATTACAAATGGCAAAGGCACATTGCTACAAATCTGTCTCAAGAATTACAAGCATTATATAGGATATTTTTTTTTCGTTATGTCTCCATTTATATAAGATATTTTGCAAATCCTGTGATTAGAGGAAACAGCGCCTAATAAATTATTAACAGCAATGTTGCCTGGATACGTAAAATATTGGCAAAATTCAAAGAGTAACAATGGTTTTCTATCCACATTTACTTTTGAACCTGTCCTTTATATAAAATAAAATGCAGTTATATTTAAAGTACAGTTATAGAGCTATCAAATGGTATAAGTCTGAACTCTGTGCGTTTCTGGGGCAGAGCCTCATACAAATATGGGCATTGTCCTTTCAAGAGCAAAAAGCAAGTTCTTTTATTATTGATGTAAAATTAGAGAGAAAATTGTGTATTGTTTGTTTTTGGAGATTTATAGAAATTTGGAAATATATTTGATTATGACATGTGAACATATAGATTTTCACATGAACATACAAATATATAACATAAAAACGATATTTTAAAATGTTTTTATATTTAACAATGATTTTAAGGTACTGTCAAGATAAATGCAATGAAATGACTTCAAATTTGGACATGGAATCTATTAAAACTACATATCCACTGTCACTGGTATATGGTATAATTCCTAAAGGACATAGTTCCTTCTCCATACATTGTATGCCCCAAAATCGATTGTAAAAGTAAAATGCTAGTTTTGCTGGGAATCATTCATACATAGACATCATATATTTGTTGAAGTACGGACAAGAGTATGTAACTTATTATCATATAAAATGTATTAGACTATAAGGTTATCATAAGCAATGTGTAGCTATGTTTTAAATTGATTTGTTTAATTTTACACACTTATTTATGTAATATGATTGAAGTTATCATAAAAATTAATATAACAAGTAATAAGAAATAAATAGGTACCTTTATTTGAACTATAGTTACTTACAAACATAAATAGGAATGCTCAGATCACAATGTTGATATCATGTAAATTTGTATAGAACAAAGAATCTGCTCACTTTCCAATACCCATATCACAAAGTTTGTAAATAAGAGCCCGGGTAAGTGTATTCTTACATAAAATCACGAGTCTGTGAGAATAGCCAATTAAAAAGTTTTTAAAAGTTATCCAAAAATAGAAATAATAACGCACTACACAAACACGCATGCAAGTGATACATAAACAAATATAGGTGTTACTCATTTCTGATTCTATAGAATCAATAGAGTTCATTGAAAAACAAAGTCATTTTTGTTCAATATCAATACACTCACAATTATTATTATATATTGTAGATGGATGGATTATCTAGTATGTTTTTATAAAAAAAAAATATACACATAACAACTTAAGTATAACCTGATTTGATAAAGAAGAATTAAATTAAATTACAATTGAACAATTGACTTCTTTAAAACAAGTAGAACAATGTAGTTAAATAGATTTTCATTATTTGTTTTAAATTACAGCATATCCGGGCCAATTTTGCATGATGTACTTTATTCTTAAATTAAAGGTGCTATAAAGATAGTTAAAGTGAATGTTAAGTACACAAGAATGGGAAGCACATATCAGCTCTGATATATTTAAACTATGGTATTTACATAAGTGTCATTACCTACTGCATTGCCATTAGTAACACAAACATTCTTCTTATTATGAACAATATATTTGCCAAAATAATAATAGTAGGTAATATATATATATATATATATATATAATATGTCAATTATTTACAAACAAATAAACAGGACACTATTTAACAAACTACAATTTATTAGAAATGTGTTTGGTTAAAAAATAGTAATACTAAATCTACTGGTGGTTTTTTAACTGAAGTTTAATATTTGTAATTTTAAATGTTCTATGATGCCCAGATAGGCACCCATTGTCAAAAAGATTTTTCCAAACTCATATAGAGGTAAATTTCAAATTCTAAATTAACTAACTACAAAGTTAAAATATATGACTTGGCAGCTTTATAACTACAAAAACTACACCAGAAAAAAGCAGTAAAATTTATCAATGACACCCATATAACAGTAGAAAAATGGACAAGACTTTTGATTAAGGTATTTTTTTAGTTTTTTTAAGTTAGGGCTTGTAGAATAAGGGCATGTAGAGCTAAAAGCTTGGCTCTATATGAGATTTGATCAGATCGCAATCACATCATAAATTTTCAAGTTTTAATATTAAATATAGCCCAAATTATATGTTCTTTTGGTTGAATGATGATGATGTAATTATAAGGATGTGTGGAAACATATTTTATTATATAATATTTAGCTTTTGTTAACAAACAAATATATTAGGACAGTATTTCTTCTTTCAGTTGTAGTACTGATATTTATTTCTTACCACAACAATGTTAGGAAAATATTGCTAATGTAAAAATATATAATACTAACATCTATGAATTGTGAATTTTAGAACACAGCTTGAAAAAAGCAGTCCAGATTGCATATAGAGATTAAATTTAAATCGCAAGCAATGAAAATCAGTCGCTTTGCTCTACTAAGCAATGAGAATCAGAAAGGATATTCCCCAAATGTTATTTAGCAAGTTTAAAAGACCTGTTTATAACATATTAAGATCTTTAACTGATGAATCATCAGCCTTTAAGTTTCTTTTATAACACAAAAATACATAATATGACCACTAATATACATATAATTGATGTTAAGTCAATTATTTGTAAAAAATTGTATAATCATATTTTTTGAGGTGTTTTTTTTTATTCTTTTTAAGCCTTACATCAATTTTTTGAGGTTCATAAGAGCTATCAAGTATAAAACTAGTTAGAAATTTTACTCATATATAATTTTAGTTATGAAGAATAACATCCTGTTAATTAACTTTTAAATGTTTATTCAAATCGCAGCAGTTGAGGGAATATAAGCAAATACGTAAAATGAAATTGTGAAGCACCAGAAAACAGGAATTTATTAATAATGTGTTCTCTGAAGAATTGTGTATAAATTCATAACAATTCAAAATAATGTTTCCTAGGTACTTACTTTTCAAACTATAGAATAAATGTAAACATTATTAGTGATAACACAACATACGACTATTCGCGAATGCGGCACGACCAGATGCTGAAGTGGCACTTTATATTACGTAAATATAATGATAAAACATTGTAAACACAAATTTTAAAAGGATACGCTCCGGGCCCACGTTGATTAGGCGCCAACGGCACCTGATTCCCGTTACCGCTCATATTCTTGGCAGCATAAGTATATCGGGGACACGTACACCACTATAAGGTGGCACGTAAAATCGCCCTAACTGATTGTAGGACACATCCGGCACATAGGTAACAGACAATACACCGATGTCAGTTTGACAAGTCACAGTATTCAATAAATTCTTTTCGAAGATAACGTTTCTTTCAAAAACATTGTACTCCACTTGCAATATCACAATATAAATATATTTTGCAAAATTTGTATAGCATCACTAGGAAAAGAAACCAGTCACTAAACAAACGACAGTACAAAATGGCGGATGTTAACCAATAAACAAACGTGAGTATCACTGATAAACGAATAGAAAAATATATAAACACTATTTTTTGCCCTTTCTTATTGTTAAATTTCGATATGAATAAAAATAAATTTGTAAATAAATTTATACAGCAACAATAAAATATTTTTGTCTTAAAACTGTCATTCGAATGTTCGTTCACTGAACTTCGTCTCTACGTCTCTACCTACTCACGTCACACATGCATGCAATGCTTTTTGATTTTGCAAGCGTATCTTTTTTTATAGATAACATACTACAGTAGAGTTGTGAACTTGTAATCGTAACTAGTCTATGGTCTATGCTTTATTTTTACTGTTAAAATGCGAACACAATGAAGTACATTATACACAAATTTTACATTTAAAAGTATAAAAGAAAAGTATAGTATCTTCTTAAGTTACATAAAATAAAATATAATCTTAATGAGTGGAGGTCGTAATAGCAAATTAAAAATAATGAAGTAATTCAATTAATATATACTAAAGGAGTATTTTGTTTCAATTATATATCAACATTTTTTTTTATTGATACATAATTAATATTATTCTTTGACAACTTTTATTACACATATAAAAATCATTTTTATTCGAATAATCAATAAATATAAAGTAATAATCTAAAATTCAATTAATAAATATGTAGATTTTCGTTCTGAAACATGTTTTTAAGCAATGTTAAGCAATTACTTGGGGCCGTATTTAATAAAGTTAAGTTACATAACGAATCTAAGATTTTTCTATTTCAAACTTATGATAAGGATTAATAGTTGGAACCAGACAACAACGTAGATTAACAAAACTAAAAAATCTTTATTAATACAGTCCTTGAAAATTCGCTATTGATAATTAATCTCGTCAGCTAGTAATAATATCGATAGTGCTATCGATAGCATCGATATTATCGAAAATATTTATATTATTATGCCGGCTGTACACATTGACTTGGCGCGCTAATAGACATTGGTTGGTTGGTGTACTGATCATTCTGCATTGGTACTTTGATAAAGATGAATGTAGAATCTCTTGTAGACGTAGTAATTTTAACAGTATAGTTATTAACATTTATTTATATTAAAAATGATAACTGAAATTAAGAAAAATGAAACTAACCGCTAACTACCAACATGCTCCAATTTTCCTTTGGTTAATTACATCATCATCATCATTATTTACATCTGTAGTATATAGTGTTTATGGTATACGCTTGTGTCAGGGAAATGTCAAATTTAAGGTATTAAAAATAATTGTCAGATAAAGTAAAATGTGTATTCATTATTTACAATTTAATATTGGCGACGATGGAGGAAATAGAACTCGCAAAGCTTAAAAAGGTACGCTCTACAATTCGCGGTCAATTGACCAAACTAGAAAACCTCATAAATACATTTAAAAGTACAATTACGCAATTTGAATACGAAATATGATTGTCATGTGTGAATAACTACGAGAGTAAATTGGACAATATTCAAGAGGATATAATTAAGCTACTAAACGATGAACAGCTAGAACAGGAACAAGAACAGATGTATGTTACAAAGGAATTAATTACGTAATTAAAATTAAAGTAACATAGACTCAAACCTAATGTGCAATGTGGAAGTAGCCATACAGCTATCGCTCAAACGCATACAGAACGAAGAGCAGAAAATCCAATTCCGAAATTAAATTTTCAACCATTTACTGAAAATGAAACTTTTAAAATTTTCTTGAAACGGCTTGAAATGTATTTAATTTTAAACAATAATAATGACCCTGAAACGAAAAAATATATATGTTACTTACTTCACTCAGCCAAGAACTACACCAGAAAACATATGATTTATGTTCACCACAAGATCCATGCGAAATAGAATTTATAGAATGAATAAAGATTCTAGAAGACTATATTGATCCTAAACCGAGTACATGGGCTAGACAGCGTAAATTCATTACACGAGTACAGTTACAAAATGAAGCTATCTCACAATATGCATCTGAACTGAAACACTTATCGGCAGATTGTGAGTTTTTATGCAACAATTGTGGAAAATCTACCAGTGAAAACTACCTAGCTTTACAATTCGTTCGAGGCATACAAAATAGCGAAACACGTACAAAAGTTTTACAAGAAAAAGATTTATCTAAATTTTCAGATGTAGTAAATTTACGAATAGAAAATTGCCAAAAAAGACACAGAATACTTGACGAGAAAGCCTAGTTACCGAGAATCGGAACATCTTCCGATAAATACCGTACAGGCAAAATGTACCAATGCTACTAAAACTAAACAAGAACAATATACATCAATAAGGACCTTACGTGGGAAATGTTATCGTTGTGGTAACCAAAACCATAGAGCTGATAAATGTAAATTTGCCAATAGCACTTGTTTCAAATGCAATAAAAAAGTAAATTTGCTAATAGCACTTGTTTCAATGCAATAAAAAAGGTCACTTAGCACATGTGTGTCTACAATCGAAGAAAGAGACACATCACTTGGAGAATGAATCAGAAATGATTGATAACGATATTGTTATCAATCATTTCTACGTTGATAGAGGAAGAGGACCCTTACGAATGGAACTTGACACTGGGGCAGCGTTATCATCCATTTCATACAATGATTTTAAAAAACTTAATATACAAAAGAAAATACATAAAACTAACATACAACTAAAAACATATACAGGAGAATTAATCAAACCTAAGGGGTTAGTTTACGTTAAATGTTGCTATAATAACCAAAGTTTTAATGGAAAATTATACATAATAAATCAATCTGTAGAACCTATATTCGGTAGATCATGGATACGTGAAATAAGATTTAATTTTGCTGACGTAAAATGCGCCGGCATACAAAATAACTTAAAATTGGATAATTTACTTACTGAGTTCGCGTCTCTTTGATAATACATTGGGGTGCATACCTGACTACAAAGCACATATTACACTTAGAGACAATGTCACTCCAATATTTATTAAGCCCCGTCGTATACCTTACGCTTTAAAAGAAAAAGTAGATGAAGAAATTGACAGATTATGTAAGCTCGGGGTGATCACTAAGATTGAAAATTCAGAATGGGGTACTCCAGTGGTTCAATCGTGAAACCGAATGGAAGTATATGGCTGTGTGCAGATTACAAAGTCACGCTTAACAAAGTTATTATGGACGAGCAATATCCCATTCCCATTATCGAAGACATATTTTGTGAAATGTACGGAGGAAGATTATTTTGCACTCTAGACATCACTCAAGCATATTTAAACATGCAAATGACGAAGAAAGCAGTCTCTTACAAACTCTTAGTACACATAAAGGTACGTATAAAGTTAATCGTCTTATGTTCGGCGTGAAAGTGGCACCTATTTTATGGCAGAAATTCATGGATCGAACTATAACGGATAACAGAACAACAGTTACTGGAAATATTGCGATCAGTTTTACAGAAACTCAAAGAGAAAAATCTGAAGCTAAATAAAGATAAATGTGTTTTCTTTCAGAAGAATATAAAATACCTGGGACATACGATAGATGCAAATGGGTTACGCAAAAACAAAGACAAGTTTAAGGCAATCCTGGATACACAACATCCTGAGAATGTAAGTGAGCTAAGAACATTTCTAGGAATGGCAAACTATTATAATAAATTCATCCCTAATCTAGCGTCGATATCGTCCCCTCTAAACAATCTCTTAAAAAAAGAAATACAGTTTAAGTGGTCTGAATCACGTGAAAAAAGTTTCAATAAGATTAAAGAGCAACTTGTAAGTGACAACATTCTTATACATGTCGACCAGAATAAACCTATTACCTTAACGACAGATGCTTCCCCTTTAGGACTTGGAGCGGTTTTATCCCACAGAATGCCTAATGGTACAGACAAACCTATCGCTTTCGCGTCCAGAACACTGACTAGCGCCGAAAAAAAGTATAGTCAAATCGACAAAGAAGCGACAGCTATTTATTGGGGACTAAAAAAATTTTTCCACTACTGCTACGGACGTAAATTCACACTGATTACAGACCATAAACCGCTGATCACATTTTTCCACCCATGCAAAATGTTGCCACCGATGAGCACTATGAGACTGTTCCACTACGCTCACTTCCTATCTGGGTTTGATTATCAAATTGAATACAGATCCTCAAGTGCTAATGGAAATGCTGATTATTTGTCACGTTCCCCTATCGATACACCAGCTGATAAAATAGATCAACCTACATTATTTCAGCTAAACCAACTGAATACCTTAAACATTAATCGAAACGTAATAGCTGAGGAATCAAATAAGGACGATGAATATCACTCAATGATTACTGCTTTGAACTCGGGGACAGGAGTACGGACACATGGATATAATGAAAACGAACTTACCTTACAAGATGGATGTGTATTTATTGGCAATAGGATAATGATACCAAAGACTTTACGGACAGCAGTTTTAAAAGAATTACACGAGGGACATCTAGGCATAGTTAAAATGAAATGTGACATGTGGACTTTGCAGGTCCTATACAGGGGTTCTATTTATTTATTATTGTTGACGCATTTAGCAAATGGTTGAAATAATACCTACTAAGTCTACGACCAGTGCGTGGTGTAAAAGAAATTAGACGATATTTTTACTATTTTTGGATTACCTCACGTGATTGTTTCAGATAATGGAAGACAATTTGTTTCAGAGGAATTTGTAAATTATCTTAAGATAAACAATATTATACATAAAACGTCAGCCCCATACCACCCAGCTACTAATGGTCAAGTCGAACGTTACGTACAGACCATTAAAAAAATGTTACAAGCAATGAAACAGGAGGGGGGTGACATATACACGAAATCAACGAAGGTAATGGCGCTTTTAAGAAGGACACCAACGCAACGTGGAAAATGTCCTTACGACATGATGTTCAGTCGCGAAATAAGGACGCCCCTGAGTGCGGTGTTTCAAAGACGCAATATAACGCCTTCGCGGCCGCAGGGATTCCGACCGGTGCGGTGGCAGGGGGAGTCGATCGTCGACCTGTCATGGGCGACTCCCTCTGCGCACCGCATGGTGTCAGGTTGGATGGCGGCGGAGGTGGTTACACTCTCCGACCACCGGCACATCGTGTTCGACGTGTCGGTGGCCCACCGCCGCCCTTCCCGCACACTCCAGGAGGACAGCCGTCCGCGACGTTGGTCCATCAAGCGGCTGGACCGGGATGCGGCCCTAGCCGCTGCCCACGTCGCGGACTGGACGGAGGAGGCACGGATTTCGCCCGACCTCGATGTGCATGCGCGGGCCGCCTGGCTCCGGGACAAGGTGTCCCTCGATCGTCGATCGATGACGTCGATCTGCGACGTCTCCATGCCCCGAGTCAGGCCACCCCGGCGGCGCTCTGCGTACTGGTGGAACGAGGAGATCGCGCGGCTACGGTAGCTGTAGTAGCCGCGCGCCGCCAGTACCTCAGAGCCCGTCGTAGACGGCAAGCCTCAGTCGACGAAGTCCTGAGCGCCAGAAGCGCGTACGGAGCCGCGGCCAAGGCACTCGGCGTCGCCATCGCCGACGCCAAGGCGCGGTCCTGGCGCGAGCTGCTGGAGGGACTGGAGAGGGACCCATGGGGGCGCCCGTACCGGATGGTACTGGGCAAGCTCCGACCATGGGTCCCTCCGCTGACGGAGACCCTGGACCCTCTCGTCGTGGGAAGAGCGGTGGATACGCTCTTCCCGAGGGTCCGGGACAGTCCCCCGCCCTGCCCGTCGCCTGGCCCTTGGTCGGACGACTCCGGGTGACGGAGAGCCGGGGCCGTTTCGCGGCTCTCTGCGCGCAACACTGCCCCGGGACCGGATGGGGTCCCGGGAAAGGTGCTAGCGCGTTTGGGAGCACGGTGAGGCAGCTCTTTACGAGCTGTCTCCGCGAGGGCGTGTTCCCCGTCGACTGGAAGTCGGCCAGGCTGGTGCTCCTCAGGAAGGAGGAAGGACCGGCGACGTTCCATCCTCGTTCCGTCCGATCTGCTTGCTGAACGAGGCGGGGAAGCTCTTCGAGAGAGTTATCTCCGCTCGTATCAGCGAGCACCTGTCGCGCCTGGTCCCGACCTATCGGACTGTCAATTTGGATTCCGGCGGGGGCGATCAACGCTGGACGCCGTCCAGCGTGTTCGTTCCCTGTCGGAGTCCGCAGTCCGATCGGGGGGGGTGGCGTTGGCGGTGTCGTTAGACATCGTCAACGCCTTCGGCACCCTCCCCTGGCCGGCCATTAGGGAGGCGCTCGTATACCACGAGCTGCCTCCCTACCTGCGGGCCGTGGTCGGGGACTATCTGCGCGACAGGACGATCGGCGTGATGGGACGGGACGGGAGGGAAACGTCGAGGAGGGTCGAATGCGGCGTTCCGCAGGGGTCGGTGTTGGGACCCTTGCTATGGAACCTCGCATACGACGCGGTCCTTCGCACCAGCCTTCCTCGCGGCGTGAGTGTCGTCTGCTACGCTGACGACACTCTCGTCGTGACGACTGGGGCCGACTTCGGGCCGGTGCTCAGGCTTGCCGAGCTTGGGGTGGCATGTGTCGTGCGGGCGATCCGCCAGCTGGGTTTACAAATAGCGCCTCACAAAACCGAGGCGCTATGGTTCCACGGCCTTCCGAGGCGCCGGGAACCACCCAGCTGCCGGATCCGGTGGGTGACGCGGTGGTCCCGGTGGGGCCGTACATCAAGTACCTGGGCCTCACCCTGGACCGCCGCTGGAGCTTCGAGGAGCATTTCGTACGATTGGTCCCCCGAGCCAAAAGGGTGGCGGGCGCATTGCATCGCCTGCTGCCCAATCTCGGGGGACCGAGGGATGGAGTTCGCCGCCTGTACGAGGGCGTCGTGCGATCCGTGGCCATGTATGGGGCTCCCGTGTGGTCGCAAGACTGCGCGAGGTCCCCCGCTGCACAGCTCTGCTACGGAGCCTGCAGCGGATAATGGCCATACGGATCGTACGAGGCTACCGTACAATCTCGTACGAGGCGGCGACGGTTCTGGGACGCTCCCCCCCATTCGACATCCTGACCGACATGTACGCGGCGACGTATGCGTCGCGGCGTGTCGACCGGGGGGCGATGGGGGGAGCACCCTGCAACCGCGACGAAGTGCCTAAGCGGGAGTGGCACCGACGACGGATTGTGGTGGCCTGGCGTGCGCAGCTCGAATTACGGATCTGCGCGCGCCAGCGGGCCGTCGGTGCCGTACTCCCGCACCTCGAAGCTTGGCTCCACGGGAAGGAGGAGGTCACCTACCGATTGACTCAGATACTCACCGGGCACGGCTGCTTCGGTGAGTATCTGTGTCGAATAGGACGAGAGGGATCGACACATTGTCACCACTGCGCATCCGACCTTGACTCGGCCCAGCACACGCTGGCGGAGTGCCCCGCGTGGGCCTCCGAGCGCCGAGTCTTGGTCGCAGAGATCGGGCGAGATCTGTCTCCGCCGGCATTGATTGCGGCAATGCTGGCGGACGAGGGAGGTTGGAGGGCTGTGGCCTCCTTCTGTGAAGCAGTGATGCTCCAGAAGGAGGCCGCCGAGCGGGGTCGAGAGATGGCCGATCCCGCTCGAAGAAGGCGGCGCCGGGCTCGGTAGCACAGCTGCGGCGCCGCCGCGGGTCGCCGGCGGGCGCGAGGAAGTCGCGACTGCTACGGCGACCCGGGATGGACCACGCCCCTTCCGTGGCCGGGGGGCGTCGTCGGTGGAGGAGACCGGGTGAGGTAGTAGCCTCCCCCGAGGAGGGCTCCCCTCTAGGCAGGGAGCGGAGGCTGGGGGTTCCTGGAAGTTGCTTGATGTTCCCGGGGGCCCCCTACATGCCTGAAGAAGGCCATCCCTGAGGTTTTTAGTGGGTAGGCCTCCCCCTTCTGGGGAGAGAGCCCCACATAACCGCCGGCTCGCCACAGCCGGGGTATGCAATTTAATGCATTTTCCTCAGGGGAAACAAAAAAAAAAAAAAGCGATTCCGACCGACTTCAATAAAAAGAAAGAAAAAGCATATGTTTAGGGGAGAGGACTGTAGTATATAGTGTTTATGGTATACGCTTGTGTCAGGGAAATGTCAAATTTAAGGTATTAAAAATAATTGTCAGATAAAGTAAAATGTGTATTCATTATTTACAATTTAATAACATCAAAGTACTATCAATAAGTAGTATCCATAGTATTATAGTTGACCAAGAATATGTAAGGAAGAAGAGAAAAAGAGTATTAAGAATTCTAAAGATAATGCGGTTAATAAAAATAAATATTGAGTTATAGCTTTTCTTGTTTGATACTAACTTTTTCGTAGTGACATTTGTATCTATGCCAATCATTCTTACTTATTACATTTTTATTTTCTCCTTTATTCCTCAAAAAAATGTTTCTATTTGAATTTTATAAAAAAATCTTATGATATTGAGTACAATAAAATTATGGATAAATGTATATACTACCTGAACGATTTGACAGTGATCCTGCAGATGTTACGGCTAATCAAACATGACAACATTGAAAAAGGTTTTATGAAGTTTTCTAATGCCCGGTTTCTGAGTACATTTTGTCAATGGTTTATCTGTTCAATAACGCTATCAGTTCGATAACTCCCAACAATTCGTTTCTGAACACCGTAGAATTAGATAAACTCCGTTTAAACTTAGCTTAACCTAACTGATCATTTTAGTGCCGTTTATCGGTCCCATAACTTTATTTGACGTTTATGTATCTGTGGTTTATGTATGGCAAACAAAAATCTTAAGGCTATTAACGTGGTAATTTTATGTGAAATTAAATAGTGACAGCTACATTTTAAATTATTATATTTAAAAAAGACAATGAGATCTACAATATTAAATACGAGTAGTTTTTCAAAGTCGGATACAGAAGTACTGGAGTTCATTTCTGGAATATCTATACCCAGAAACTTACGAGAAAGAAGAAATTCATTTGAAATGTTAAAATAAAGTACCGCGACACTACAAAGTAAAACAATTAAACACAAACGAATTCAAAATCCGTGCGAAAGCATGCCATTTTTTTTCATCTATAATCTTTTTATTTTATCGATTTATGCGTATGATTCATACAGGCAATACTATCGAAATGTTAAAAAATATTTCATAAAATAGTGTTTTAATACTTAATATCGATAAAAAAAATGTTATAAATGTTTAAATTGTAATTATGGATGAATTAATATAACAAAGTCAATTTAAATTTCATATTTAGTGAACAGACCCATCTAGTGACATAATTTAGAACTACTTAACTGTTTCATAGCTGTTGAAAGCACGGTCCCGCATTCAGAAACTCACTGACAGTTATGAGACGTTTATCTTTTCGATAACTTTGTTGAATCATTAGTTATTGAGAGCTTAGCTAAGGTATTCAGAAACTGGGCATAAATAATCTACTAAATCGGACGTGTCAAAATACTTCTCTGTAGTGAAACAATAACAACAGTATCAATTGCCCCATGATTTAAGAAATATGCCACTATATAAAAAACAAGATATTTATTGACGAAAACTGCAGAAAATCGATAACAACAAAAGTGTCAAGAACTTATTTTATATATTTGAAGTTTGTCATCTCTGTCACTATAAAAAATAAATCAGTCGCTAATCAATTGTTTATTGTGTTTTTTTCTTTAATATTAAAAATAATTAAATATGCCGAAAACACCTGTAAAATCTGGGGCCAAAGCTCCACAAAAAGAGTCTTATGTCGCAAATGTACAAAACTTTCAGAAATATAAAGAAAAACGTAACCTACAGTATATTATACAAGCAATGACAGATTACCCGTGTAACAAATAACTTTTCCAAGCCTCTTTATTGGTGACATTAAGTTTGTACTTAAATTAAACCTACAGTTCATAGATTAAAAACAATATCTATAATTTCTATAGTATATAACCTTCTTTTTTATGTTAGAATATATATACTTGGACCACGGTCTAACATATATATATAACGACAACTTGGTCATGGATGGTAACTTGCCTACTCGCCATAACTTCAGTTGAGCTTGCTTAATCTTGTCGTCCATGGTGGACGTGGAAAGGCGTCCTGGAGACCTATTTTTGAATTACGAATGCGACTTCGAAATCACGGATGTGACTAATAATCACCGATTTTCAATAATTCATATTTTTGAACATCACTGATGTGACTACCTTAGTCACAGGTGTGATTTCATTACGAGTGCCCTCACCCACTCGTAAATCAAGTCATACTTGTGGAAATGTTATCTGTGTTTTGTTTGATTTTTCAGTCTATAAGTATATACAATATATATATATATATATATATATTATATATATATATATATATATATATATATAATATATATATAATATAATATATATATAATATATTATATATGTATTATAATAACCGCAATGGTTAAGGTATATAATGGTTAAGTACCTATAGGCATCATGGTTATTATATATATCGATATATATATATTTAATAACCATAATGGTTAAGCCGGCAATAACCGGCAGCGACTACATTCTGCGTGGAACCGAACTCTTACATTTATGTGTGTACTTTATCTATGTTGGCAGCTCCGCGATCGACTTTCAAAAATTGGATGTTTAGGAATCCGTGACCTCAAAGTCACCGCTGACTAAATAGTCAGATTTCGAAATCGCATTCGTAATTCAAAAATAGGTCTCCTGATCCTTTTTGTTTAACTCATTTGGCCGTTTTTAAATTATTTCAGCCAATTAAAAACACTGGTTCGTGACAAGGCATTGTTCCCGTACTGATCTGAAAAATTTCAGCTCTTACTACTCCTTCTGACCAAAAATAAACGAGTTGCTCTTTGCCCTTCGTGCAAATTTCTAACAGAGCACACATGCTTCCATTGTCGCTGTTAAACTGCCACTGATTCAATCCAACTTGAATGTGGCATACGTCACTACAGTAATACCAACTGTAAGTAAACATGCAAGTACGTAGACAAAACAGTCAAAGTCCGGACAAATTTTGACTTACCCTCGTAGTTACAACTGTATGCTTGCATATCCCAAGTAGCAAAATATGGTACTATAAAAATCCTAAGAACATTTTAGAACATGCTAATGAGTGTTAATGACAAGCACTATAATGGTGTTGTTAAGATTTATTCAACCCCAAATAGGCCCTAGTTTTATCGCTGATTTATTCTGTAAACATCATCAAAAAGGCGTTAACTGTAATGTATCAGCGTTTTAGTTGAAATGTATAAGCGTCGAGAAACTTTTTGAGACCGAAATATGTCTGTAGTACTCGTAACCTAACATTACTACAGTGCTATTTTGTACTGTAAGCGATTCCAGTGATATGTTTTTTCACACTGAATCGCCAGTTGAATGTAATTGCGGTGGGTAAACGTTTATTATAATACTCGTAAATTGACATGGTTGCTTATAGGACTTTGTAATAAAAAGCATATACTACAAAACTTTCATTGCCCGTCATTCCGCCCTAACTTCCACATGTATAAATAATTGTATCGATAAAGTTATAACGCTGATCTGTAATATAGTAATGCGCCCTCATAATTTACTAGTTTTAATAAAAAAATATTAAATTTTATTTGTCAAATTAGACATTGTATCTACCATGGCTATTATAGTACTAATTGGCTCCAACCGTGCCACATGAATAAAGAAATTACTCGTGGCCGTGCTACGTATATGTTGTCATAGCAGTAAAATAGTAACCATGTTTTTTCACCGAAATCGAATTAGGGTTCCATATCCAAATAAAAATTAGTTTTATCATTGGCTTCGCTTTTCCAAACATGTTAAAAAATTTACATTATAATAGGTATGTGTTTCATTTCCTCGTTAATTAAATAAATTATATGTGTGTGTTTTTAATGCAACTTCATAACTAAAATATATACGAGTAATTATAGTAAATACTTATTAAGTTAATTATTTCAATTGTTTCAGTACCTGAGTTGGATCGTAACATACTAAAGTTTGGAGCATTAGTCATGGCAAATATAATGGACGTGGATTGTTTTCTTAGGAGATATGATTGTATTCTTTTACATAATAATAGACTTGAATGGCCATGGCATGAAACATATTATATATATGCTTATATTATTATTATATATGCTTGTTTATTACTTCTATCAAACTTTTGACTGCTTGTTGCGATATATTAAAGTGATGCACTATCTCTAATGTTGAAAAAGTTTCAGCTGTTGAGTTCTCCTTTTCATATTTTAGATCATTCTTTTCCGTAAATGTTATATATTCCCTACACCCCTCTTGTGGCAAGAAACAAATATTTTGTGCAGAACCACAAGATATATTATCTGGACCACTTTGCCCAGTATTAGCAATTTGGGCTTGAGGCTGTTTTATTAAGGTTAATAGTTGTGTAATATCTTATGTATCTCTTCATAACCTTATTTTTATAGCTACCACTGAGTTTATACCGGCGTAAAGACCTTAAATCGATTTTTGAGTTTTACATAGTAATATATACCGTATACATCATTTATAAAATACTAGAGATTAAATAGACACTAAAACTCTATTATAAATCTAATTGGTCTATTTATTATTAATTTTAGTGCACATATGTCACGATTTAGTCTTGTAGTAGAAACATAATTTCAAATGTAGAGCTATTTAAAATTTACGTTATTTAGCAAATACATCACCAGGAGTCGCTATGATGCTATTTAATACTCTATCAGAATTTTCATATCTTGAACTAGCTGTAAGCTAATGTTGACAGAATATTTAATTAGCTTTAAGGTTAAGAAGTGGCTGCACGTGGATATTTAATAGTGCAGATTGATCCTCGAATAGTGTTGTCGATTATTCCTATCACACTAGTATTGTTGATGATATTTTGACGCATTATTAGTGCAAAATAGATACATAAAAGTGTCAGTAAGATTATTTATAGTACTTAATAGTACCACAATCGCTATGTTCATATCTATAACAGTACCTACAGCACGTTAAATGATCTATTGAATGATCTTATAAGCGTTTCAGGGGCAAAATTATAGAACTTAAATGATCTATAACCATATAGAACTAAACCGTTTTATTATACACTTTTATAGTACATACAGAGACAATTGTTACTATTACAGTTCTACTATATCGCTGTTTGGCGATTAAACGTCTTGGTTATAGAACCTTTTATTACTTGGGATAATACCGCAGTTATTCAACTACTCACTATTCACCATATGAACTTATATTTGGTCACAAATCTCATATCCCAAGTTCAATCTAAATATCAAATAACATATTCCGAGTATGTTAGATAACTTAGAACCTCAAAGTAACCAAGACTATTTACTCTGAGCTTAGAACGAAACAGGCTTGAAACAAAGTTCCAGTAATTTAATTCATAGATCATAGTTCTGTCACTTATAAAGTGAATGACTATATATTACTGAAAACATGCGATTAAGAACGGTTCTATTATCCTTATGGAAAGGCCATACAAATTTGTTAAGATACATGGAAACCACACACCACCACCTATTGATAAATAGGCAACATGTAAGACATTACTATGACAAGGTCAAGTAGGTAAATGCACTCTACCTAGATCTCTACAATTATATACCATTAATTCAATTCTGTTATTTTTTATTTACATTTAGGTATATTTTTTTATACGAGCACCGTAGAGTAAGATAGATAACATTTTATCATTATGTAAAGATGAAAAAAAAATTATCTCTTTTATTGCAGTACACTAGCTCAATCTGATTGTTGAACTCAAGATTAACACTGAACACCTAGACATAATTACCTCACTTAATATCTCCTACATTGGACCTCACGTACAAAATTTAATTTCTATCTACGGAACACTGCATTTTCTATATAGTCAGAATCAAATAGAAACAACTAGTAAATTAGAATATCATAACACATTACCATATCTTATTATTAGATCAGAATATTCAACTATTTCACATCTCATAAACTAGATACCAACGTGAAGTGTGGATAATTGATAAGTGATTATAAGAAAGCTATTTAAAATCATTTTTTAGACTTTGGACAAGAAGGATGCTATGACTAAATATGACAATATCATACGGCACATTCAAAACAATTGGAAAAAGTTAAGTACATTCATTAAAGAAACTATATGTATTACAACATCTCTTTTTTTCACAAAATGATACATTGTATAAAATTGGGTAGACAACAATTTTTAAATTCTATATATAATAAGAGTACTCTTTTAAGTGAGAAATATTGTAGAACCAACAGTACACCTGCACCTATTACCTACGTTTGAAGATACATCGACATGTTTGCGGCGCTGTCGCGGGTCGCTCAAAAACGCTCCATACTAAAAACACTGCAATCGTGACGTCATAACTAAGTAAACTCGCCTAATTTGTATGAGCGTATAAACAAATATTAAAATATAACTTTGTTATTTGTACGTTTATAGGTATACTTTCTATATAAAAAAATGTTACATTTAATGTGAGAATGCTAGAAATGTGTTCGTTTCATTAGAATTACGTAATAATTGCTAGCTTTTAGAAATCTAAAAATAATATAAATTAATAATTAAACTGAAATTTCTTTATTGACATACTTTCATTAGATATAAATTGCTCAAATCAGATAATTATAGTATAAAAACGGACATAATCAGTTATAGTCGTCTACCCTATTAAGATTGGTTACTCTAGTAAGATGGAATGAAATCAAACTTAATAAAGGTATTGACAAGCTAACACTAAAACTAAAAATGTTTATTTTCCGAGGATAACGAAATAAAAATAATATAAATTCAATAATAAATAGTTTAGAAGCCACTGTCCTGGGCAGACATAACAAACGCGATAATATTCGACAGTTATATTATAGTACAATAGTATTAATATTAGATGATCTCAATAAGGTTATTTTATTCTTTGCGTGATCGAATCAATTATGATATAAACATCAGATAAACCAAAGTCCGATAAGCCGACAAAGCTCAATGAATGGTCGTTGGGGTGGAAAGGTTCTCGAATGGTAATTATACAAGGTGAACAGACTATTTAGTGAAGATCGCGGGAAGACGTTGGAACTGGCATCGTACGATCGCTCGTTGTAGATATTCTAGGGAGAGATCTATATTCAGCAGTGGGCGTTTATTGGTTGAAATGATGATAATGATAACTAATTTAATTATTTACTAGTTATCTTTGAGAAAACCGACAGTCTAAAGAGTATTGAAGAGAATAACAAGTTTATGTTTAAGTTTATGGAAAAAATTAAAAGCTTTTATCTCAATAATTGCAATATTAACATATTCATGATTTACGTAGGTGCATTGAGTTTCTTTTTCTTACAAATCCATGTAGGCAAGAGGTAGCCAATGATAAAGATATATTATCAAGGGTCCAAGATTAATTCTAAATAAATATTCAAGAGATAATACAAAATGAGTTGGGACATTACCCAATATTAAGTTATACACATCATTAGAGCTACAACAGCATATGCACATATTTACTAAGAAATAAATATTTTATATAGTTATATATATTCTATATTATAATATATTTTATTTCTTCTATTCCAATATTATATTATATGTGTGTCTGTAACTAGTGTAAAAAATACGAAGTGCCAGTTTATGTTGAAGAAAGTCATCAATTAAATTTATTATTATTTATTAAAGATATGTACGTACATAATATCACAATATCGTTTGATAATTACATTTCTAATGCTTGAAGACATAAATAAACCAACGGCATTGAGAGTTCAATGTGTATATTATTATTTAGCAAAATATAATAATACATAATTTCAGCCTTGATAATGTATTGCCTTCATACTGCTAGATTATTGGCTTGCTATATACTGTTAGATATTTATGGGCGAGTAATAGTAACATATTTTTAATTTTGTTATCCATCTAATATATGATGGTAGTCTACTACTAGAAGTAGGCTTGCTATACACTGTTATCTATGTGAAGCTGAGACAGGACTGCCAGTGTTACCTATGAGTACGAGTAGATACTCGTACTCATAGGTAACAGGCTTCTTAGCAAAGTATTATATCTATATTATACTTCATTGCCTTAATTTACATAATTTCGTTAACAAAGGTGAACTTGTCTCTATCGGATATTTCTTCCAGCCAATTTGTGAGTGTCTACGGAATGATACTTATAGTGAGAAACCTCGAAGCACACTACAACTATGACATACTAATATATTTTTCAACAAATAAAATAACTATTTTTCACTCACATACATACATATAATAAATAGATACATAATAAAATCAAAATATTACACGTATACAAACGTACTTGTACTAATACAATATAAACATACAATATATATATATATATACTTAAGATGACAATTTGAATGAGACACTTATAGTAGGTACCAAGTAGTGCCTGAAACTGCGCCAGCCTACGTTCAAATGTATGAGCATGGTATGAGTGATGGTAGGTATTACATTTGGGCAGCACGAAAGGTAAATGATTTGAGTAGAAAGTTAATGTTACACTTAGGGAGTTACATGCGTCTGTATACATGGGCGAAAAGAACGAGAGAAAAGAGGCAAAATATGAAGGTATTCTAGAGAACTACGGTCTTTTAGTACTTTGTACAGAGTAGTCAAGATGTGCATATTTCTACGCTTGCGGACCGGAGGCCATTTCAGCTCAGAGCGATAGTGAGAAATGCGATCGTAGTTACGTAACCCAAAAATGAATATAATAGCTCTGTCGCTCAAGCTTAACAAGTGAACTACTTGTTAAGCTTCATTCAGATCTAAAAAATTAACATCTGCATACTCTAAGTAGTAAAAAAAATTGCGCAAGCATAATTCTAGTGGAAAAAGGTAAAAAGTATTGGAGTCGTTTAAGAAAGTCAATTGCACAGTGCATTCGCTTACTAATCTCATTAATTTCAGGCATTCAAAACATATTACAGTCAGTGGGCGTACTCTTAAAAAGATATTCGATATATCGTGGACTTCGTCGTGTCGTATCACCTCTAGTTACTATCGTTTAAAACATTTCAACGGACGATCGAAACGAACGATATTGATTTTGACACAAGAAAGCCTCAAATGACAACGATGAATTGAATAGCAGACGAACATTTCGCAAAATAAGTCAAATTTACGATAATTACGAGGGGAGGTCAAAAAGTTCGCGGAATGACTGGGAAAAAAGATGAAATGATACATTATGTTATTTTTCCTTTTCAATATATTCCCCCTTAACACGAATACATTTTTCGGATCTGGCATATAACTTATTAATACCGTCGAAAAAATAGGTTTTGTCTTGGGCGTCAAAATACGCCGAAATCGCCGACTTGACTTCATCATCGTCTCTAAATTTTTTTCCACGCAGCTCTTTCTTCATCTTTGGGAATAAATAAAAATCGCTAGGGGCCAGGTCTGGACTGTAGGGTGGATGGCGTAGTTGTTCAAAACCGCATCGATGAATGGCAGCCGTCGCAACATGACTCGTGTGAACGGGCGCGTTGTCGTGCAAAAGGAGTACACCTTTTGTCAGTTTTCCTCTTCTTTTTTCTTTAATAGCTTCTTTTAATCGGTCCAATAGGGAAGCGTAGTACTCTCCCGTTATAGAAACACCACGTTCTTTATAATCGATCAAAAGAATACCTTCAGTATCCCAAAAAATAGTCGCCATGATCTTTCCGGCCGATTGCGACACTTTAAATTTTTTAGGGGGTGGTGTGCCTTTTTTGTGCCACTGCATCGACTCCTGCTTTGACTCAGGCTCATAGTGGTGAACCCAAGTTTCATCACCGGTTACAATTCGGGCCATAATTTCTTCCCTATCTTCTCCACAGCGGTCCAAAAACTCGCGGGAACAGTTGACGCGCTCACGTTTTTGCAGCGGCGTGAGCATTCTCGGGACCCACCTTGAACACACTTTACTCATGCCAAGATGTTGATGAAGAATATTTAAAATTGTGGTTTCTGATACTCCAACTGATGCTGCAAGTTGTTTCTTCTTCAACCTTCCGTCTTCCAATACAAGTTTTTCAACTTTTTCAATGATTTCCGGCGTAGTGGCCTCAATGGGCCGTCCAGGTCGAGGATCATCTTCAATTGACTCCCTTCCTTGCTTGAAAAGGCCGTGCCATTTGTAAATCATGGTTTTACCAGGAGCAGAGTCTCCGTAAACAGCTAACATCTCTTGCAAAATAGTTTGAGGCGTTTTTCCTTGTTTGGTGAGGAACTTTACGACGGCGCGATGTTCAATTTTCTCCATAGTGGCTAGTTTGTTCCCGATTTACTTGTTTACTCGTTTGTAACTCGAAAGCTAATGACCCAATTAGGCTAGAAATTGGCATATATAGTAATTATGAGTTACTCAAGTAGCGGCTACCTGGAGGAGCGACCTCACCCCCGCCAACCCCGCCATTCCGCGAACTTTTTGACCGCCCCTCGTACAACGACAACCTCAACCGTATCGTAATTCCTTTTCACAAATTTGACGTAAATTTTGCGAATGTTCGTTCTGTCAAATTCAAATTATCGTTGTCATTTGAGGCTTTCTTATGTTGAAATTGATTTAATCGTTCGTTCGATCGTTCGGTGGAATTGCTTTACGGCCGTTCCCAATATTCAATCTATCTCTGGTTTTGCCCTACTAGAGATAGAAATAGTTATCTATCTATCCTTGAATTTTTTGTCCCTATAAATGTATCGACGATAGGAAATCCTATCCGTGGATGCTATCTATCGACGGGAGGACCGGTAGCTTACTAGGGATAGACATTTGTATGAAATTGACATTTGTCGCGTCCCTATATTGTTTCAAAGCTATCTGTCAGTACGTTTGATTATCCTCAGTAACCTCAAAATTCAATCCTAGGATTTTCAGGGATAACGGTTGGATACCACGGCAGATTTACAAGTTTTTAATGTTTAATTAATTTATTTGTGTGAAAATTATAAGTTTCGCGTAAAGAACAATGTCAGACTCAAGTTCGAGCAGTGATCTTTCTCTTTTGGAGCAGCTGAGTGACTGGGATTCAGATGAAGAAAATGATATGGCCCGATCATATCAAGAGCGTAAAAATTATTTCGACACATACGATACGACGACGATTTTGATTTTCATTACAGATTTAGATTGAGCAAGACCGCAGTCAATGATTTGTTAACCGAAATAATGCCATTTCTGAAAGTAACCTCTAAACGGTATGATGCGTTTTTTCTCTGTTGCTTTATTTATGTACCTAAGTACTTATCCTTAGACTTACGTAAAGAAATTACTAATTCTCATCTTTGATTTATTCCAGCAACCATGGTGTTTTAACCCTTGCATCAACTATTGCTGACACTGCGGTTTTAATGCATTAGGCACAATGTTTGGTGGCAGTAGGAGACTACATAGGTGTGTCAAAGTCTTCAGCCTCGCGTATAGTGAGAGATGTCTCTGGGGCTATTGCTAGATTATACCCAAGATACATATATATACATGATAATACACAACAAGACTTTTATGAAAATAATATTCCGAAAATAACTTTAATACTTGTAGTAATCACCTTTGATTTCTACAAACACAACAATATTATTTATTTCTAAAGAATACAAATGTCAAACAATCAACTGACACTGTCATCTTTCACATTCCTTGTCACGTCAAAATAATTTTACTCACGATATAAAATTATTGTAAATAGGTATTAAACTGCAACAAAATAATGGATACTGAACCTATTATTTTTAATTACATTATTATTTTCTTAAATATTTATTAATAGTAGAAAAAATACGACCAAAACGTTGATGTACCGTGACAGAGAGTGCTTTCATGCTTTGTGGCACTGCGTACTTCGAGAACGTAAAAGAGGGCTCGGATAAGCGGCCTATCTACTGTTAACTGGCTATAGACATGGTCTATCTGTAATAGTGGGACAGCTTCTGAAGATAGATAGCCAAGTACTGCGATCGAGGATAGCTGTCTATCTTTAACTGAAGACTGAATATTGGGAACGGCCGTTAGACGATAGTAACTAAGAGTAGGATACGACACGACGAAGTCCACGATATATCGAATATCGTTTTTAAGAGTACGCCCCCAGTATCAGTGCCAGATTTTTTTACCACACAAGTGTAATTGATAATTGAAACTCTTGATGGCAAATATCAAGAATTACTAGAAGAGCGGTACCAACTACAAGACCAAGTCAATTGTCTTACCGAATGCAATAGCTTGTATGAAGCAGCCCTTCACAAAATAACCGAACTAGAGTGGCAGCTGAATGATGCTAATAAACATATTGCAGAGCTTGAACAATACAAGCAGGACAGTGACGTCAAACACCCTCTTCGAAGAACTTATGCAATCTCCCTGTGGTCAGAATATCATACAGTTCAGATACAAGTGAAAAGTATTTACCTGTCCAATTCCAAAGTAAGAATAAGCTAAAAAAAATATACAAAAATCAACAAGTTTATTAAAAACACCCAATATTTATTAAAAAGACAAAACTTCCTCAAACCAAATATTAAATTGATAAAAGGCCGTTCTTGTCTGTTAGAATCAATAGATATTTTTGACTTCAAGCTGAGAGAGAGCAGGCACATGTATGAAAAGGATACAAAAGAACTAAATGAAACTGTTGGATCCCTGTAGAATTCTTCAACTCAAATGACCCAAAAATTTTGGCAGGCTCAAAATGAAATCAAGGCTCACATTAAATCTTTGATAGAGCTAACCATCCAGTATCAACATAATGAGGACTGCTATCATGCCCTTCTGGAAAAACACTGTGAATTCCAGCATTTATAATATACAAATTGATTCCAGCAACATTATTAAGATTTCTGTCGAGCTACCTGATCATGCATGTCTTGCTCTCATTACGTAATTTTGTATCACCTAACTCGGAGGAACAAGTCAACAATTCACCACAATATATTATTTTTTCTGATGAGGTTGGTAGAGATGCATGGCATGCAAAAACACAATTAGCTGTTTCGCTAAGATATTATTTTACAATTATAGCCAAGAACTTGTCTATTAATCCACAACTTGACGATGCTTCTATTCAGCAATCAAACGTCTTGGAACAAGTTCCAAGTAGGTAATATAAAATAAATAATATGACAATAGAGGTAGCCTCTTGCTAAGCTTCGACCAAAGGTAAGCCAAAACTTTTTCGACTGGTCCACCAAAATATTCAAGGCTGTAGACTGTATAACAACTGAACCTACCGTGGATAATTTCATTTAGTTGCTTAGTAAGGAAAGAGTTTATTGAAGAATATTTTCGTCACAGTCTTCCTTCACTGCATGTTAAAAGCAAAGTTTTGCTGCGGGTATGCATTTCCCAACAATCTGATTCTTGACCTAAAATATCCAATAGTGACTTGAGCATATCAACTGCCTTTCAAATAAATGTCTTAAAGGTGGAGTAATCAGCAGCTAATCTTCAAAGTAGGTGTAAATTCTTTTGAACCAGGCAATTTTTTTCATTGTCGTTTATTCATTATTTCAATTAATTGTTTTTAGTGTGCTGCTGCACAACTTATACAAATATGATAGACACTTTAATTTATCAGTAAGATTTTAATGATAAATTGATTTTTATTAAGAACTATAGAATGACTGTGTTATCATTTCGAGGTCTATTCTCATATATTCTATTATTCACATTCCGCTCAAACTCTATTAAATATGTTATAATCAATCCTAATGCAATCTAATAGTAAAAATTTTACATCTGATTTGTAGTTTTTGAGTTTATTATTTTATTTTATAATATTCTGTATTATATTTGTCTAGATTCTTTTGCTTGTAACGTTTACACAATAAATACTTAGTTAAATTAAATAAAAGCAATTATTAACATTGTAATGTTAAAAACATGATGTTGAATGTTATGAACAAACACAAAAAGTTTAATAAAAAATTTGTGACTTATAATTTGTTTATCACAGAGAGTTGGGTAGAGTGAAGAATTATTATTATTATTTCATGTAAGTCGGGGCTGATGTGCATCACTGCGACCTATTAAGATCTATTGTGACCAGCCTCCTATGTAGGTTCTATGTAGGCCCGACAGTAGCTCCCTTAACTAGGCACTGACCAAGAAAGATGGGATGTTCCCAGTTCGGATTGTTTTTATTTCATCTGGGTCAAGGATGTGTTTCCCCAGGTGTCTGTTTCTTTTGTGAATCAGTGGTTCACAGTAGCACAAGAGGTGTATTGGTGTTTCACGCTCTTGTTCGCAGAATCTGCATGTGTCAGTGTCCTTAAGTTTCATGTTGTGAAGGTGTCTATTCAACTTGCAGTGACCGGTCAAAGCCCTAACCATCACGCTCAAGTTACTCCTGTTAAGCTTTAATAGCTCGTCAGTGCGTTTGCGAGAGTATGGTTTGATTAGTGCTTTTGAGTGTGTCATCCCGGACGTACTGTGCCAGTCTGCTTTCGCCTCGTTAAGAAGGCGAGTTTTCAGGTATTTCATGGCCTGGTTCTTTGAGATACCACAGATAGGCTCTGGGCCGAATTGTATTCCTTGAGCCCCAGCCCTGGCTAGTTCATCGGCCTTCTCATTGCCGGTTATTCCAGAATGACCTGGCACCCATTTGAGAGTGATTTTGTTCTTTTCTCCCAGGTCATTGAGTTTTTTCACACAGTCTTTTACTAGCTTTGATTTAAGGGTGTTATTGTTTATTGCTAGTAAAGCTGCCTGGCTGTCTGAATTAATTACGATTTTTTGGTTTACGTAGTTTCGTTGGCGGTTCGCTTGTACACATTCAATTATGGCACAGACTTCCGCCTGGAATATAGTGGCATACTTTCCCAGATTTATGCTTTTGCTAACCCTGGGTCTGCCCCCATATATGCCACATCTTACGTTAGCCCCCATTTTTGAGCCATCGGTGAACCACACCAGACTCCCGTCATTTAAGGGATCACTATGTCGGCCTTGCGCCCAGTCTTCCCTCTTGGTGATTTCCACAGTGAAATTCTTGTGGAAGTTAACTTCTGGAAGCAAGACGTCTGTTGTCATTGCAAGAAGTGGACATTCAAACACTTTTTGATGAGAGTGAAGAATTAGAATATACACAATACTAGAAAATCAGTCACTATTAATATTAATGATATACTATTAATATTAGTATTATGAGTAAGAATTAGATTGTAATATAGATTTGAATTTTTATAAATATTTATTATTTTAACAAATCTATTATCTCTTATCTTAACCATTGTTTTTTTTACCAGTATAAAACTAAGAAAATGAAATATTAAGTAAAAATAAAAAACATGTATATATCCCAGATCATTTGGAATGATGACTAAGGAATGTTTGAGAATTTCTGTAATTATTTTTTACCTTTAAGTTTTTTATAAGAGTATTATAAATCCTTTTTGCCAATTTAATGCTCACATATATTAGTGCCAAGAAATTCATTCCAAAATCTGTAATTGTGGTCACAAAGGTTTATTTCGAAAAAATTCAAGTAAATTATGTAACCGTTTGTAAACGAATCTGTCTACTGTATCTACCAAAGCTTACATAAGTTTTGATATCCAATTCGGCTTTCAATCAAGTTTTAGTGAGATAATGCAACTAAACAATTCATACAAATGTAGAATGTAGCAATGAACGAAGTTGTACAATAAATTTAATTCAATATAATTTTTATTTCTTTTTAAGTTTTCTTTTAACATATTAATGAGAAAACTTTGGCTTTCTCTCGCCGGAAGGTAAGTGTGGATAAGATTACAACAAGGCCCCTACGCAACAACTGATGAATAATCCTGGATGAGATTATCTTTGACTATCGAAACACTACTACTCCAATATAACATTGTGATTGTCAAAGTTATATTGCATTTTTTTATTTTCTTATACTTTATTTATTAAGAATTGTAGTCAAAATCTTAGCCACATTTGTTAAAGTTTAAAGTTAGTTATCAAATGAAATGTCTCGTTTTTTTTTACAAATTACTTTACAAAATATAATAAGATTATTTATGTTGGTAGACAATCAGCGTCCAGAAATGATTGCTTAAACAGACAATTGACGTTAAATATGAAATTGTTAATTTTGAATTTGCACTGATATGTTTTCTTTTTGTTATTGGTTACAAATTGTATGTATCTTTCAAAATCATGGCATCCATTTCTTTTTCCTATTCTTTTTAATGATAAAATAAAGAATGATTTCACCCTTCTTCATGTTTGCACTTTATCAAGACTCGCACTGTATATGCCTCGGCTTCACATGTAAAATTATCTTCATTATTATATTGGATATATAAATTATCCAATTTGCAGCTGTCGTTCGGAAATTTACATACCTGCCATAGATTTTAGCGATTCATATTGATATATGTAAGACACTAAGTAATATGAAGGAAAATTACTCAAAAGAAAATAAAAAAATAATAATTTAAAAAAATGAGGAACATCCTTTGTAATTGTTTAGATATATTATTATTAAATTTAATGGGCTGCAGGCATATAGTATGAGTTATTCACTGATTGAGCCAATGCTGGTTGAGCCTTGTTTGCGGCCATTAAAGTTAAAAAGTATAGTAGTATAAGTATAAATAGGTATTTCAAATGGTTATATTTTAGATTTAAAATTTACATATAAAACATTATATGAGTAACAAACTGATACAATGTTTCTCAAAATAGTTAATAGGTATATTGTTATAGACGAAGGCAAAATGTATGATTTTAATACTATAATGTATATTGAACATCAATATGATTTCACTCTCATCACTATAGTAAGTTTAATTTCGACAATAGTTAAATTCGGATATGTATACTGTAACATATTATAAATTTCATATAATATTAAGCAAGTTTACTTTAGATTATATGATAGATTAACTGAGTCGGGCTTAAATAAACTTTATTAATACGGGCCTCAGTTATTAAATTGAAACCGGTGTTCCGAAATTGGTTTTAAATCCTTACTAATATTATGAATCGGAAAGTGAGTTTGTTTGTTTCGCTTTCACGCCGTAACTACTGAATCGACTCTACGAAGTCTTATGCTATATGTAACCAAAGTAGTTTAAGAACTTACGGGAACCGCATGCGGTAAGTGGTAACGGTCGTCACCTATAATGCATGTATTTATTATAGGTGACCATTACCACTTACAATCAGGTCGGGAGTATATACTATCATACAAACAGTTTGAATAACAATATCTTTGTGGTATCTATAAAAATAGATAGACATACAGACTGTTTCCAAAACTAGGATGTCACACAATGTCACGGTTAGGTGATTCCCCCTTAATATGTGATTCCCCCTTAATATGTCCCCATTAGTGATTAATCATATCAAATCAAGATATAAAATGCATGTTTCGTGTACCTTTATAAAATATATATTATATATAAAATACAACACCACACACCTTTTTCCAGGCAATGTTTTTGAGTAAAATATTTTAAAGTGTTACCGTGAATAGTAGTTTACATAGATATAATCTTATATTATCATAAAAAAGAAAAACATAACACTGACCTTCATTTTCCAGCCAACACACTATACATTCCGGTCCGATCACGAAGTCAATGTTATTGTTAAATTTTAAATGTATAGAATCCATATTTCTAATATCAATAATATACCTATTTTGTTTAATTACCACTATACAAATAATACAAACTGAACAGTAGGTTCAGCACGTCACACTAACCACGAGTAGCTTGCGTCGTTATAATTTGCAGTACCTACCCTCAGATTATTTAACAAATACTATTCGGGACTACCACCGGCACCAGTAAGTATAATTAAAACATAATCTGTGAAATTGTATATTGATACGTTTATGATATCAAATGTAGTCTAGTTTTAACTGATTAATCTAAATAAGGTAGCAAACATGAAGAAATATATACCTATTTTCTTAGTAAGCGTATATGTAGGTACTTTCCAATTTATACAGTTAAGGGACTGATAGTCAATCAAATTCCCTTTTGATTTGCTTACTACTTTGTTATTATTTTGCTGACCTGTAGTGCAATTCTCCTAAATAAAGTCGCAGCGAGTTAGCAACGATTTAGTCTAAAAACACGTTTTTGTATTCACGTCTTTCAATCGAACTTTGATCGGACTTGAACTAGCTCGATCCAAACGTAGCGCTAAATCATAATCGTTACACTGTATTCTCCTATTTTATCGAAGTTAAACTGCACTCTAACCGCAACAGAATCGGTATTCTACTAAAGTTTAGATAAACCTGTCGATCGAGGTTGAGCTACCAAACGTCAAATTCCACGATTGAAATGCAGTTGTCATTAAATATTTATACATCTTTGGACTTTTATGCCAATTAAATAATGATTTTATACTCTAAAATCTAATAGTATCGTTTATTTTTCGATATATTTATTTTTTTAAATTCAGTGGATTTTGTCTTGATTCAGTTGGCAACATTCCCACCTCGCAATCTAAAGTTCGCTGAAATTAAGTTTTAGTTTCAATTTAGTTTTGGTTTTGTTCGGAAATGTGATACGTGAATACCGATTTTGGGTGGGACTAAGATCGAGCGATTGCTAAACTTCAACTAAATTGCGATTGTAAAAAAATACGAGAATTGCACTACAGAGTCTTTCATAAAAACCATACTTCACTATTCACAGACAGAGCAAAGTGACCATTAGTGCAATTCTCCTAAATAAAGTCGCAGCGAGTTAGCAACGATTTAGTCTAAAAACACGTTTTTGTATTCACGTCTTTCAATCGAACTTTGATCGGACTTGAACTAGCTCGATCCAAACGTAGCGCTAAATCATAATCGTTACACTGTATTCTCCTATTTTATCGAAGTTAAACTGCACTCTAACCGCAACAGAATCGGTATTCTACTAAAGTTTAGATAAACCTGTCGATCGAGGTTGAGCTACCAAACGTCAAATTCCACGATTGAAATGCAGTTGTCATTAAATATTTATACATCTTTGGACTTTTATGCCAATTAAATAATGATTTTATACTCTAAAATCTAATAGTATCGTTTATTTTTCGATATATTTATTTTTTTAAATTCAGTGGATTTTGTCTTGATTCAGTTGGCAACATTCCCACCTCGCAATCTAAAGTTCGCTGAAATTAAGTTTTAGCTTCAATTTAGTTTTGGTTTTGTTCGGAAATGTGATACGTGAATACCGATTTTGGGTGGGACTAAGATCGAGCGATTGCTAAACTTCAACTAAATTGCGATTGTAAAAAAATACGAGAATTGCACTACATATCTTTGAAAAAAAGACGCCATTATTTCGTAAGTCCTTTAAAAAATAGCAAGAAAATCTTCTTCGTCTTGTTGTCATTATTCTTGAATTTCTCGCATTACCTTGTAATCATGAGTTTCTTTAGATCTGATATTGCAACAATTATGCAGCTGCTGGGGTGTAGAAGAAGGCAAAATTTCACGACCTTCATTTCTTTAATCAAAGCAAAGTAAACGCGCTTCTCGCAAACATGTTGAGTGGTATTTCTTATAAAGTACTAAAAAAGAAAAAAAAATGTTTTCTAAATGAGAATGAAATAAGATATAGAAAAGGATAATATGCAGAAATGTTGTCGCGTCACGGTGATCACAATATCCAGCATTTTTTTTCACCACATATCTACTTAAACCGGTCAAATTCGTAAATGACACTGTTTTTTTTTTATTAGAATTTTATCAAGCATTGCATAAATATTCCCAGCTTAAAGTTATCTTTACATTACTTAAAATGCTGAAAGGATATTTATGGCATGTATAACCCGAATATGTTTCAACAGTAATGGAACGATATTAGATAGGTACTTCAATTGAAATTCCACTAATGTGTATACATCATTTTTGTGGTACACTACAAATTCAAGTAATAAGGATTTGCCGGTAAACAGATTACGGATATATCCAAGTCTATTTATCTGGTTTCACACCTGTCAAAACGTGCTTCTCACTCTGTAAAGATTTTAATATTTAGTAGCATTTATTATCATACTGACCTTGAGTTGCTTTGGTAACAAATCTATTGGATGTTCCAGAGTGTCTATTAAATATCTAGCACCATTAGGAAGCCACTTAATTATTAAAACGTATCATACGTAGATCTCAGAATACATATACCTATCTTCTATTTTGACTGACATAATTAAATCAATAATACAGGAAGTTGTCCCTAACATTGTACTGATTTGTAATAAATGTATTGATGAAGGTGTCTACCCCGAATAAATGAATAATATCAAGTTAATACCGCTACTTAAATCTGATAATAGAACAAACCCTTCTGATTACAGACCTGTTTCTATTTTTCCTGTACTTAGTAAAATGTTTAATAAAGTAATTTCTAGTCATTTAAATGCTATACTGTTCTCGTATTGGGCACATTTAAGTTATCCTACTACTATTATAAAGGCGAAATTTTGTAAGTATGGATGTATGGATGTTTGTTACTCTTTCACGTAAAAACTACTGAATGGATTTGAATGAAACTTTACCACAATATAGCTTATACATCAGAATAACACATAGGCTACAATTTTTGAGGTTTCTAATGTGAGGTCGTAAAAAAACACATTAGGAAAAAGATCGTTAAATGTAGTTTATAGGAGCATACTGTAGCTACCTATAGGCCTATGATTAGGGCTCTGCAGTGCTTAGTTACCGTATTTCTTACTTATTACTAGACTAGACGGGACGAACCTGAAGTCCACGCGAACGAAGTCGCGGGCAAAAGCTAGTTACCTATAAAACCACGATGCTTTATGTTTCAGTAAATAAGTTAGAATAGCTGTTTCAGTAAACCAAAAACAGCTATTCGAAGAATGTACCTCTAGTAACCTTTTGTTATTTATAAACTTTAAGTATTTATTATTTTTAAACTTCCACTGCTGTGCAAAAAGATAACAAAAAGAAATAAGAAAATAGTTTAGGCTTATTAATAATAAAATTGTGTATTTACTGTAACTATGACTAAAAGTAGAAATATCCTGAGCCCAGTACGCAAAGTATGAAACGTGTTATGTTAACTAGATTCTTGAATTCGTCCAAAGAATTGTTTCAGAATCAGACATAGGTCATACTATAAGTTTACATAGTCACTTACATATATAATATTTAAAGTTATTATTACTTATTTGTAAAAATAGAACTCTTTAGACGTTGAATAGAATTTACTTTTATCAATAAAACTGGGCATGTGGCTTCTGTTGCTTTAGAAAATTATGGTACAGTGAAGTGTGATATCGATCTACACGATATTGGATAAATTGATATGGATCAATTTTACCAATAATAATGCTGATTGATTGAGTATGGATTCCGACCTAAACAGGGTCGGACTGGCCGGAAGAGCCCGGGTGGCTGATCGCAATCCCGAGGCCCGAGACACCTTTTTTTGTACGACGCATAGTTTCCGAGACATGCACGCGGGCAACCGTAGCACAGGGAGCTCGCGCAGCGTTGCCCCTGTGCTACGTGCCCTGCCGCATGCCCGCAACCCAGGCCCGTGGGGGCCCGCGCAGGCTGGGGCCCGGCTGGCAAATGCCACCTCGACTGTATGGCCAGTCCGACACTGGACCTAAATGTCGACTAACATTACCGATTCTGCCATAATACTTGGTAACCTTTGCGAATACCAAATTCCAACATTGTTATAGATAGACAATCAAGAGATGGATCTCGCTTTGGCACGTCGAAATAGAGGCTTTTAAATTCGGTTAAGTGGTGTCAACTTCACATGAATTTTACGAGTTAAATGTCACCGTTGCCCAATTTTACGTCAAGCGTCATGATCTCTACAGACAAGTAGACCTCCCAACCATTCAACAGAACCTTAAAGATTGTTCAGAGCGCTTTCAAACCTGCTAATTAAAATCACCTCTAACCCACTAATAAAAGGGACAGTGGCCTACACACTCTTGCTCTCGATCCAGTAACACTGCCCTAACAATGCAATGTGCACCCACCCATTGATTGTGCAGTATTTAGGTGATACACTAGCCTTTCGTTAGTGTTCAACACCCGTCGTAGACCAGTTGCGAGTGCTATCCTATTAGTCGCACCGTAATAGCAAGAGAATGAAGTTCACATTGTTTCCAATAGGAACAATATAAACAAACATACTATGTTTGGAAAGCGCAACTTTATCTCTCTGCGTCACCGTTCTGTCCTAATTATCAGTTTCATTCATTAATGATTTTGTGAAATATTAAAAAGTGTGTGGTACATGCAAAGCGGGTTAGCTTTTAAACATTACATAGTGTGGATATGCGTTATATAATATATACAATATTATACAATAGTAAAAGATCATTAACAATCCCTACTACTTTTTATAGTTCTGTTTTGCCATGATTACGTATCATTTTTGTCTTTACTTATTGCATATTTTTAAACATAAATGGATATCAACATAAGATAACTATGTAATAAATAAAACAAAATTAAAATCAATAATTATTTATTGACATAAAATTTGAAATTGTAGAATTTAACATACAATAATACATATTACAATTTGAAATTATTGGATCAATTACCTATACTAAATAAATAAAAACTTGTAAACTGGTTTTTTACTTACAATTAATATATCTTAACTAACAAGAAAAATTATTTAACACATGTACTGATTATCATTCTTTTCTCACCCTCCAAGGGTGGCGTACCCGATATTTTGTGCTGTCCACAAAAACTCATAATTGTTCATAAAACTTTTTGTATGTATAAAATAAAGCAGAAGATAATATATATATATATATATATATATATTATATATATATATATATATGTACACGATATAAGATACTCCATGTCCTCCGTTTATGCATAGTGTACACACACGGAGACCAATCTATATGTATATATAAAAATCAATGCCACTTTTCGTTGTAATGTTACTCAACAATGCCTTTACCAATTTGACTAATTTTGGTCTTGAATTATTCGTGGAAGTCCAGAGAAGGTTTGTACGTATAGATAATTTAAAAAAAAACTTGAAAAAGTGTAAAATCTTTCTATACTTCCGTATACTTACAAACAATTTGTATTCATACTTAAAAGCCAATTTGAACCTTTGGCGAAACAATCGAAGACAAAAAAGTGACGTTAGTTCTGTCAAACAAATTTAATGTCATCATATGTCATTTCAAGTAGGAACAATAAACTGCCACTTTACAAATCTGTTTGACAGGACGAAGTCTGTCGGGTCCGCTAGTGTATTTATATCTACCATCAGTTTTCAATCGCTTGCAGTAGATATCAAGTAAATTTTAGTAACTTTGTACAGAATTCTTATCGAAAATACATAGCACTAAAAGTAAAATCTAAATAATATTTATTTAGGATAGGCCTTTACAGGCACTTATTAACGCTACAACGAATTTTAGCATAAAAGAATAAAAACTTGTACTTGTGTAAGAACAAGGAAATATCTTTGAAAATTATAGCAAGCTCGTGTTAAAGCCACAGTATATAATCGAAGACAGGAAACTATTTTTTAACGTATCATAAACAATTATTATTTACCACAAAGCAATATAAAACTACATTTATAACAAAATACCTATAACTGTTTGTTTAAGCGTATAGCTCATGCACACGCCTCTGTGAAAGTGGAAATAGTAACTGTAGATATAGTTTTATTATGAATTTAAAGAAATTTCATTTGTATACTTATAATAATATGTCACTAGTCACATTCAGTCAAAAAATGGTACTTTAACTGTTAAGATAATATCATACTTAAATAAGTATATAGCTATAACTAAAGCCTGGGCTTTAAAGACTGTAAACTTATCGTTACGGTTTTTAGACACTGTGTATGCATGTATATATAGATAAAAGGTACTGTAATAGACGTGTATTAATTGCAGTAAATACTAATTGTGTATTTGACAGGCATAAATAGGTTGGCGAAATAGATTTATAATAATTTTAGAAAGAAAACTTTAACAGCCGAATTAACAGAATTAACATGAAACTTGATTTCACATATCGAATCTTTAAAAAAATACATTTATATGTTATTGTCTGACAGGAAAATTTTGAAGTTGTTGTAAATGTGCTGTTATCATATCAACAATCAAACGATTTATATCTTTATATGTATAAACTCCGTCTGTCTCATAGGCGCGTAATAGATTGAGATTTATATAGACATTAAGTTAATTTATATGTGATGAAACAGATAATAAGTTCATATCTTAGACAGTACTAGATTCTTTTTCACATTTTTGAGTTATCACTCTCGAAGGTAGGATTGGCTGAGCCTTTGAGTTCGTTCATTTCCGAAATATCTCTTTTCGCTCTTTTCTGCAATATACAAAATATTAAAACTAGGTTTAAATTCAATATAATGTTAATGAGAATAAATTAGGTATTCGTTCTATGTAGGTCGATTATTGTTTCATTCATCGTACCTAACACAAATAATAATAATGAGGTGAAGTAGTTGTTGTTAAGGGACCAAAGTGATACACTCCGCATAGCACATACACGGTTAGTTGCCATAGCAAAGAAGCAAGATATGATAAATCGTTCATCGTGCTGTGTAAGTATCATCTTAAAATTTATCTTTAGTATGTTAACAGTTCTAAGTGATAAATAGCTCTATCGTATTTTATTTACGGTTTGGGCTAGCAATCCTTTCCTAACTATTATTAATATTGTCAGGTGACTTCTTTACGTGTTGACTATTTAACTCGAAGAAAATAAAAACCGGCATAATGTTATTTTATAATTAGAGCTACATGCGAACACATATTTTTAAACTGGGTTTATAATTCTAGTCTACACATTTCCAATAAGTAACATTTCGTCACGAACAGACTTGCGATTTTTAAAGATTTCTAGATAAATACAATCATTAATATCGTAGACTTTGGTGAACATGAGATAATAAGTCTTTCCTTTGATTTGATGTTTTCTGAAAGAGTGCAATTTTCTTTCACGTTCGTGAATAGTAGCAGAATCAATTATTATTGATAGAATGTCTTGTAGGTAAAAATTGTAATCGTTTTGGTGAGTCCTTCCAATGGAAATTGATATGTTGTGGTTTTGGAATTTATTTTCAAAATACCTTCGTTGTGTTCTTTAATCTGTGTATTGAAGTTTATATATATACACCAATTGGGACTTGTGAGAGTATGGCTGAAATTGCATAATTTTACTCGTCACAAGTTCAAAAGGTAATTGATGTTCATTTTGCTAGGCATCAATTTGTTACAGGAGCGAATCTCGAAGAAGTTTTAAATAAAATATATATATTTTTTATTTTAAGCTACAATTTCTATTATATGTTATTCGTTTGTATCAGATACAATTAACACTTACAACTAATATGTGTGACAGTTCGTCGTTGTTTGTCACAATATGACTTGCTTTAAAGTGCTTGTGTGCCTTTAAATTTATAGTAGGATGCGATACTACACCGATAACAATATATATATATATTTTTGTGTACAGCCTACAAAAAAATATAAATATCCATAACTCTACGAAAATACGCACCTTTGATCTGTAAACATTATTTGTCAATCTCTTAATGCCAGCGAAGTGGTTTTCTATATCGTTTAATTTTTTACCCTCCGTTTCGGGTAAAACAAAATAAAACGTAATGCAACCAGTAAGACTGAAAAGAAAAATCAAGTTAATACACCTGGTTTATTAAAAAAATGCTAATACTATAATTTTTTGCACTAATGAAGAAATCTGTTAATGAACTAATAAATAATTGGTGCTCGTTTTTGTATGTATGAGCTCTTGATAAAATGGGCCTGATATCCGAGAACTTACTCTATTTCCGGGTGGATCAAAATCTGTCTCAAGTTGGTGTTCATTGCCCACTTCAGAGACTCTTCGAATTCGTCATACTCGAAGGCATAACGTCTAAAATATGGCATAGGAGTGTATAAGGCACTATTTTTCAAAAAGAGGGGGTAGAAACCAGTTGATGAACTACAAAACCATCATGCTCTTAAATAAAGTTTAAAAGCTGTTCTCGAGAGTCATCACAAATCATCTCACGCGCGGATATGACGATTGATAACCTCTCGTTCAAGCCGGATACTGAAGTGGCTTCAGTACCATAGACCACATACATACGCTGTGACAGTTTATATTTACAGAAGATTTAAGAGTTTAATCTGCCACTATGCTTGGCGTTGTGGACTATGACAAAGCCGTCATTTATCCGTTATTGATACATCTGTCTTGTGTTATTTTTCGAAAACTCCACAATATCAGTCCGTCTTGGTCTGTGGATGTAAGATAGTGCGATGTGATATTGCTGAAAGAGCTTACAGCTGCGCTAGAGGATGTGTTTAAACTTGGACTGAAAGGGACTAGCCATCAATATCAACGGCGAAAAGATGTCGCATCGTCGTTTTAATTATGATATTGTAGTCATGACTGTGACCATAAAAGACTTAATACCTACAATGTTCAAAGACCTTAGTAGTGTCTCCTAACAAGTGAGTCATGAAAGAACATGAACAAGACGAAAATCATATCGATCTCACGTGTGGTACTCACTATTATGAACTTGTAGACGAGTATGCTTACCTCAGACATATAGACTAACTTGATAGGTCCGAATCGCAAAAAGAGAATAATTCGGCTGGGCAGTATTTAGGAAATTACGTGACAAATTATTAGTCCATCGACCGCAGAGCCTAATGACTAAAATCTTTGATTTGTGCGTGCTGCTAGTGATGACGGTTGGCGTGAAGTCCATCACAATCCTTTCTACACTTGACGACGGGGTTATTCTGAGCACGTTTTGTGCTTTCTGTGACGGATCTTCAGCTTCTCCTCTTCAAAGGGGGAAAGTGTTTTTTTTTTTATTATGGCCGACTTAACCCTCAGGCTTGTATGACAAATAAAGAAAAAAAAAATAGAAAACAAAGATAATTAATTCTGAGATTTTATTTTTTTACAGCGTCTTCGCAAGTTACAGAAAAAAGAAAATTGCGAGTCTTTATTATACATACAAACTGCAGGAGATATTTAGCCTGTTTTCGGCGTAGGTACCGTACTGCGTAGGGTAGCTTACCGCCTCAACTCGCAGAAGGCGCACAGGCCTGACGACATTTACTCCTCCGCACTCAGACAGCTGCTCCATAAGGTTCTAGTAAGTGGCTAAGGTACTTCTGCTGCGTCGGATCCGACTGTTCATCCCTTTTCGGATTAACGATTCGGATTGTGTAGCGGCCACATTGCGACACTTATTCAGGCGCGCGTGCTTCACCATCTTCCGACCGTCATGAATTGGGACAATCATAAAATAGTGGTGTTGGGTTTGGAGAAAGCCTTTCGCCATGGCATGCACGGCGGTAAGGGACGCCGGTCTCATTTGTTGTCTGGTCACCAGCTTGCCGCTTGCCCATGTGAGACTTTTGGCGTTATATCTCCGAGTTGAGGACGCCATCTCTCAACTGCACCTTATTTATACAGGAGTCCACTAGGGTATTTACCTCTTTATCGTACCTATACGCGACAACACACAGTGGGACGTGGTGTTGGCTCTATTCACCACCGTCAGCATATTTTTGCCTCCTCGCAGAGCTGAGACTTTGCTTCCGACCTGATGTAACAACTGATTGGGCCGCCTGACTCACCTGGCTGGACAATTAGCATATTTTCTTCAAAGTGGCTAGGACAGTCGTCATTCTGATCGGTACGCATTATACTTCCTGACCCAGCGTTCAGCGAACTGCAAGTGGGCCAAGAACGTTACTCTCCATATGGTGACTAACGAAGAACGTGGATGCCTTCGGTGGAGGAGTTTCTTCTTCGTTTAGTCGACACACTGAGCGAGTTCGCCATGTTCGAATGTTCGACTTCGCCACCTCCACCACTGGTTTCTATGTTTCCAGGCCAGGTCAGGTTTCTGCCGAACGTACCTAGCCCCATGAGCTACTGTTACCTTAAGAGGAGAGAGACCTTAGTAGGACAGTATCACCGCCATCAACATCGGCCACATCCCACAGGCGAGACACCCATCCTGATCAAGACTCCGTTTTAGGCAACGACTTTACCTAACGGTCACATCACTTGAATGGATATCGTCGTTTAGGTATAGTCCGCCGCAAATTGCTCGCATGACTTGCCTAAGTGACCATCAGTAGAAATGACATCATCGCCGTACACAACAACGACAGGGTTAAGAACCAATAAGCTAGTATACTAGACCTCGCTAACGTAGCTGACCTTGTTTCGAATACATACATTCCTGGACACGAGATTTCGGGTGTCACAAAGAGAAGATAAAATTTATTGTTTAAATACCGTTATGTCATATATTTATGTAGTCCTTTGCACACAAAGTAAACTAATAGTGTCTTTAATTTCAGTAGTTTGTGGACAGGCTTAGATTTTATCGTTCTTCATGATGTGACCCCAATCAGGAGGTATGCTCCAGCCATTATCACTAATGAATTGAGGGAGTTTCTGTATTACACTAGCATCATAGGAAATTAATGACCAAGAACATGTTCGAAACGTAAGGTAAATAAACTTGTAAAAATAATTCTAGCCAGTATATTTTGAAAAGTTGTTTTATTTCAAAATACTTATATCAACTTAAAATTCAGAAACACTTACCAAACAATGCCATATAATCCGTATGTTCCCCATATTGATAGAGTGTCCACCATAGATATGTAAAGTTTGTTGGCTAAAAACCCAAATATATAGCCTACTGCGCTTGCCAAGCCAGCGCTGCCAGCACGCGTTTTAGCACTAAATACCTGTTAATGAAAAATCTGTTATTGCGTAGACGCAAACATAAGATAAGACAGACAGACATAAGATAAGATAAGACGCTTTAAGATGCTAAAAACCATGCTGGCGATGATATCTGCACTAATTGTCTCTCTCTATAGTTCTAGATTGCTGGAACTACCTTCTGTAATCTATCAATATGTTCGGCTCACTTTGGTGTTTTAATCGGCTTTTACCACATATGACGGTACTGATTTTTAATTTAATACGAAAACAAAGTTAAATATCACTCGGAAAAGAAAAACATGTGTAACTTGTGCCCTACATGAGTCACTCATTAGTATAGATATCATTGGAATTTGCGCACGTGTACTATGTGCGATTTCCCATTTAATAGTATTAATTAGTTTTAATAGTAATAATAGTTTTACGACAAAATATTTGCATACCTCCCCAGTTAAAATCCATGGCAGTAATCTAATACCCGTGTGGGATATGAAGGCTAGCAACATCAGGCACACCATCGGAATCCACGAGTACGGGTTGTTCTTAAAAAAAAATGATATTAAGTTGTATATCAATATCTCGAGGTATAATTAATCAGAACTGCTGTCAGTGGAAGAAATATATAAGTTATTTATATGTCTTTCTTTTAGAGAGTAAACTAAATGCTGCTTATTATATATTTCTAAGTCTTAGCATAGCATAGTGCGCAAATATGCACACTATGCTAAGACTTAGAAATCATTGAATGTTTACTTGGATGTATCAATTTTAATATTCGTTAAAATTAAAAATTTTTAAGTAGTTAACGTACATTTTTCTAAGTATTTAGAAATAAAAAAAGTTAATAAGAATATATTATATATAAGATTATAAGATATATATATATATCTTACCGACACAAAATCGGTTTTGGTAGTTGTATTCGCTTGCTGTTCTGGAAAAAAACACTAAAACAAATTTTAAATTTATTAGCATTTTCAAATGTCTAGTGATTCTCAAACAATTAAGATTAAAACTGACCGATTTCATGTACCCATCATAACTAGCGACGACCAAACAGCATATCGAAGCTCCAGCTGTCGAGAAGAACGTAAGGGGTCTTTTCCCGGTATAATGGACTAATAGGACGCATAGCGCTGCACCCAATATTTGGAGCAATCCAAGAACTAGTGTCGCATAGTACTTGTCTATCGGTACTTCCAACATATTAAATATCGACACAGCATACGTCTGAAATAGTCAATTTGGAGAAAAAATTGAGAGTGGATGCAGTGTGGCTTCAAAACAGAGGCTTTACAAGTCTGTGATCAAAAACCAGAAATTTAGAATAGTTAGTGACATCAATGCCACTAAGGGGTCTCGTTTAATAAAAAGATACCATTTGCATTTCAATTATGATTGAAAATATCGTTTCTATACAAGAAAAGTTAAGGAATTTTTTTAGTCATAAATGTTCTAACCCGTAAAACAAACTTAGAAATTGATTTAGATGTCAATATTTTTATGACATGTAGACAGTTAATATACAGACCTGTAACGTGGTCATTCCACTGAAATGACCTACAAAAAAACTATAACACACCAATAAAAAGGGTATTATGAAACCTCTTTCCATATAATTAGCAATTTTATCCGTGAACTCTTCCTCCGAATCATCCCCTTCAGCTGCGAAAAATAGATTAAGATAATATAGGATGTAATAATGTAGCATAGCATGATATATTTTGGCTGTTAAACCCCGTAGAGTGATACACTCTCGATGAAAAATGATTTAAAAAAGATAAAATTTAGATATTATAATAATTAAACTTTATTTTATTTTAATTTCACTAACTGTGATAGTGTAAAGTTAGTGATAAAGCAGTGAAATATTTTGAATAAATGGTCTGTTTCATGTCATCGAGAGGTTACTGGGTCTCCTGCACCTACCGATTATTTTTATTAAGCGACCAATATTTGTTTATCATTACATCAAATATTTTTTTTTTACCTTTCTTCTGTTTGTATAACGATTGAATATCTTTTAATTCATCTTCTACGGCATAACCGTTGGTCCAGCCTCTTAGCCATTGTAAGCACTGCAATAAATTAACCAGAAGAAATACATTAATATTTTTTTATTTGTTATCTTAAAGATATTCGTCAGAAAAAACTTATAAATATATCAGTATAAAAAAGTCATAAAATGTGATTCTAACGAACAAAGAGTCAAATCTATTGAAAAAAACATGAATTAATATTTGAATGCTTTATGGCAAACATTGCAATTTTATTATTATTGTTAATATATATATTAACAATAATAATATATATTTAATCATGAATAATATTTTTCGTTGTCATTTTATAACTCAAGAACGGGCTCACCTATCCAAACCAAATATTTGGCTTTGTTCGGACTGTTTGGCAAAAATCGGTCGAGCGGTTCTTCATTTTTTGTAACAAATGAATGAATTCAATAAATGGCGGATACTTTTATTAAAGGGAATTTTAAAGCCAAATTGAAACTTTTTTTAAGATGGGGATTGTGTTGTTAAATTTAAACTTTTTTCAGTGTTCAACGTTCAACAGTACGAGCATGTTGTTATTTCATTCATGCGGTTATTTTATTTCAGATGTGTTTCGGTTAAAGCAAATTGTCAGAGATAATTTGTTCAATGTTTTGGATTAAATTTTAAAATAGCTAGGAATTAATAAAATATTTTTTGTTTAAATAAAATTTTATGATAAAATTATTATTTTTTATTATTTCAATGTATACGGGCCACTAGTAATACATATAACGAAGTATGTGATTAATTTTGTTTAGATTAGATAGATTTTACCTTCTTTGCGTCATCATGCCGGTTTTTAGATACCAGCCAATGTGGAGACTCCGGCACAAAACATAAGGCTGTTACTGCTAATATCTGCAGAAGAAATTAAATAATAAAAAACAGATACTTTACTCTTTACATTGGTTTAATACAAATAGGCAAGAAACAGCGAAGTTAGCTAGCTCCGCTCTAGCGTGCCGCACGCTTTAGGAACGAACTTCCAATGAAAAAATCTACAACTTAGATTTCTAACGTGTGCAAGTAAAACAACTTATAAATTGTGTTTATTTTATTAGTAAGATTGTTAGTTATTACTCATACTGTACTCATCGGTAAGTCGTGGCTAATATCCTAATGACTTTTATTTTTGGACGGACCTATGCTGAAGCCTCTGATGGCTATGTTCAGCTTTGCAATGAGTGTGTTTGTGGAAGGCGCGCGAACAGAAGGTTCGACGCCGACACCGGCGACCGCTCTGGTTTCGTTAGGGTCGAAACAAAGCAGTCGACGCAACTTGAGCGCGCCGTCTACTGGCTCAGACGTTCAAGATCGCCGTGTAGTGGAGGGTGAGAATAAACCCGGTACGTGACGGTACCGGGTATATGTTTGACGAGGAATGTGTGGACCGGGTCGTCGCGCTCGCCGACGAGCGCGGTGTGTGTAGGTGTGTGGCGTGAGAAATGATGCGGTTGGTGGCCGGGGATTCTTAAGCGCGGCTGATGGGTCGGGCGGGTCGATTAAAATGTTTTTAGTTCGGCGAGATCTAGCCGAGACGCTATCTATCGGGGTGTACCCATCTAATCCCCCTTCCACTTAAGTAGTTGCTAACTCCATGCTGTAATTATGAAGGTCACATTGGAATCATTTAGTTAGATTAGTAAACATACATCTGGTGATCGTGACAAGAACAATTAAGAATTTTTATGTAATTTTAGGTATCTTATACGCATAGGTATATATGGAATGAAAATGAGTATACCTATTAGTATATTTACGAATCAAAGTTTTAAAAAGTGCAATCAAATCACGGAAATATACTTGTCTCCATAACAATAGTAATTACCATTATTATTAATAATAATATGAACAATCTTCATATTTGACAATTAAAATTTAATCAGCCAAGCTTTATTTAACTGTAATGTAGAACAATTCGCTGCAATATAAATCCACGATTCTTTAATATTCTAAATTAATGAAGTAACAAATAATAATATAAATATGCTGTAATAATCTTAAACAGTAACCGTAAAAAAAATGTTGACCAACGCCACAGTACGCCAGTACATGAGAGTTCCGAAAAGAAATTGCGTAAAGATGCCGAAGATGATGGACATGGTGCTCGTGGCAGTCAAGGCGCCCCGCAAATGAGGCTGGCTGATTTCAGCGACGTAAGTCAGCACCTGTATAATATTGATTTTTAGTTGTGGCTCCAAGATTGAAATATTATTAAGTTATATTTGAAATATTATTGTGATACGACCTTTTGTTAAAAATCCTGAGTGGAAAAGCGGTAATATTTGTTATAAATCAATCGAAGTTATAGTTATCTCTATCTGAATTAATCTAGGAATGTAACATTGGCCTAATCACCCTCATTTATTTTAGATTGAAGCCTCTAGCAAGTGCAAGAGTTTAATATGTGTGTAGCATAGTTTATCTTCAAACTATTATATCAAACACACAACAAAAAATTATCATCGAAGGAACTCTTACCTATAAATGTCTTATATACTATTATAACTTGCAAGAAATAACCCACTTAGCAAACTGACCTTAGGCACCTCAGTCTTATCCTGTTTGATATGCAAATTTATTTACAGTCGTATTTGAAATCTACTATGTTCATGGACTTTAACTTCATGAAGTACGGGAGAATAACGAGGGAGTACAAATTACAAGTCATTCGATATTCTTAGGTTTTAATCACATAACATAACTTGAAATAAATATGACACATTTAACAAATAAAATTCTATATAATGTAAATATACAAGAGTAGAGCCCTAAAGTTCTATGTGTCAACAACTTTTGGGTTTTTATTTCTGATAATACTCTCACGAACTTAATGATACAGTCCTTGAATATTTACAACATGTATTAGATGCTGGTGTCCCTCATGTTAGAATGCTGTCGGTTACACTATTACAAATCAATGATATCCATTCTTATAATAAATATAGATAGATACTTTTTATACTGACCGTGCAAACATTTCTCAGAAAAAAAAGACATCGGTGAGAGCAAAAATAAACTTATATTTCAAATAGACTTCTTTAATTTGATTTCCTTTAACCCCATCAAAACACAAGTTTGCACGTTCAAAACATAATAACTGCTATTTACCGCATCTCCTCGTATTGAGAACACTCATGCATGATCGTGCTTCGACATATCAAGCGAAGTATAATTTCGTACAGGTTTAGAAGGTAAGGTTAATTTAGCCTTAAAGAAGCTTAGAAGATTGAGGTGGTACACTTTGAGTCACCGCCTGCAACTTTATAAGGCGCAAATTCGGCGACATACAGAATATCTATTTCCAGGGGCTACCCCTACCAACTACTTTCTGTAGATCCTATTCAACAAATGGTGTGAAGGGCTGCGAACGAAGGGACGAAATCAGTAAAATCTTGACAGCTTTTGTAGCTTCTGATGACTTGAATGAATTTGAAAGTATGTCTCTTGCTCGTACTATTGCTTCAAATGTATTTTTATGAGCAATCAATTTAACGTTGAAGGGCGCAAAGGGTCATGATCTAGCTATAACATAAGTAAATGATCTCTTCATTATATCAAGTACGGTATAAGAGGGATTGCATAAATTAGGAAATGTATTATGCTAGTTAATTTCTGCTGCTCTTACATAAAACATAAACGAGATTTTTTCCGAGAAGTAATACACTTCTCATCAAAAAAATCGAAACACTTCCGTTTTCATTGTTTCTGTCCGAATTTAACACAAAAAAGAATTCATATGATGAAAAAAAAAACATAAGTGTATAGCTGGCAGTTTGGCCATTACAGTAATAAGCGAAAATTCTAAATTCAAAATTAGAATTTCATTTGTTTATCTTATAAACGAAATGAATCACTGTTTTGAGACAAATGTGTGTTTAGGGTTGGAGTACATTTAGCGTTTAAAAACTAAAAATTGGCGCCTATCCTTAAACTTTTGGATTTTATTTCAATACTGTGACTTTGGGACGTCTGAAAAAAGGTTATTTTTCTAAAACGTATGGATACTTCGCCCACAGAAGCCGCCCAAGTGTGTGGCATTGCTGGATTCTGGCCTTAGTCAGCGTGTTGTGGCTGCAAGACTGCATCTAAGCCTGTCATCTGTTCATAGAGTCTATAAACGTTATCGGGAGACTGGTTTGTTCACGCGCCGTTCAGGATCTGGCAGGAATCGGGTCACTTCTGAGCGAGATGATCGATTTATTGTAACAACTTCTTTAAGAAATCGACGCCTTAACGCTTTTCAACTGCAGCAGCGGCTTCGTGTTGTACGAAGGGTGGCTGTAAGTGACTCTACAATTAGAAGAAGGTTGAAGGATCGTGGACTGGTACCGCATAAGCCAGCAAATGGGCCGAAATTAACTGCAGACCATCGAAGAGCGCGCCTTAACTTTGCACGTGAGCACCTAAATTGGTCATACCTACAGTGGAGCAAAGTTCTCTTTTCTGATGAGTGTAAAATTATGCTGTATGGTAACGACGGAAGGATCAAGGTCTACAGAAGAGACGGAGAACGCTATGCAGAATGCTGCATTGAAGAAAAGGTCAGCTATGGTGGCGGTTCGTGGACGGTTTGGGGAGGAATCAGCGCCGACGGTAAGATAGAGCTTGCTTTTGTGTCTGGGCCACGTCTGCCTGCACTAAACTGTCATCGGTACGTCGAAGAGTGTCTCGAGCCTCATGTGATGCCCTATGCACATTTTATTGGCAACGGCTTCATATTCATGCACGACAATGCTAGGCTCACACCGCGGGCGTCGTACGAGATTATCTTAACGAAGTCGATATCTCTATTATGGAATGGCCAGCAAGAAGCCCGGACATGAATCCCATTGAACATCTGTGGGATGAATTAAAGAGACGAACTCGAGCAAGAGATCCTGCCCCAGAAACACTTAGCCAGCTGCAAGATGCAATCCAAGAGGAATGGGACAGTATACCACAGCATGTGATCGTGACTCTCATCCGATCGATGAAGAACCGTATGGAAGCAGTAATTAGAGCTCGGGGAGGGAATACAAGTTATTAAATAAACGTTTTTTAGCTTTTTTTTCATTTACGTGTGTTGTTTTATCCATTTCCTTTATACTCCATACGGAATAAAAATGACTCATTTAACAAAATACGAAACCTATGAAAAATTCATTTAAATTTAGAACATTAACATTAAGATTTGATAAGCTCATATTACTCACTATTAAACGACATTTAACATTTATTCCTAAATGTACACATTTTTCTGATAATCCTGACAAAACGTAAACTTGCAAGGTGTTTCGATTTTTTTGATGAGAAGTGTATTAAAGTAGTATATAAGCAGTAGAGATACATAAAATATAACGATTACAAATGTACGCCGGAATAGAATTTACATTGATAAAAATGTAATATTAATATTGCAAATAAACTGACAATGCCGGATCTAAACTCACTCAAGTTACTAGGGCCGTTACTCTAATTGAAACTAGGCACACCTTCGAAAATGTGGCTCAAATTTTACGTGTATCAAAATCTGTGATACACCGAGTTATCAAGCGGTATCGGCAGACTGGACAGTTTACGAGACTCGCAGGATAGGGGCGTAAACATAAAACTGCGGCTTGAGATGACCGGTTCATCGTTAGCAGTGTGCTTAGAAACCGGACCTTAACTTCTTCCGAAGTAAGGGCCTAGTCCTACAAGAAGTTCGAGGGGTTACAATAAGCAAAAAACTGCGAGAAGAAGAATTAAATTAGACGGATTAAATTCACATTGGCCTGCCAAAGGGGCCTTCCTTACCACATGTCATCGAGTAGCTATTGTTAATTTTGCTCGCAATTACACAAATTGGAGTCTTGGAAACTTGGAGTCAAGTTTTATTTACAGATTAGTCCAGATTTTGCCTGACGCCAGATGATAGAAGAATTAAAGTGTGGAGACGCTCAGGAGAGAAGTACGTATAGTGCAACTTCATTGGAAAAGAGGCATATGGTGGAGGGTCAATTATGGTATGGGGAAGTTTTTGTATGGGAGCACGTACGGAACTCCGTGTCATCAAGAATGGGTCACTAACAGCGGTAAGATATGTATGTAACTGAGATTTTAGAAGAAATTTTAGTGCCCTTTGCCCCTTTCATAGGAAATGATTTTGTTTTTATGCATGATAATGCACGCCCCCATACTGCGTCTGTGGTTGTCGACTTCCTTCGAGACGTTAAAATCAATGCTATTTAGTGGCCAGCGCGCTCACCCGACTTAAATCTTATAGAGCACGTATGAGATAAGCTCGGACGACAAATTTTGAAAAAAAATCCTCTTCCCGCTAATTTGAGAGAGCTTAAAAAACGGGTTACAAGAAGAATGGAACGTAATCTGTCAAGATTTTATTGAAAACTTAATCAGGAGTATGTCAAGAAGACTTGAAGCAGTTCGAAGAACTAGAGGAGGCAACACTAAGTATTGATTTACAGTTATCATTCACTTAGTTATCTATTTCATATGCCAGTGTCAACAATGGCATTAATAATTCCGGAATGTTGTGAAGCACTATGTATGGTATTAAAGGATATATATTTAATTAGTAAAATGAAAACAAATATGATAACTTAAGTATTTATTATTCAGTCCTAATTTGACTTAACAATTACGAGTACAAATATTAACAGCCTAAAGTACCTAGTATTTATTCATTACATATTATATAAACCTTTCCAAGATAATGAAATATTTCTTAAGCATTCATATATTCATTCTTAATCTGACTTAAAATACATACGTTAACAGATTAGAATAGTATTTGTTAGTTATTAATACCTCATTTTATATACTCAAACGCAGTGCAGTGTTAAGATAAATGTTGAACTTGTTCGAAAACTTTCCACGATACTAGGCAGACACTCTGATACAAAATGTTCACACAGCCGCTGGCGCGACACTAATTATGGTGTCGCAATAAATTTCGCAACCAGAGACACTTGTGTTCACACAGAGATATTTCGATGTACTTACCATAAGCATGCAAATGCGGATGATGCTATGATCAAAATAAAGGTTGAAAACGGTTAAAGTCCGGATAATATTTGACTTACCCTCGTATGTATGTGTAGGTATATATATATGGGTGTTACATTCTAATTATTTACTTTGTTTAAATAGTTAATTATTAAGTTAACAATAGTGGTTGTTGTCTGATAAATAAGTTTTCATTCCTTTTTTCGTATGGGCCTTGAATTGGCAAAAATATGTTGTTTTTTAATAGTTATAATTATAATCCAACTCTGCTAAGTCTAGCACTGATGTCCGTTGCCGCGGTCACTTCGGCTGCTGTGTACTACAGAGTGATTATTCAACTTCAACTCCCATTACTTTCATGTGTTTTGTTTCTGTTACCTAGTATTCTTTACTTAAACATCAGTCTTTTATTAATTAGAATAATTTAGAATTGAAGAAATCGTTAAGGACATAAATACTTAGAAAGTGAAAATAATAGTGAAGATAATAAATATGTTGGGAATTTTGATTGTGAAGAACAGAGGTCACAAAGGTGAGTAAACATACGCATTCTGGCGCCGTATATGCTTGAGAGGACTGTTAAAGTTATTTATACATTATTATATTTTCTTTTATACTGTTAAAAAATATAAGTTACAGGTGATTCCAGAAAGATTTAACAAAAGGAATAAGATTTAACAAAACTGTCAATATCCAGTATATAGTAAAAAAAATACTATTTTAGCTACGCAGACGAAGCTGCTAGTGAAGGTTTTGCGAATATTTACATAACCAGGGGTAGCAACTAACTACCGAAAGGATATTTATTCCATAATTAATAGGAGATATATAATCTAAGTGAGGAAATCTAAAATAATGCGAGGGATGTTGCAGTTAAAAGTTAGTTTTATTAATAACCTTGGGGAAAGCTTAAAATATCTAAATGTTTTTATTTGTAATTACTTAAAATAAGTATACTATATTTATGTATTTTTTCCCTTGGGCTAATAAGCAAATATTTTATAATTTGTAATTTCACGTCCAAATAAAATACTTCGTTGCATCGCTTTCTATTCCTTCTATGAATTAATTAATTCATCTGTTATTTTTTGTTAATTGATTTTTTATATATCTGCGTATTTACTTACAGGCGCTTCCAGCAAACCTCCGGCCAGTCCTGTAAGGAACAAGGCTCCGTACAGATGAGCCGTTGTTGACGCGTAGTGGAAAATCAACCAGGCCACAAAGAAGGGCACGTTCACTATCTGCATGGCCTTCCGGCGCCCTATTGGAGAGGTCACTACTCCAGACAGCGCGCATCCTACTGGTACTACAATCAGGTTTATTGAACCTGCAATGATATGTATTGTTTAGGTCAAAAATCAAATATAAATTTCGTGCCGTTACTGGTAACAGGAAAGCGAAAATAACATGACGTTTACCGTCTCACCGTTACCGTTTAATGTTCATTTAAGAAGCAAAAGCTGTTAGTATTTTGACTTACGTCTGTTTTAATTAGCTTATTGCCTAATTAGCCTAACAGCCTTGTGGAAGAAAAAAAATATATTCTTGACTTGATAGTGAAAATGTACTACTTAGTGCTGGAAATCTGAAACTTTTTTGGAAGTAGTGAATTTAGCGTATAAATTTATTTGTATTTATTTATTTTTTAATTTAGTGTATAAACTCTCATATATTAAGTATATAGCTAATGGCAATTTACATACATAAATATTATTTGATAAATAATCAATCAAGGTTAAACAGTGTTGAACATTAAATTTTCTAATAAAACCAACTTCTCAATAATCAAGTCCAAGTCTTATAATAATCATTTATTAAATATAAGATTTTATCAACTATCACTCATATCAACAGTTAAAAAAAAAGACGTCTATATTTTTCCACATTCTATTTATTACTAGCTACCGCCCGCGTGAAATTAGTTTTTGTCAATCCTGGTCCCTTATGTCTAAAGTACTTAGATTCATGGTCTTATCTTCAATTCAACCCCTATTTCCAGTGTGGGGGACTGGTGAAAATTTCAAAATCCTAGAACAAACGATTTCTGTTTCTTATGACGTGATATTTGACGAACTTGCATACTAATTTTCAACCCTTATTTCACCCCCTAGCTGGTTGAAATTTCAAAAATGCTAAAACAAATGTTTAATGATTTCTTATCAAGTGTTTTAATATAAAGTTTCATGGTTTTATCTTTAAAATTAAGAAATCCCATGCAATCTTTCAACCTCTATTTCAACCCCTTCATCCCTTTTTTCGAAATAAAAAGTAGCCGATGCTCTGTCTCAGGGTCTAAAGATTGTCAGTACCAAGTTTCATCAAAATCGGTTACGAGGTTTAAGCGGGAAAGCGTAACAGACAGACAGACAGAGTTACTTTCGCATTTATAATATTAGTTGGGATTTGAATTTGCTTACAAGGGAATACTGGCCAAGTCCGAGTCGTACTCGGGCACGAAGACACTATATTATAACCTAGGCAGAATTTTGCCGAAATTTTCTGTGAATATTTGAAGGGTCTATTGCCACCTATTATCTGACAAAACAACAAAGAAATCCCGTTTGCACGTTTATTGTATGGGTTGGGTTAAATATTTATTTTATTCAGTTTTTGGTACTCGAAAACTCGAACTCTAATAATACTCTAAAATAATTACAGTTACATGTATCATCCAAAGTTATATACGTCCACACCAGGGTTGCCACCTTTAGGGAATGAAAATATGAGGGCCTAGACATGATGCCTTTCTATTTTCGTAATCGCATCGCTAAAATAAAAAATGTATAGTATTGACATAACCGATCGCTTGATTTTTCGAGTGGTTATGTCAATACCATACATTTTTTATGTTAGCGATTCGATTACGATTATCGAAAGGTATCTTGACTCATGGGTCATATTTTGATTGGACCAAACTCCGCAGTGTCTCTGATGGATGCCTGATCGTCCAGAAACCACAGCGTCATTGTCGCTCACTTCTACAATATTATTTATATGTATAAACAGCATAAAAGCTTGAATAATTGACTTTTGAAGAAAATGTTTTGTTTTAATACAATTAAAAAATTATTAATATTATTACTGATCAATTTACAAATTACAAATTGAGACAAATAAAAATATTGTAGTATTTTCTAGTAATAAAGTTTTATCATAAAAAACCAAGGAAAAGGTGTTTAATTTAATATTAGTTTTGGAATTCCACTATCATTCGCTACTCAAATTAATATAATATAATTAAGGATCGATTTTCTAACCAAACCTGCTTGAGTACAGTTAGAAAAGGCGAGAGAGATGGCAGAACGCTCTATGGGCTCAATCGCGCACTAGTTTTCTTAGCCATTTGAGCTTAAGTTTGATTTTAGAAAACGAGCCTGAGTGTTAGGCCGTAGGAACGGGTTTGCAAGTTTTTAATAAAGTATTATAAAATGTTAGTAGTTCTAATGTGTAATACTTGGATTTAGGTTACAACTAATCCTTGGTTCAATATTTCACTGGATTTTGAAACATTACACTACATGAAGCCCCGGTAGGTACGCAACAACCAGTATTCCGAATCTTTTGGTCAAGTGTACGACACGTAAGCCTCACACGGAATAATTACACGTTAAACATAATACAGATGTACACCTATAGATACTGTAGATGGGCGTGTGTTGTATCAGGCAGGGTTAATTATAAAACTTACCGGCACTGGATTTTCGAACATTATTCTGTTACAATGTGTTCACGTTCTATTATTATAAGATATCTGTGCTTATTAAAACAATACAAAGCGCAAAATAAAAACGATAGAACGTAACTTCGAATCGATGTAAAATTATAAAACCTGCTTCTGATAAGCAGTGCTTTCCACATTTGCATTTATGTATGTACACATAAAGTAAAATGTCGTTTTGTTGTGTTTGTGCGTTCGTTAAATATCCTCCATATGGATTTTGAGAAAACTCTACTCACATTACAGATAAATCATATTTGTTATGGTGGCCTTCTTGTAATCCCAATATGTCAAAAAAAGATCCGGGTATAAATGTTTAAGTAGTTGTGCGAAGCATTTAGTGAACTGCACACTGCTGAACTTAAAGTTTAATTCACACTACGGGGCATGTTTTTCAATCCGTATCCATGTTATTCGTATATGAAAAATAATCTATAAACATATATATTTTGAATACTCACTGATCCACGATATTTCAGCTTTCTGCAAATGAAGATTTTCTCCAATTTTCGGGTTTTCAACAGCAGGTATTAGAATGGTCGGGAAACCCAATGTCATGCCATATACTGCAAAATAAAATTTTGGGGTTATTATATAAAAATGTAGCTAGTTTTATTGTATCAGTGACAAAAGACAGAGAGTATTTTGTGCCGACAACTCGAGTCTAGATGAGGGATATCGTTCACCACCACAACTAACTCCTTGCTACACTGCAATGGTTGACCCGAATCTATTGAAAGGAGGTACTTCAAATACTTTGTGATCTTGACGTGAACAAAGTCAGTAGACCTGACGGTGTTCCTACCATTGCTCAGACAAATTGTGCAAATAAGTTTTTTCTTGTTTTAATAGGCTTTTACGCAACAACTCTAAGGATTTTAACCAAAAATGATCACTACTTGGTTCCGAACCTAAAATATATATGGCTATATCAATCCAGAATTGGGTAGGTAATGCAATACTCTTGAGTGAGTGTGGTGAATTTGGTGCCGATACCAGTACATAACATTTATAGAGCCATACAAAATTTTTAACGTTTTTATCATAGTTAGGTCACCAAACATTCGTCCAAAGCCTCAACTTCAACGCAACGATTCCAGGATGGTGCTTGTGCTTGATATCTATGTTGGTTCCTCTCAACAATTTGCCACCCAATAAACATAGCTCTTTTTCAAACAGCTTGTCCTCTTACTGCGTCATCCTATTTTTGGTTAAATACACCCTGTTTCGCTTATTTTTATGTCAATGTTCTTTAATATCTTTTACATGAGTAAACATTACATACATTAAACTATACAGCATTAACGTACATTAACATTAACGTACATTAACATTAACATTAACGTACATATTACAGTAAACATTGACATAAAGAACATTCAATCATACATATCTATTAAAATTACAAAGGCGTGGAAGTAGGGCATTATTAGACCCATACATAAAGATGACCACACCAAACAATTATAGGCCAATCACACTGTTAAACGTTCTTTTTAAAATTCTTGAGATAAAAGTCAATTGAAGATCAACGAATTCTTAGTAAAGCACTCATTCATTTCTACATATCGATATAGCTTTAGGCAAAACAGGTCAACATAAGTTGTAATGCTTACAGACAGTATTGCGTGTTTGCAAGATAAAAATATGTTTTTTTTTCCCTGCTTCCTGAACTTGGCAAAAACGTTCGACACAGTGTCCATGCCTATCCTTGGTCTTGCGTTTGATTAGTTTCTATCGTATTTAACCAATCGTGGTCAATGTGTTAAATATGACTTTTTTGACATTATCAAATAACTTCTGGTTATGTACGGAGTGCCGCAAGTTGGTCCTTGGCCCGACACTCTTTCTTGTTTATTTGAATGACTTTTCAATGTTTCTAAGCCGGTCCTTTTTTTTTCCCCTGAGGAAAATACATTAAATTGCATACGACTGTGGCGAGTCGGCGGTTATGTGGGGCTCTCCATCCCAGAAGGGGGAGGCCTACCCACTAAAAACCTCAGGGATAGCCTTCCTTAGGCATGTAGGGAGCTCCTGGGATCGCCAAGCTACATCCGGGAACCGGGATATCGGGGGAGGCTACACTACCTCCCCCCATATCCTTCACCCCCTGGCCACGGAAGGGGTGTGGTCCTTCCCGGGTCGCCGTAACCGCGGGCGCGACTTTCTCGCGCCCGTCGGCTACCCGCGACAGCGCCGCTACCGTACTGTGCTACCGAGCTCGGCGCCGCCTCCTTCAAGCGGGGTCGGCCATCTCACGACCCCGCCCGGCGGCTTCCTTCTGGTTCACAGAAGCATCACTGCTTCACAGAAGGAGGCCACAACCCTCCAACCTCCTTCGTCCAGATCACGCTCGATCTCTGCGACCAAGACTCTGCGCTCGGAGGCCCACGCGGGGCACTCCGCCAGCGTGTGCTGGGCCGAGTCGAGGTCGGATGCGCAGTGGTAGCATCGTGTCGATTCCTCCCGTCCTATTTGATTCATATTCGATATCTGAGTCAATTGGTAGGTGACCTCCTCCTTCCCGCGGAGCCTAGCTTCGTGGGCACCGACGGCCCGCTTCTAAGCCGGTCCATACAAAAAGTTGGTAATCTGTTTTTAGCTTAACCAATTAGAATGTCAGAGATTATGATCTGGCTTTTCAACAATCTTCTAACCCTGAACTTGTAAAAAACTAAATATATAGCTTTAAAAAAGTCGCGAGCATCTAGATTTAAAGTAAGTAATTAAAAATCTTTTAATGCATTCATGTGACACCTCATGTAATTTCTATAGATAATTTGTCTTTCTATAGATAGGGTACACAACATTAAATACCTAGGGGTTATCGATACACTGTATATAATGAATGTCTTACTGCATATTTTTATTTAGATAACGGACTGCATAATTCTATATCATTTATATATATATATATGTTCTATATGCATAAAAGCAAGTCATGTTAGTGTTGTAACTAGTATGTAAACATCGTAAGAACAGTTTAACCAATTTAAATGATTTATTGATGATTTGTTTTCACCGTCAAGGAAATCAGAATTATTGATTAAATATTATAAAAAAAGGAAAAGAAAACTATCAAATTAATAAAATACCATTTTTTAATTTCGCCAGCTACCGCAGTTATTTATGTTACTACGAGTACGTCTGTGATATACGCCTTTCTTTTTTAGGTATATGTAACTACATACATGTATGTAGTTACATATATTGTAGCGTTTTATTTTATGATTAAAAAAAAAAATATTTGCCAGCTAAGATCAGGGTGTGGGTATAATCCTTATCGGAATCGAACCGACCTGGTGATATATGTAGATATTTAGAATTAATGATATGGGCGCCTCCACATAAATACAAACAGACCTTCAAATGGTTAAGTGATAGAATTAAACAAAGAAGTTTATATATGTAAGTTTATAATTAAAATTTTATATTAAAACATTTAAACACAAAAAAAAAGAAAATATATATATAATCGTCCACAAATTTCTGGATACGGTATTTTGCATTACATTACAGATTTATAGGTTCACTTGTTGAGCTGTTCCACACGTCACCCAAGGTGGATGTCAAAAAAAATATTAATCCTCCAAAATACGGTGATTCCCACACACGATGAGGTAAAAATGGTAAGAGGTCACCTTTTAAGTTGTAATTCCATCGGTGATCGGCAGGGATTTCCGTCGATTAACAAGACATCACTGCATCAAATGTACATCACCGCATGGCTGTGTGCAGGAAGTCAAGCTGGGATGAAACGGGAACAAGCGCCCTATATTTGGGATCGAGGTATCCCGTGAACCCTACAACAATGTGTAAAACATAAAATTCCTATCCCACGAACAGGTGGGGAAATCTTTAAAATTGAAGAAAAGAAGAAAATACAACTCACCATTATCTGGGATTGCTGGACGAAACTAATTAAGGCATTAAGCCGATATTTAAAAGAATATTAAAATGAAAACAAATAAAACAAACTAATTTGGACTTCGCGATGGCCTAAAGCGGCACATCCGCCAGGAGAGGAACGCCGAACGACCTCCTCGCCTACGTCAAATGACAGCCAAGACTGCGAAACAGCCAATAAATAGCCGCGGAACGATCACCATAGATCAAGCCGTCACGTTCCGAATTGGAAGTATCACCGAGTGAAGAAAAGGCGGAATTGTCCAATAAGGAGAAAGAAACGAAAACTTCTTTTAATAAACCAAAACAAAAGAATTTGTTTTGAATAAACTCCTAATAAATAACGTTATGAAAATATGTTAAGGTTTACCATTACAGTCCATGGCTTCACCCTATCAAATCTCTACCACCATAGATCTGTATATTGAAATTTAAGTTTTAAATTACAACCCCAACTAAAACTCCCATCACAGACTCAACACCATCTGTATGCTGATTAAAGGAATACAGAAACTAAATGTTTTGTCCCTATGTCCATTTTGTTATAAGTAAAATTTATGAAATATAATTAAAACAAAAAAATTGGACTTATGCTGAGGCTGTACAGGTTCCGATCCCTTCACTCTTACTTCCACTTAAAAAGGTTAACAAAAAATAAATATCTGCACAAAATCCTAATAGAACATGTAAATAAGAATTCAATTTGTAAATAAATAATGAAATTAAAAGTATTTCGTTGATTAAATTATGCTGAAAGCATAAGTAAAAAATAACACGTTACAATATGCATGTATGTAGCTCTAGCTATCAATAACTTATATTAGTTAAAATCGATTTTGTTAAAATAATATAATTTAAATTACAAATATTTTTAGCTTAATTTTTTTTTTCATTAATGATTATAATTTTGACTTAAGCATTCATATATTAATACAGTAAAACATGGCTGAATTTATAATTCATTTTTAACATCATTACATACTTACGAATAAATAAATGAATATGAATTATAATTAATTTCGCGAAATATATAAGTGTCGTCAAATTAACGGAATGGCCCAGAATTTAGTTAATTATTTTATTATGTAAAATTATTAATTTCGTAAGGTTGCACAACTTCTGCATGACATGACAAGTTATAACTCGAACAAATAACACAAAGCACCTCTTTGCATTCCACTTATGATGATCATGTCAATTTTGTCATGTCAAATCTATTATGTACATTAAACTGATTACCGCCACAAACCATAATTGGGTTGCGAATTAAAATCGACAGAAACCAAGGTAATCTCACCTTCTTTTTTTTATTTTTGTTCCGCTGAGGAAAATGCATTGAATTGCACACCCCTGCTGCGGAGAGCCGGTGGTTATGTGGGGCTCTCCTCCCCAGAAGGGGGAGCCTACCCACTAAAAACCTCAGCGATGGCCATCCTCAGGCGTTGTAGGGGGCCCTCAGGATCGAGTGTCGCATCTGAGGACCCCGGCCTTTGCTCCCCTGGGTGCGCTAGGGGATCCCTTCTCGGGGAGGAGGGATTTTGCTGCCTCCTCCCCTCCAACCTCCTACGACGTCACCCCCCGGCCATCCGCGGGTGAGGTCTCTCCCGGGTCGCCTCCACGGGCGCTTGGCGGCCTCCTTCTGGAGCATCACCGCTTCACAGAAGGAGGCCACAGCCCTCTAACCTCCCTCATCCGCCAGCATTGCCGCAATCAACGCTGACGGAGACAGATCTTGCCCGATCTCTTCGACCAAGACTCGGCGTTCGGAGTACCAAGCGGGGCTGGGCCGAGTCGAGGTCGGATGCGCAATGGTGGCATCGTGTCGTGTCCTTCCTCCCTATTCGACTCAGATACTCACCGAAATAGCCATGTCCGGTGTGTATCTGAGTCAAGCGGTAGGTCACTTCCGCCGTCCCGCAGAGCCAAGCTTCGAAGTGCGGGAGTACCGCACCGACGGCGCGCTGACGCACGCAGCCCCCACGCTCTAGCTGCGCACGCCAGGCCCTCTCGGCCCGTCGGTGCAGCTCCCGTCTGTGCATTCCGTGCGCTGATGCCGGGGGACTCCCGTCGTTGGTCTCTCGAGATTGGACAGCAGGCGATGTAAGGCGCCCGCGACCCTCTTGATTCAGGGGACCAATCGGACGAACTGCTCCTCGAAGCTCCAAGGTAACCTCACCTGCTCGCAGTTCAGCCTGCCAACTACTGCACTAGGCTTAGTGTGATATGGAGGGCTGTGGCCTCCTTCTGTGAAGCAGTGATGCTCCAGAAGGAGGCTGCCGAGCGGGGTCGGGAGATGGCCGATCCCGCTCGAAGAAGGCGGCGCCGGGCTTGGTAGCACAGCTGCGGCGCCGCCGCGGGTCGCCGGCGGGCGCGAGGGAGTCGCGACCGCTACGGTGACCCGGGATGGACCACGCCCCTTCCGTGGCCGGGGGGCGTCGTCGGTGGAGGAGACCGGGGGAGGTAGCGAGCCTACCCCGAGGAGGGCTCCCCTGTATCGGCGGGGGAGCCAAGGCTGGGGGTTCCTGGAAGTGGCTTGATGTTCCCGGGGGCTCCCTACATGCCTGAGGAAGGCCATCCCTGAGGTTTTTAGTGGGTAGGCCTCCCCCTTCTGGAGAGGAGAGCCCCACATAACCGCCGGCCCGCCACAGCCGGGGTATGCAATTTAATGCATTTTCCTCAGGGGAAAAAAAAAAGGCTTAGTGTGATAAGGAATTTCAAGCGATTCCATTTGCCCAGAAATATCAAAGTAATCGTGGTCAAATGTCAGCCGACTACATGTTTAGAGTGGAACTTTATACGATAAAAAAATCATCATTCAAAAAATGTCCGCGTCGTCAGAGTCAAGGTCGTTCGACGGTCGGTGTCCAGTAACCGGGGATTTTTAGCACCCCTAGCACCAGTACCGTGCCAACGTCAGTCGCCATCGGCGCGGTCTCTGGTGCCACCAGGCGCTTGGGACCTGGGGGTCCCAAGCGCCTGGTGAGGTTGGCTTGGGTCCCATCAGATGTAGTCGCATTTTCATTCTAAATAGAACTTATAGACTGATTAGTTATTGCGCAAATTAAGGGGAATGAAAATGATATACTAGCGGTTTCGGAGTACAATTTTTTTCATTGGCATACATTTCACAGTAACATTCATATGAAAATTGTAACCGCAAACAACTTTACACTTCCGAAATTGTCATATATTACGGATTACAATTTATTAAACACTTATCAGCATACGGCGGTGCATTTGAAACTGGCTAATTAACGCTAAGCCTTGTGGCCTGCTGAAATATATTACTTTTGGTCCATATTTTATTTAAAAAAAGGAATACCAAATTTATAGAAACACACTACTTAAAACAAACAGCGATTTACCTCAAGTCACTATTATTACATTGAGCCTTTCGTGCAAGAGATTTTAAAAGTATTGGTACATGTCAAAAATTCAGCAATCATATTATAATTAAAATTCGGCTACTATATAGTGACAGGCATATGCTGAGAACCACAGTGAAGGTAATATTTCCAAAAGGTAGACCGACAATTTGGTGAAGTTTCCCAAACTGACAGAGAAACTTAACTGAAAAATAACATTACATTGGACATAACATGGAAAGACAAAAACCATGTTTCAAAATTATGACAAATTAAATACTACAATGAATAAAAAAAAATACAAATTTCTAACAACCCATTATTATTTACAAGCGAAATAAGTTAAAGGTATTTAAGATGAATTTATATCACTTTATGATTCTATCATTTTCAGAATATGTAATACTTAACAAATGCAAGCATCTACAGCAATAATCCACACTGAGACCATCAGTGTGGATTACTGCTGTAGATGCTTTAGAATCTAAAGTTTAGATTAACAATAGCCATAATAATGCCAGGATTATCCGTCGTTTCTTTCTCTGTAATCCTGACCCTCGGCATTCGAGATTTCTCTACCGAGGGGCGTTCTCCCATCCCTCGATTTCTTACAGGAATAGAAAGATAAATAAAATATACTGCCATATAAAAATGTATATATTAATTTCTCCACAATTTTTACAAAAAGCAACACTAATGATTTTAAACCTAACCTAATGTTTTTCTTCGAATGTAACAGACTGGTAACTGAAAGTCTGTTTTAGTCCACCAGAGTTATCTCTACGTGGAATAGTACGTCAATCTTGGTTTTTGTGTAAAGTATATTATCCAACAGATACATCTTACATGTGCACGCAAGCAAAATATGCATACATAGTACATATATATACGTATGTAGCTTGACTTTAGTAAATTTTTAAGATCATAATATAATATCAATAGGCATATGATCATCAATGTTCAGACAGAACATTTTTTGAACAATAACTTTACATATGTACTGTATTGATTGAAGATTAACTACGAAAATAAATCTCAAAGTCAAACTATGTAGTTTAAAAAACTTGCTGCCGTGTATGCATGTGAGGAATAAAATTTGTTTCCATTGTCTTAATTAGTCATAGAGCTTTTTGTCATAGAAATTTTTTAATATTTTTTCGTACTTATATCCAAATAAGATCAAAACACTCCAATGTGATTTAATTTTTCACAAAAATAACTTTTATTTCATAATATATTTGTGGTCTAGACGATAGATATATGATTGTATGCTTTTCGTTACTTAACGTATGAAAATAGATTAGTGAACATATTATTGTAATTTCAGGTTTGTCTCAATATAATGATGCAACTAGTAATTAATATTATTGTAATTGTTAACTTTCATATGCAGTTCATATACATTATTCAATATTCATAAACTGTAGCTATACTCGAGTCGAGCGTACGTTAACTAAATTAAAGTGGTTTCTCTTGAAAGTCAAGTCAGCCAACCTTTGCTGATAAAATATTGTTTAGAATAGTATACAGTCTCACCTAGAAGTAATAAATTTTTCACGCTGACAGCGATGAACTGCGGCAAGGCTGTGCGGAAGTCTTTCTTATATCCGTAATGGTAAAGGTCAGTCTTCTCGCCATGTATATATGTCTCTTTGCACGAAGTCATCTGTGAATGAACATTACATCAATTTGAATCGTAATTTGTTAATCCTAGTTATCAGTCTTTGATTCGCATTGTATACGACTTTTCCCGCTGACAGTTAAAACAGCTAAGCAATTTACAGGATCTAAGGAGATCCTGTAAATTACATATACATCTTACAAAAAAGTACAAACGGGAAGTTTTACGCGGATCGATTAAGTATAAAGCAATAAAAATTATAGCGTAACGTATATAGGCGATATAAGAAAAAAAATAAGAAGTGAGTAGTAGTCACTTCTTATTATTTTCTCAAATCTAATTAAATGAGGCTTACAATTAATTAATTAATAATTCATTTATGTGTTATGTGAACTATTTATATCGTACATAGTGTCACTTTATTATTACTTGGTAATCTAATATTTAAATTGTGACGTTTAACTTACTTGACAAATAAACAAACTCGGATACACACCAAGCTCTTTATTTTCTTTGTATATATTAAATTTATTTACAACACTTTGTAAAAATTAATTTGTCAATCACTCAATTATCGTTACTACTTATACGGTACCTAGTTTATCTAAAAATTTCATATAAAGATACGGCACGTTAAGATGGCGGAATAACAGTAATATATATGAAAAAATATTGACGAAGGAATATTTAAAAAATAATAACGTCCACAAGATACCTACACAATATCCATTGATACCAAATATTTATATTTACCTACACAACCCGCGATAACCTCTTTGTCTCAAATGCGCCATACCAAACGAATTATACGATATTATTATACGAATTATACACGACAATATAACTAGAGATCGGATAATCGGATGCATATTTACCTAAAGTTAGTTTAAGACAAAGTATGGGAACGGCTTTTTATTGTTTTGTTAAATAAAAATCCCGGGATTGCGGAATTGGATAGCCGGATGTTTATTTATTTACCTAATTTAGTTTTTGACAAAGTATGGAACTGTCTTTTTATTTTATTTCCATAAATAAAAATCCCGGAATTCCGGTACTGTAGAACATTTTGGTAATGCAAAACTAGTCGGTAATATGAGCTTATAATATCCTATTTAAAATGGGGCGTAAATATTACCTCGGTTATACAGTTTTAATCAATATCTATCACCTATGGGTTTGTTATTGAAATCTCACTGATTTCTTAATGTCTGTGCTGAACATGATTGATTGAAGTTAACTCAGAGTGATATACTAGACCATACTTACGCCCGGGCACCATTTCTGTTTTTTTATTCAATTATTTAATTGATTATTGTTTTAGTCAAACTAGCTCACTACTTTCGTATAACACTCTTCATGTAAATCGTACATTCATAAATCGCACGGGGAACTGAAACTAAACTTCATGTAAATACGTATGCATAGTTGTATAAATGAACCTGGAGTCTCGGTTTTTTGAAAATAAATACCACGTGCTAATTTAGTCATTTTCAAACAATATCACTGCGTTAAATTTGCAGTCCCGTATTTTCCCGGGATTTTTATTTAACAAAATGTATTTTAAAAAGCCGCTTCCATAATTTGTGAGCCAAAAATTAACTTTAGGTAAATATGTATCCGCTTATTCGATCTCTAAATATAACAAACAAATTTGTGAATAATAGAAACTTCTAACCAACAAATCCCGAAAATTATTGATAAATTCCCGGAATCAGTGAAATAATCTTTATAACAATAATATACTCGTAGAGGTTCATACAGAAAGTATCATTATCAATGAAAATTAATTGCATAAAGTGAAATCCCTAGTCATTTCGTACTGACAGACGAAGACAAAAATTTACACATAAATTTCAATAGAAATCGAAGCTTTTTTTCTTATTTATATTCATTAACAGAAAAAAAGGTTTTTTAATAATTAGTATTTTGTTCCTAATAAATATATATTTCTATATATAATTTGAAAACGACACAAAATTAATAAATAAAGTGTGCTGTTTTTATATTAATTTGATATCATACTTATTGAATTCGAAGTATAAGATAATTAATATCATCGTCGTCGTTAAGATAATCATCGTCAGCTGTTGTTCATGGGTGTAAAGATTGTCAGTTTATTTTCCAAAAATCCTATGCAACGATCAAATGCACTGAGCGCGCAAAATATTTATCAGGCAGACTGACGGTATTACAAAATATAGCTGACGATTTTGTTTATTATTTTAAAAGTATAAAAATGTATAAATTTCACAAGGTATAAAATTATTTTTTGTCAAATTTTCAATGAGGTTCATGCACGTGACTGTCATATAACCCCCCCCCCCCCCTCATTAATACAGCTGACAACTGTGTTTTTTAATTTGATTAAAACAATAATAAATATTTATGCTCAGTATAAAAATCATCGGAGCAGATTTTCCTTCCAATGACTTTTTTATGAAGTCTTCTTTAGCTCCACCGTTAGTGTGACAACTGACGCTCACTTTCCGATTTCTGGCCATTAAACAACTGTTTGAAATAAAATTTATTCGGTATAAAATTCCTAGAGAAATTGCAACGCTACCTCCCGGACTGGTCCGGGTAAAGCTATTATTTGAAAGCAACTATTTTAAAAAAATGTGTTTAAAACAATAATATTATACTTTTTGCTCAGTATAAAAATCATCGGAGCAGATTTTTTCCCAACGACTTTTTCATGTCACAAAGGAGACACCTTTAGCTCCACCGCTATCGAAGCAGCTAACGTTCGGAGCTATTATGTATTAGTGGCGCCGCACACGAGCAAGGAGCCACAGCCATAAACGATGAAATATGGCAGTGGCGGCGTTTGGTGGTTGTGGCCGGTGGCCCGTGTGCTGTTTCAGTCAGTATAAAATGACTTGCTCAACCATAGCGCTACCTCCCGGACTATTAGGTTAGTGTTGGCAACAAAAAAGGTAGGTTTTCCATTTCGAAAACTTTGCCTTTTTGTACTTTGAACTTCAGAAGATTTGCTTTTAGCGGTACGTTTATACCAAAAGATATAATCAAGTGACCAGCTGTAACTGACCTGCCTGGGTGGGAGCTATTTTTTAAATTCCTTTTCGCCAGCATCGTCTACGTTGCTCTGATTTCCCCTAAATAGTCCACTTGATCAATACTTGATAAAAACGTTATTTTATCATATATGTTAGAAATCTTCTTTAAAACTTCTTATGGGTTCAGTGGTATTCCGGTTGCTCTAAACCCACTTTTAATGTTCTTTAATTAATTCAATAAGCAATACATAATATACATATAATATGTTTGTTTTTTAGATTTCTAAAGAAAACTGCATTCTTTTCTCTCAATATAAGTCGTTTATTTCCACAACTTTTAGTGTAACAACATATCTTATTATTTCATTTCAAAAATGTAAAGAATGGCATATACCAACGCATACAAAAGTGTATTGAATATCGCGAAGAATTCTTTGAAAAACAATAAATGGTAATAATCTATTAGTTTGTCTATACATAAGTATAGACAATCTAATAGATTATTAGATTAGTGTCGTTTGAAATAATTCAAACGACACAACTTAAGGGTCTCGTATTGTGATTGTACGTCCGAACATTGCTAGATAATTTTGCCAATCATCACTTAATAATTTTACTTACATTTTTGCTATTATGTATATTCACTTTAACAACCTTACTCAACGAATCCCAACACGCTACGAAATGAGACACGACAATCTATGTTGCCAGGCATAAAACCTATTTTCTCACATAAACAATTTTGCTTTAATATTATTATATTCTAGCATTTAGAAGTTTTGGTTATAATTTGTTGATAGGGTAAAGATATCCTTGGTGGCAATGTTGACGTAATTCATGGTACATATAATCTTGAAAAACAACAAAAGTTTGTAAGTTCGTTAAACGTTATATGGGTATTTTTCGAAATCTTGAGGTATTATTTTGATGAATTAATATTTGAATGTATTTACATGATTATAATTGTAACATCGTCAAGTGTATTTATATAATAAAATAATCATAATTGGAAGAAAGTAATCATAGTGTCGTTGAGGATGTTGACTAATAGTCCGATGGTCACTGTTAATCATAAGACAATTTGTTTGGCATAGCCTCATAGATATTGACGGACCGTTCTGTTAAAATATAAAGGAATATGAACGCATTATGTTAACTGTGTACAAGATCATATTATTGCTTGCAAATTGGCACCAAATTGATGGGCGGCCAGCAATAGCAACACGTCGCGGACGCGGCCACGGCTTAATGCTGTTGTATCGACCTAAGGACATAAGCAATGACTGCGCGTTTTCGCGTGACCTGCGCTACGATCTATCCTTTGGTATGGGCATGTCCGATACGATTACGATAGTAAGTAATCCTACTGCTACGATATTTGATAACATCTATCTAAAGTTTAGCTTTTCGTGCATCACATTCACATCACATCACATGTACATTCTTTTATAATTTTCGTAGGCAGATATTGCAACAAACTTCGAAAATAACGAGTTCAGAATATGACGAATCTGTAATATGACGAATTACAGAATTATACTCTTAGTATCCGGAACAAATAAGCTCAAATATTCTAAATAATGGGTATATATAAAACAGTATAAATGGCTACATACAGTACCAATCTCATATGAAGACAGATTAGATTAGAGATAAATAAAAAATATTTAGATTATTTTATTTTTAGCACACAGTGTCGTTTTACAGGTACTACGAAATATAAAAGAAATAGATTATGAATGTACCATCGAGATAGTGACTGACGATAAAATATTTCTGATCATTGTTCTCCGTTTCCCAAACTCGATGGTGATCAACTGCGCTCACAACGCAGATGCCTTCGTGCTGCTAAGTCAAAACAAATGTCTACGCATTTGCGACTACATATATACAGAGACAAAGAGTCCATATTTCATAGTGGCTGTTAAAAGAAGCATCAAATTCCGATTCCTCAGCAACAGCAGCATTAATACTGATATGGACGTAAGTCAACCAATTGTAGCAACAATAAGTAGCTGGTTGCAAAAATCGTGATAACTCTTTAACAACATAAGAATATCGTTGCACTATTGAAATATAGATTTTATAGACTTTAAGTCTGCCAAATCGTAGATTACGGTAATTTGCAATTCGCAAACTGCATTTGACCACGTGTCGGTATTCTAACTGCGTTTATATTATACACACATCAAAAAAGTCTAAGCAATATGCTTGTTAGATATTCTGTAAATTATATTGGTCCGTTATTCTAAATTTTATACGAAGAGTAGATAGATATGTTCTGTTTTTTTATACATTAACAATTAAAGTGTACCTACTTACTCTATAATACCTAAGCAACTAAACTTTCTAAAACAAAATTTAATTAATTTATTGTTAAATAATTGTATAATTTAAACAAAGTGTCACCTTCACTGTTATTTAAAACTTGTCGGCACCGATTATTCGTGCTATCGACAAGATTGTTAATGGAATCCTGCAGCAATCGCTCCCAAGGAAATTTAAGCAAATTCTGCAACTGTTAGGTTGTTGCACATCATCTAGGTCCTTTGAAACACGTCTCTGGAGTATGTCCCATATATGCCCCATGGGGTTAACATAGGGGTCTGGCGATTGTGCAGGCCAGGGCAACACTCTGATATTTTTATTGCGACTCTGTACACCTTTTATTAATTAATATAGTCATTCCAATTTTAGTACTTACATAACTCCCATCAAAAATCCTTCATTCTTCATCTAATGGCCTCCTTAGATATAAGTACTTCACACGATCCTGATATATTTTATTCTTCCTTCTTTGTTGAATTAATTCTTTAATAAAAAGACCTTATTTGAGAAGTAGGAAACTCTATGCAAGTTTATCTTAAAAAAATTACGTGAATTAGCTTCAAGGAAATTTCACGCATAGTTGCAGCCGCTGACTAGCAGATATGCTGTTCAGAAAAAATCTTAATAATAAATAGCAGTTTAATATTTAGCACAAGCGTAAAGGATTTTTTTTTATACTTTGATTTGTTTTGAATTTTTTTTTGTGTATCTCCTACACCATTTGAAAATTAACTGGCAGACAATAACTTTGTAACAGGAACGCTGTTCAACCTTAAGATTTTCGGCCTATTTCTTTATTACTCCATGACTCAAACCAAAATTCAAAAACTGACATGTCACGCTTTGACAGTGTTCCTGGAAATTCATTATTATTTGATTGTCCAGAGATATCATATATGCACAATACCAAAATTTATAATTTCCAAGCAAAATTTTATAAAATTTGAGTATCGAAATAAGTCCTTGTGAACAATTTTTTGAAATTATATATGGAATAATTAATTGTGAAGTTGGAATACAAACATTACTAAACCGTAAGTCATTTTCCTACCTACACCCCTTACACTGAGAGTCGGGAATCCGGAGCTAGCCGGAGGTCACCGGGCTCTACGGTGACAAAATTTTAATTTTTGGTATTTCAATATTTAAAAAAAAACATATTGTTACATGAAGTAAGGGTGATTTTTGTTCTTACCTATATTTACCATTATTTTTGCTACCGAATTCTTGCCGCAGTCTTCTGTTTCTACGCCAAAAGCGTTTAATTATTTTCATCGGTTTCCAATTAATTTAATCCTTACTTACTTTAAACAAATATATGTACGAACTGTTTATAATAATAAATCTCATAACCTGAGATTAATTTTAATTTTGAAATAAAATTAGATTACTTGCAAGCATGAAAGCTTTTCAATGAAAAATATAACGTGAACGAGACAAAGACTTTCTAGTTTAATTAATTCGACGATGGAAGGGATACGCGTAATAGCGCGAGACACAAGTAGCATTATTTCAATTTTTGGTCTTGGAGCAAGCTTGACTAGACATGTTATAATTAGTTCTCTAACTATTAAAAAAAGAAAATATTATGCTGCATGTTTTACACTACGTGATGTGGTGTAAAGCATGAATTGTAAAAAAATATCTTTTAACTCTAGCTATCGTGAATTCGGCCGGTCGTTGCAAAATTATGCTATAGACTACAAGTACTATTCTTTATTTTATTATATTTGGGAAACTTACAGCTAGCATATAACAATATTTAAAATACAATACATATAAGAAGGCCAATTACAAGTTTCCACATAAAGGAACAAAAAAAGTTTAAAAACAAGTATTAATTCGGTTCTCTATATAATACTATTCTATAACATGAAACACAGTATTAAGTAGTCAGAATATAGTATTAAGCAATATTATATTCTGAGTTAGGCATGTCTGATCTATGTTAGGCATAATAAATTATTCTAAAATTTCATTTAAGCTTTTTAAATTTTCTCATTGCTGATTCGTAGTACTTAGGAGATATATATTTCGGTTGTAAATTTAGCTTAGTATGCTTTATAAGTTACGGTATATATATGTTATTTAATATTACCCAGGCTAACATATACCAAGTAACGGCGACATCAGCACGTAAAAAGCCGATATCAGGATGTAACATGATAAACGAATCATATTGTACTATCAATGAAGATAACTATTGTTTTACAAGTGGTGTAGAATGCGATGGAATCAAGAATTGCGGTGTAAGTGATTGGTAAGCATCAAAAAAATATAGGAGTAAATGTCCTAATGCCACCAAAATGTTTTAACATTTTCATATCATCAATTCTCAAAATATTAGAAGATTTAATTATATTTTTTTATTTACATACATATACTCACGCCTTTTTCCCACGGGGGTAGGCAGAGATTACGTCTTTCCACTTGCTACGGTCTTTACATATCTCTTTCGCTTCATCTACTTTCATAACATTTATTTTTATTTACATACCATACCATGTTTATTTACATACCAGCAAAAACAAATATATTAATCTGGCCCGAAGATATTTTAGTGATGGGCTATTAAAAAATAGGAAATAAGAAGATAAGAATCATTCGTAAACATATGGGAAAGTCAAGGGTAGAATGAGAATCAGCAATTTAATAAGAAAATATTTTTAAAAACATATTATCTGGTTTCGGCATGGACGATTGTAAGGAAATCGTTTCTAACTCGATGTCTAACATATACTTCTACTACTTCTCGTCCAGTTACAACATTCACATTTTTTACAAGATATTTTAGGGATACTCAAATGTAGCAATTAATATGGTAGAGTGTAATGAAGTACATTTTTTTCCAACTTTATCCAAATGTATCCAAAAGGCATTTATAAACAAAAGAAATTTAAAGATAAAAAACAGAAAGAGATATTTCTCCATGTAGCTCCATGTAGCATATGTAGCATTCTCTAGAAGGACAAAAAGCGAGTCTGACGTTTTATTTTTTTATCCTATTTTTAAACGTCATTTATAATATGTATATTAATACATATCAAAAATAGTCATATGTCGTCAGCTGGAAGATTACATCAGATCAAAAGTATGACCCTAACTTTCATTACAAATTTAGATAAATCGCAGTTCATCTTATACATTTTCGCGACAATAGCAATGGTAATATCTGAATCATGACTATGTTGAAAATGATTTTGAGGAAAATAAATATAGTAAATCTCGTCTTACTATATTATGATAATATGGCAGATATATTTATCAAATGTAAATATAAGGAATGTAAAGGTATACAAAAAAAAGTTAACGTTACGTTGTTGTATACTTCTATAAGTAAGGTATCTACTTTGCAATCAATATCCAGGCGAGGGCATATCAAAACAACTATTTTCATAAATACTAAACATTGAAATAAGTAACTATTTTATGATTTATTTATTTAGTTAATTATTTGTTAATCGGTTAATTCGGCAGGTTCGATGAACGAAAATCTGAGTGTGAGCTGTCTTTAGAGCGGATTGGTTACATCCCAGTAGTGGCGGTTGCGGCAGCGATCCTCTGTGTAGTGCTCGCCGCCGGCCATGTCCTGGTCCGGTATCTGCCACCACTAGCCAACTCATTCTTCATATTCAATGCGAACGAAGACAACAGGTTGTGTGTAGACCCAATATTCGACGCACCAAATTCAGCGTTAAACATCGAAAAACCAAGGCATAAGTCACTAATATCAGTGAGTAAAAGTCGATAATGCTCTTACATTATTTTGACCCCACCTATAAGTATCAGACAGATAACCAAAGTAACAAGAACTAATTTGAGATAATTCTCACGATACGCTCGTACTAAGTAACATGTGTATTGAAAGACATCCTTCTTGGGACTTCAGGCATAGTGTAAGTTTGGTATGAATATTGTCAGTTCCTAAAATAAAAATTAACGATAGGTCCGTATACTAGCAGTACGCTAATTCCCTAGTGATCATCATATATATACGTTTCGGCACATTATTCATTTTGCACGTTATATATTAGCAGTTCAGCCAATAACGAAAGCGAAGACTAATTAATACTTAATAAGAATATGTATTTAATAAGAATACGTATTTAGCGTCGCATACACTCTGCCGTGACTGGATTGCACAGTAACTTTATGTGAGTAATTTTTTACCTATTTTCATTTATTATACAATTTTTGTATTATCTATTTTCACCGTAATATGTTTTGATGACTCTATAATATATATGTATTTTATTTAAAAATATGTTATATAATATTATTCATAGGTTGTCTTGTTGTAATGCTAGTATTGAATGTAATATTTTATCTTTCATCGTTATGACAGTTCACTACCGGGGCATGAGTCTATCCTAACTAGTCATATAACCACCTTAAACTAACGGAAATTGGTCAACTTCATATACATTTTTGGTTTTCTTAAAAGGTGTATACGTATGGACATATCTAAATGTAGAATTTAAATTCGAAACACGAAAATAACATTGATACATAAAGCAACACGTCAGGACTTTACATGTTGATTTTGATGTAGGTTTTATGTCGTTCGTAATAAGCGCGCTTAGCATGAGCAGCTTTAAACGAATGCTTAAGGCATAGCATAGACTTTACAAAAATCCGGCACTTAAATGTGTATAACTGTTTCTTTTTAATATAAAACTTAACTTAAATTAAAAATTCAATTAATAAATTATTAAATTTTGTTCCGTAAATAAATGTATTAGTACTTTCTTTTTTTCCAACTTATTTGCGTAATCCCCTGTACGTGGGTCCCAAGCGCACTTCATCAGATTTATTTTTATATCGCAAACCTAATTTTGTATTTATAAAGTCACTGGGAAAATAAACGCAATATAGGTCAATTCACATAATATATAATTTGTAAATCGTCAATCTAAGTCTACTAAATGGACACAGTTTCAACATAAATGATCAAAGACTTGAAATACTTATATTGGAAGCACTTGATTGCGTATTACTTATTTGCATTTTAATTTAAGCTATTTAAATAAATTTAAGTCTGACGCTACTTCTTCTTTTGTTTCTTTTTATTTTTTAGTCTTATTTTCACCCTAAAATGTCATAAAATTTCTAGGTTCCAAGCTCTTCGTCCAAGGATATGTTTGATGAAGAACATCCTGACAATAATACTATAGAGACAAAGCAATCAGATGATAGTGACATTAAGAACATTTCAGAACAGTTTGGGTCATTACAGGTAGGTAAGGTTATAATATTGGTAATACAAAAGTCGCTTACGTATAACAAAAACTACATATTATAAAATGAGGGTAGTTGGCGCTCGCAACTAATGACAAGAGTGAAGGATATCTTCCTTCACTCTTGTCATTAGTTTCGAGCGCCAAATTTTATATCCCTGCAAACATAGGTCGTAGCGTTTTACCAGTAAGCGAAGTTACCTTTTTTTATAGAGGGGAAATGTACCTTATGCACGGTGACACCGCGATGGCTTATGTACCTATGTGTGGGGCTCTCCGGTCTGAGCGGACCGGCCTACCCACTAAAATCCCCCTAGTCACCTAGTCAATATTGATTTAATAAAAGTAATTATAATGTTAGATTTAAATAACTATATTTTAGTATTTAGAGAAAGAAAGAAATACTTGAATACAATAATCCTTGGCAAACAACCTCAAAAGTGCGTTAAACGAATACCCAGAATATTTAACCTTTATTAGTTCATAGTACCCAATCAATAAAAGTTGTTGGTAAAAGGTACTAAATTTAAAACTATTTATATTTTCCAGGAAACCTCCAAGGGTAATGATGAGTAGAATCATCTCAAGCTGTACGAAAAACTACAGTTAAGATAATAACTGCGATGCTGCATGAGCACTTTGGCTTAATAGACAATAGTAAATAAAAAAAGACAGTCAAGAATAACTGGCAAGAAACTTAATAGAGAAAGCATTAATAATAAACTTATGATAATTGCAATTTTTATTTACTTAATAAAATTTTTAACAATTCTATATGGAAAATTACAATTAGCCACTCACAACAATTGAAGCTAATTATTAATTATTTTATACAAAGAACAAGGAACTTCAACGAATTGTAACGTGATAACCGATCGAGTTTAAAAAACAACGACGAGGTCAAACGAACAGACATCTACTATAGACAATATACTCGTAATTCTCTTTAGATAAGCAAACATCGTCAAGGCTTTAAGAGTTAACAGTGAATCCAATACAACTTAATTTTGCGGTAGCCTATTTGCCTGTTTGGACTGTTTGTTATATGTTGGACGATTATAGCGGTCGTTAGTCGTCCCTTTCGTCACACGGCTGGTAAGATATTTGCTTACACAAACAACTTGTTGTACTGTTTCGAACGTGTTGAACATTTAACTGTTTTTGTGAATCGACTTTCTCTTTTTTGTTCGTGGGATACTTTAAACATAATTAATTCATCACATCGATCAAAACATTTCCATACATTTTTTTTACCGTTTGACTTTGACCAGTGGCATACGTGCTTTGGAGGGGCCCTGTATTAAAATTAGTTGGGGGCCCAAATGAAGAGTAAAGTTTTCGTGGTTTGACTTAAACGGGGAAATCCCGCAATAACCGATGTAGGAATATTGCTAACTTTTGGGCGCACGCTCACTGCAAATCCCAAGATTTCACAAACGTATAAAAATAACACGCATAAAACGCGTTTAATGTAAAATGCCCATAAACAAACTATACATGATTGTAGACACTTTATATACGTTTCATAGTGTGTAAAAAATCTATAGTTTGTGTACGGCATTTAACATTGAAGAGGCTTACAATGTTAAACACACTTGGAATAGCAGTGCTTAACCTGGGATAAAAAGAGATAGCTTTTTTGACTTTTGTCATTTCTGATTTAAAAACTCTAGGCACGTATGACAGTTTTTTTATATGTTTTTCCCCGAACACGAGACATGAGATTAAGTGACATTGGGGATTTCACAAATTTTTGTTTATACACGTTAGGGGCCTTTGAAGCTCGGGGGCCCCGTATCATTGAAACGGCTGATTCGGCGGTAGCTACGCCCCTGACTTTGACTATTGTAAAATAAGAGGACTAAAAAAGTCAAAATCACGGAGTAACGTAATGTATAAAATAATTAGTTGCGTTAAATAAAATTCCACTTAGCTGTATAATTTCAAATGGATGCTGTTCAACTACCTTAAATTTGTTATCTCTACTTTTTTAATCATAAGCCAAAGTTAATTAAATCTTATCTTCGAATAGATGCCAAGTATCATAAGAAAATTTCTACCTACTACCAGTCGAAACTTTATAATTATCACAGTTCATATACTTCACCCCTAAGTTGGACTAGTCTAACCTAAATTAAGGTGATTATTATACTAACCTAATGTGGAGTTGCTAAAAATTATACTAATAAGGGTACTGGTGTATATGATCTTCGGGGGCTAGTGGAAGTAGTTGGTGATAGCCCTGACTAATCAATTAAAATTGAATATATATTAAACCTGTAAGTGTTACCTTACATTACAATTACGATGAAACTCCGAGTCTGCCGTAGACGCCCAAGAGGTCTTAAAGAAAAAATAGTCTACAGACTTTTCAGCATAGCTATTACTAAAATATTTGAAAAATAATGTTAATTATTTAAAGAATGCTAAATAAGAAATAATAATTTAAGCTAATGTTGTTAAATAAAAATATATAATGTATGCAACGTTAAGTTTTGTACACTAAAATTATCTATAACAGACGTTTTACGGGTTCTGTATGATTTACTAACAATAACTGAAATAAATTAAATCACACAGAGTAAAAGAGTTATCATATTTGTGATTCAAAAAGTGTAAATCTTTATATCTGACAAATATACAGTTTTTATATACCTTGGAAAGATTTTTGTATTATTTCCTAAATATGAATATTAAAGGCGGTTAAAGGCGGAATGTTTCTTAAAATAATATTTATAGCAAAACCGTGATTTATTATCATCACAGCTCATATACGTCCCCACCGAGGGGCTCGAGCCTACCCTAACTACGTTAGGGCGATTAGGCCTTAGTCAACCACGCTGGCCCCGTGCGAGTTGGTTGACTACGTACACCTTTGAATCGCTTCGCAGATGTACGTAGGTTTCCTCACGATGTTTTCGTTCACCGTAGAAGCGTCGGATAAATGTATACATATGAAATTCGGAATGACAAATATATTGGTACACGGTGGGGATTAGATCGCGGGCCTCCCGATTCTATGCGGCGCACAAACCAGTGCCGAGACCACTGCATTTATTATGAATCATTGTAAAGGAAATCCAATACACAATATACGTTACAATAATATATAGGCATATGCCCGCGCCTTAAATAATTACGAAAGAAAAATGAAGAACACCTCAAAATGATTACATAAATAAATACCATTTTAATTTAATTTAGCCTTCATATACTACTTATTATATTAATATCAATGTATAAATCACAGATAGCTTAAAGCATAAATTATCATTCCGTGTATAAAATGTGCCTGTACGAACAAATACCATCAACATCCGATACGAAATTTCAATAGCTTGGTCAGTAATAGTACTGGTAATATGGCATCAATGACGCAATAATGAAGGTTAAACAGAACACGTTTCATTTGGAAATACCATGCTGCTACTATTGCTGCCAATGTTAGTTATAAATGATCACAATTTTGTTAATACTTCTCCTTAGGTTACAGCTTTTCTCGTTGACTACTGAATCATATGCCACTATTATATTATTTTGTCTAGTATATCAATAACAAAATATTAGATCCTTATATATGAAATTAGCGTTTTGTAGTACTGACCACTTTAATCTGAAATATCTCTTCTTTGGTTAAGAATTCCATATTCAAATTTATAAATTCATTTAACTGATACATTTGAGTTTTGTGAAAACAGTCATTCATTTGATTTGTTTATTACCGTATAATGAATAACATGACATATCGGTAAATTTACTGGTATGAGTTCTACCGTCGTACCAGTGCTGTAGAAACAACTCGAAGGATTATGATTTGTACAGCACTGATGACGCAAAAGAAGGCACGGTACATTTTTGATTTCAACGTTTTTCTTCTGGAAATTCGACCTACAGAACCAACCCCGTGGACGGCCAGAGAACAAATTGGGAAATTAAGAATTAAAGGCTATTATGGAAGTGGATCCATCACAAAGCAGTTCAGAAATAGCTACAGGCTTCGGGGTAAGTGACAATACTGTATTAATCCACTTGAATCAACAAAGTAAAAAAAGACGAACGATGCGTACCTCATGAATTTAGTGAAACGAACTTGCAAACACGCGTCGACTGCTGTGTTACTTTACTCAACAAATACAATAATGAAGGGATTTTAAATCGAATCATTACTTGTGCTGAAAAATGAATACTGTACGATAATCGGAAGCGCTCGTCGCAATGTATCCCTAATTACCTATATCTAATAGGCCCCTACTAAATTATGAGGGCCGGTAGGACCAATGTTTTGAATTTTGACATCAATCATCTCAATATCAATGTGTAATATTGCGAGTGTAAGTATTATAAATATATTAAGAAAAGCTCAATGCAGCTAAAATCTATTCTTTAAAGTTCCCCTATCTATTTATATGGTTTCGCATTGACGATACCCAACGGTTGCTATGACTGAACGAGTAACGAATTTTAACACGATTTTAACGATGCATATGTAAAATAAATAGATTAAAACTATATACAGTAACGAAACATAGTCAAGATGTGATTTCGACAAATGTGTGTGTGTAAATAATTACAACTTAACAGTTGTGATTATTTATACACACACATAATATTGTAACCAATATTATGAAAGTACATGTGTTATAACGAGTTGATACTCATACCTATAAGTTCTGCTATAGGATATCAATCTAATTTGATCACGGTGTCCGTAGGCTATAAAAATATCAAAGACTAGTTTTTAAACATATTTGTGTCCTGAATGATTGGATAACGAGCCTGAATGCGACTTTTTTCAATATAACCAGGCCAGACTAGGAAACATTAAAAAAATCTTAAATTTAATCAATATCGTGTTATCGTGCCAACTTCAATATCCTTACTAATATTATAAATCGGAAAGTGAGTTTGTTTGTTTGTTTGTTCCACTTTCACGCCGTAACTACTGATCCGATTGCTTTGAAATTTTGCAGACGTAAAGATAAAAGTCCGGATTAAATAATAGGCTACTTTTTATCCTGGAAAAATGGACAGATACCACGGGATGCGCATTAAAGGCTTCGCTCAAAAACTACTGCACAGTTTTTATGCGGTTTTCATCAATAGATAGAGTGATTCTTGAGCAAGGTTTTGCGGTATTTTTTATCTCGGAAAAACGGATAGTCCCACGGGAAGCGCGATAAAACGTTCGCGCCATAAACCTACTTCCGCGCATATGTAGCCGTGGGCAAAAGCTATGACCCTTAACCCTTTATAGATCCAATCCCGAAATCCACGCGGGCGAAGCCGCGGGCACGATAGTTTTTATTAATTGTGAATTTATTTAGATATACGAAGAGTTTCCAATTTACTGGAAAATGTCTAAAGTTTATATTAAGCCAAGTTTGAAACTAAGTGAAGTTGGCTTTCCTTCGATAGTCGTCTCTTCCTTTGTTGTAGTACGTTAAAAAACAAAATTGAGTAGTGTCCTGAATAGATTAGTAGGTCAATTTCGATGCAACATTCTATACTTGTTTCTTAAAGTTCATAATTCAACGTAGAAGACACCAAACGAATAATGTTAAAAAACGATTCCAGTTTAAGTACAGAAAATTCACTTAAATTCATTGTGAGTTCAAGCAGAACCCAGGTTCGTCTAGGACTAGGCGCCTCGACAGTTCACTTTAGTACTAGGGTTATGCTTCACAAAATATGTCACGCTAGAACTATATTATGTATCACCTGCAAGTTTGAAGAGTGTACCATATCACCTGTTATGCCGTTAGGATGCTCCACCTTGCAGGAGACAAAAGCTACCTGGCATTGGTTTTCCAAAACCGACGTTCTATGTGGCTATGCCTCCAAAGGACTTCAAGCTAGTAGACTATGATGGAGAGCACAGGGTAGCACAATACAATAAAAATGAAAATCATTTCATTTTTAAAACAAGAAGCTTTATGAAACACCTCTGAAGGGGTGAAATGGGGATTCTTGCATTATATAAAGAATTGAATGTTTCTTATTCGTAGATGAATAAAGAATGAATAGCTTGCCAACTCCTTGTTTATATTGATATGATTTTAAAAGTCATAATAGATGATATTATGGAAATGGTTAAACTAAAGTTTGAAATAATATTTGCCTGGAAACAAGAGTTAAAAATAATATTTGTTATATTTACAATAGTAAACCCAAGATTCAGATTATTTTTGTATGATAATTCTAAGCTATAGATAAGCTTCGGGTGAAAGTTAGTTATTAATATAATTTGAGATTGTATTTATGTGCTCTTTGTTTTTGTCATCAAACATTACGCAATTAAGCATTAAGAGATTATTATCAATTTACATATTATAAATAGTAACATATACCAAGCTGAAATTACTTCTGATAAGCTGTGCTGAAAAAAAAATATATTAAAATGTGAGATTACGTACCTTTAAATTTTCAAGATGCACTAAGTCACTTACATGAACACTTTATTAACAAGACACACTGATACTGTTAAAACTGCCAATACTGTTTTAAGTTTTCTTAATTATTAGTTGCTGCGATATTATAAAGTAGCTATTCTTTTTATAACATTATATATCGAATCTGGTAAAATGTAAATAATAATTGATGTATTTGACACGACTCGACAGCGCCGCAAGCAAGCGCGCGCGAATAGAAGGACAGGACCAATGGATCGTAACTCGCATTCACTGTACGAATGTCAAGGCATAACTGGCAACAGTGAGCGGTATTAACGCGGTTTTACTATCAACTGTACAGTCAATCTGGCTTCTTAATGGTAAAACCTAATATCTACTGGCATCCAGTGGCGGCGGTAGACCAGACGCGAGCTTCGGCGGTATTTATATCTGTTTATAATTTAGTGTATACTTTATTCAAATTTCTTAGAAACTTTAATCAGTCAATTGTAAAACCTAAATTATCTTTAAATATCAATCATGTATATTGCCGATTAAACCATATTAATTAATTAATTTGTTCAAGTTTCTGTCGCTAAAATTAACAACATAATAGCTAAAATAACTGTAAAATTAATAATTCGAAGTTATGCGAACATTTTACACTTATTTATTTAAATATTCAACATTATGTTTTAGTTCTACAAAAGATAAAGCAATTTTCGGATAAATCACAATGTAAATATATGTACGCATCAGCTGATTCTGCTGAAAACCACATTTTCTCTGCATCTTCCCGCCCCCAAGCGGGAAAATGCGTCATTAACTTTTTCTAAACGTTGAATATTCTGAATCAGCTCGTTAAGGAGAACAACATATTGCGTGGGAGCAATGGATGGAAAACATATGTTGCGACAAGCACCTTTTAACAGTGGAGCAGAATATTTTAACTACAAGTCGACACACAGCATCGTTTTGTTTGCCATGGTGGATAGACATTTTCTTCGCGGATGTCGGGTGGGAAGGGCGAATTTCGGATGAGGATAGCAAACTACATAAATGATTGAAAATAATGATCTAGATTTATCCGACATAAGCAACTGCCATGCTTCATCAATAAGAAACCTTGAACTGACATAATCACATCAAAGGATCAAAAGAAAGTTTTCAATTACAGACTCAGTAGAGCCAGAGTGGTTGAGAACATCTTCGGGTTCATGTCACCCGTTTTCAGGGTATTACGGAAGTCAATGAATGAATTGTTAGGACTTCCAGGAAGTGGGAAAACTCAACTGGGCATTCAACTATGTGCTTCAATTCAAATCCCTACAATTCTCGAAGGGCTATAGACGCTCTATATATAGATACCAACACCAACTTTACTGCAAAACGATTCAAAGAAATAGTTGTTGGTAGCTTGACAAGGTGTCATAAATTGTTAGAGAATCCAGCTGAAGTGGATGAATTAGCAGCACTTACGAGATTGCACTATGTTAATGCTTTTGGCTTGGAGAAATTCTGTGCTTTCATGTATCAATTACCGAATGTGATAAATAAGCATGACAAAGTAATTACTTCCTGTTACTAACATTTATGAAAATCAATTATTTCAACAAATGGCTAAACGTCGTTCATGGTAGCGTTTTATAAACTGCAAAGCTTGACGTGTTGCTCTCTGTACCAGTCCAGTCCAAATATGGTAGCTTACCTAAATTAAATACATATCAATTATATGGTTTTGGATGCTCTTTGGCACCTCTTATTAAAACGGATAGTGCTAAAGTATTTCTTTTTTTTTTCTGAATAACTGACTTCAAAATTAAAGCAAAATCTTACAAATGTCACCACATTTACATGAAAGAAAATCTAGCTAGGTGTAGATGCAATCAGGCTCAATAGATTGCAGCGTATTATTCTCCTTACGCTGATGTTGATGTTCGAACATGCCAACTTTGCCCGCTTTTGTTACTTTAGGCCAGTTTAGGCGAATTTGTTTTCGAAATGGTCAACGGTGGACGTGATATCTTTTTACTAGTCAATCATATATATATATATATATGTATATATATATATATATATATATATATATATATATATATATATATATATATATATATATATATATATATATATATAATTCAATAAATAAACACGTTATATAGTAAACTTATAAAAAGGCATTTAAAAAAGTGGGCCAAAAATAAAAAAATAAAAGAATCTTTCGCAATCGCCCATATGACATTTCGTGTCTACAAATCCAGTATAAAATAAGTTCTGAGATTTTGGAATAAAAACTTAATTACCTATTGAGCAAAGCTCCACAAAGTATACGATAATAAATAAATGGCAACAAAAGCGAATGGGCAAAGTTGTCTACTTTTCTAGAGCATTCTCCATACCCCTTCCCTTCCCTTCCGCCAAGCCAGTGGTAAGCCGTGCCCAAGAGCTGCGTGCCCAGAGGCGAGTCTGGGATTAGCGTGCCATTGCCCTGGGACCGGGTGACCCCAGAACAAGGCTAACCTTGCCCAAACATGCGGGGCTCTGTTTGGGTCGACAATTATCGCTTGGTACTCGTGGGAACGCAATGGAGACAAATATTATTTCATGCCAGAATGGCGCAACCCGTCACGTCTCGTTACCCGTGGGAGCGAAAAGTGGGTTGCGGATAGCCACTTTGCTACTTTGAATGTCAGAGGAGGTATGAAAGATAAACTTGATGAAGTATGTGAGATGATGAAGGAAAGAAGAATTGATGTTCTGTGTGTGAATGAAACCAAACGGAAAGGATGCGATATCACCACACATGGACCTTATACAGCCTACTGGTCAGGAGTCCCTGAAACCAATAGAGGCTGTCAGGGAGTTGGTATCCTGCTTTCTGCTAGAATGAACGACTGTATGACTGACTTTGATTGTGTGAGTCCTCGACTCATCTGGGTCAGGCTGAAGGTTCACCTTACCCGCATCTTCATTCTAGGAGTGTATGCTCTACAAGATGCGGGGTGGAACCGGTCCTCCAGAGCCCAAACCGAAAAGGATGAGTTTTGGCTAAATGATGTTCTGAATAAATGTAAGCATAATAAAAGAATTGTAATGCTTGGAGATTTTAATGGATGGGCTGGAGTGCAGCGTGATGGATATGAAACTGTGTTAGGGAAATCCGGTGATGAAAGAGTAAATGAAAATGGGAAGAGTCTGCTTGAGGTCTACTTGGAGTGGAATCTTGTGGTAACAAACACAATGTTTAACCAAAAAAGATCCACCTGTACACAAGAAAAGAAGGAAATCAGGAAAGTATGATTGATTTTGTAATGGTTGATAAAAGATTGAGGTGAAAGTAGAACAAGTGAAAGAATTTGTATATTGGGGTTCACAGTTTACGAGAGATGGCAAGTGTGATGGTGATATTGAAAGAAGAGTTTTGAAAGGGAATCAAGTAAATGGGGCACTTCATAACTTCATGAATAGCCAGAACGTATCACAAAGAGCACGACTGGCTGTGCATGGAGGCGTGTTGATCCCCACATTGATTGTATGGTAGTAAATGTTGGGTGTGGCAGAAGAAACATGAAAGTAGGATTAATGCTGTGGAGATGAGAAGCTTGAGAAGTATAATTGGAGTGAATCTGAAGGACAAAGTCAGGAACAGTGTGATAAGGGAGCGATGCGGCGTAGTTGAAGATGTAGTGACAAAGATAGAGAAAGGGATGCTTAGCTATTTTGCAGGAACGATAAATGCAATTTAATATTTTTTTCATATATGTAGTTTGGTACTGAGAACTCACAAAGTCACAACAATGAAATGTGTATAAAAATAAGAAGTATGATGTAAAATAGAAATATTAGTTAGATGTAAATAAAATTGATGACTAATGTAGACTTATAATTATTAGACTGTTATTATTAGAATGTGTTTTATTAATTCCATAGAATCTAACAGTATAGTAGAGATAAGGTATCGTAGTATCAGCTTAGCTAAAATAAATTATATATTTGGAATTGAAATTGTGTTAATTAAAATTTTGTTTTATAGATAGTGGTGACATTACTGAACCACTACATAATGCTGATATGGACTCAGAATATTTTCAAAGTAAAGTATTACTCTATTATCTTAACCTTTGGATGATATTTATTAATGGCTTATTTAATTTACTGTACAAATTATAGGCCCTCAGACTTCGGCTTCCTGTATTCAGAGTTCAATAAGAGACCCTGATATAACATCTAGTAAAGTTCAAGATATTTAATAAATTTAAATAGCTTTGTTTTATTTTGGAATATCCTATATAGAATTATATAAGATGTGTGTTTTGGTTTAGGTACTATTACCCCATTGAGTATACCTGCTCCTATATAAACATCTGAATTGATTATGCCTGGGACTTGTCAGGGTAATATTCTGCATTATTTTAGCTGGTTTTATTTAATTGTAGACAATCAGGGAAATTTGTTCTTTTAATCTTGACCTTTTCTCTCTTCATTACAGAGTCCAAATCAACTCCACTTAGAACTAGAATTGTGAACTCTGTGAGGAAATTAACACCTAATTGCCGAAGTTTGTATGACAAGTGTTTGAGAATTATACATTAAAAAAGATGCTTAGCAAGGAAGTTAAACAGAGACTATAAAAAGCCGAAGATTTTAATTAAAAAAAACTCTTTAAATGCTTTGATTGACCAGTTACCACAAAGTACCAAAACATTTTTAACAATGCAAATCAATGCAATCAACAAGCGTGTTAATAGGCGGCGTTTCACAAATGATGAGAAACTATTATCATTAAGTTTGTTAAAACGTAGTCTAAAAGGTTATTAACTATTACAAAAGCTTTTTGTGTTACTTTCTCGCAGGACATGTCTCTTTTTACACGTGAATTTTACATGAGTCCAGGATTAAACAATAATATATTAAGTCACTTAAAAGAGACTGTAGCAACCTGGGATGATAAAAAGAGAGCATGTGCTATTGTTTTTGATGAAATGGCTCTTTTACCTCATCTTACATTAATTAATTTTGGACATGCTAAGGTGAAGAAGTTCTGCGACCATGCCTTAGTTTTTATGATTCGAGGAATAGTATATTCATGGAGACAAATGATAGCCTTTCATTTTTGTGAAGGAACTACTCCTGCAGCTACATTAAAAAATATTATAAGGGTATGTTTCATATAATTCTGTTAAATAGAACTTAAATAAAAAAAAAATATTAACACTTTTATATTTTTCACTTTTAGGATGTTGTTGATGCTATAAAATTAACAGGTTTGTCTCCAATGGCACTAATTTATGATCAGGGATCAACATTCCGTACTTGTTTGAAAAGTTTTCAAGCAGATACCAGGCGAGGAAGCTTACCCAATGATATGCTTGAAGGTTCGTATTTAAGAACGTCGTAATATTACAGTGAACGGAATCAACTTTTAAAGGGAGATGTTATTATATAAAAAACTAGCGACCCGTCTTGGCTTCGCACGGGTATTATATGGGTAAATGATATCGTAGCGTATGTTAATCTAAGTCGATGGGGCCTTCTAATGGTGGAAGAAATTTTTCTTTGTGTAAGAACTATCCTAGTACTTTATGGAATATTCTAAGAAAAGAGTTAGCGTAATCGGTTCAGCTGTTCTTGACATTTTGCTTGTTGACTATTCTACTTTGATTATTTCACATGTAAAGGGGTGATTATACGGGATAACCGTACACAAAATAAATTAAAAACTGTGAAACTATTAACTGATTATATTTATAAAAGAATTATAACTGACATGAAATGTGAAAGTGCGCAGTGTGCTTGATGACCGATTGCGAACTGAATATGGAAAATTAACATGAAATATGTGCTGTTTTAACAATGTACGCTACTCGTACAATCACAAGGAATCGGAGCACTTCAACATTGTATGTATTTTTTTTTCAGATCATAAAATCAATGTCAATGATCACAAGTTGTATATAATTTATGATCCACTACATCTTTTGAAAGGCATTCGCAACAATTTCCTCAACAAAGACTTATCATTCTGTGGCAAAACAGCTAGATGGAATGATATTATAGATGCCTATAAATCGGATTGCTTCTTGAACATCATGCTGATGTTTTAAATTATTTTCATTCCATTGTTTGTACAGTTCAAATTCATAATTTTTGTACAATAATAAATAAAATTTTAAAGGGATCATTTTCAGAACCCCGTATTAATACTAACTTAACCATGCATCGATTGGCACTTGAAAAGCGCAAAAAGTATACTGGAAGAAAACAACAATGTACAAAATAATTAACTAATTGTTTTAATTTTCAGGTTTGCGAGACTACAACAACCGTTGGAGACACAGATTATTGACTTTTAAGGTATGATTTAATTCAACATTTAAAATAGGCAATAGCATAGAGTCACCATTTTTATGTATTCTTCAATTGATGCTGTTATTTGAATTATGATAGGCTATTATAATTTATATTTATAGACATAAATTTTCCAAAATACTTATCAAAATATAACAATTTTGTTGTATAAAAACATTTTTGAGGTGCATAATAAGCATGTGGCTATTTTTTTGTTTTCTACTACCCATGATCACCCAAACTTACTCCAATAACCTCTAACATTTTCACCGTATTTTTAAATGTATTAAAGGTGAAATTTATTTCGTATAAGAAGTATCAACTTTTATTTAAATACCAGCAAGTCTTTAAAACTGTTAAATTGTCTATTTAGAAACTTATTTACTAGTTTAATACGATTATCGCTTAAATTATTGAAAGTATCTTCTATTGCCTATTTGTTCTATCTATCTTTTGTCTGATTTCATTTAAACTTAGATATAGCAAAATCACATTTATCTACAATTCATATATTTTGTTCCCAGAATCACAGACGAGACGCAGCAGCGGCTACATGGAGAACACTAGGGGATGAAGGCTATATTCTATTTTTGTCACATTGGTTTAGATTTTATTTTATATATTTCTAAATATTCTTTTTGTAAATTATGAATTAAAAGAGGAGACAAAATTTGACCTTCCAAGTTTCTTGCCTGTTCTTCTCGAGAAGGTCCTCCCAATATCAGAACAGGTGGTAGAGTCAAACTTAAGCACAATAAATATAATTAATCATAATTTGTTGTTTGATTCTATACATACATAAGCACAATAAAAACTAAAGAACAATAATTACTAGAGCTGTGCTAGTTATTTATCGATAAATTTAATAAAATCGATATGTCGATATTTGGATATCGACAATTAATTTAATTAATTAATTTTTTTTTTATTACTTAAGCTTTTTTTTTGTTTTGTTTGTTGACGTCAATAAGTGCCTGTAAAGGTCTATGTTGAATAAATATTATTTTGATTTTGATAATTGAAGTGATCCCAGGCTTATCAATGCAGGGACTACGAAACCGCCATCTCAAGGCCTGCTTCCTATCTGTAATAGTATACTAATCTGTGAGATGGTTCGGCCATATTGAAAGAATGAATGAAGGAAGATTAGCGAAAGAGATACACAAGGTAAGAATGATAGGACGAATCGGTGCAGGTCGACCTAGGCGGACATATCTCGGTCAAATCGAAGATGTCCTAAAGAAAGGCCGGGTCAAGAGTACTCGCAACCGACGAGCATACATGAAGACGCTCATGAAAGTGGAGGAAGCAAGAGAAGTGTGCCAGGATCGTAGCAAGTGGAAAGAGGTGGTCTCTGCCTACCCCATTGGGAACAAGGCGTGACATATATGTATGTATATGTACGGAAGTCAATGCTTACTGAAGCCAAATAAAGCAACAACTGTTGTGATGACCATTGTTCACCTGCACAATTTCTTGAGGGGCACCCCCTGCCGACCGCTTTATATGCCACGTGGCAGCTTCGACACAGAATCGACCAGGGATAATTTAATATACCTCTGTATGGGACTATGTATAGTATAACATTAAATTATCTTAGGCACTTACAGTAGGTATTCAATGTTTTACGTGGAGTGTCTATTCAATAAAAAATACATTGCTTCAAAAGCAAACCATTTACTATTGTATATCTCTGTAGTTCCTAAAAAAAAGTTACTTCATTTTATAAACTATAGAAATATTTTTAGCGACATTTTGTAAAAAATATTATATTTCATACCTTTAGCGGACCCACTTTTTTATTTTCATTTTCTCTCTTCTGAAGCAAGACAATAAAGCAGTGATTCTCAACCATTTTTTTGTTGCGGCACATATTTAACGATTTCAAAATTTGGCGGCACACAAACAAACAGATAAAAATTATTTACTGCACAGTGCATAAATAGTTTTTGACAAAAATTTGAAATATGCCAAATAAACTAATATATACTACAATAATAACTAAACGTTTATTAAGGGATTAATTACAAGCTAATAATAAAAATATTTTTAATGAGAAATTTGAGCTTGATGTTTTTTGATAATTTCATTTATATTTGATCGTAAAAAAGACAATGATACTCTCATATTGCCTTCTATATTTAACAATCTTGATCTTTTTTTAGTTTTAATGTTGGCTAATGCTGAAAATCCGAATTCACACAAATAAGATGTGGAAAATTGTAATAATATGTTTAAAGCTTTTTTGGCTATCATTGGATAATCGCATCTGATGTTAATCCAAAATGAATTAATTGATTCTTCTGAATGTTTTAAAATTAAATCTCGATTATTGGAAAACAAAATGAGTTCTTCCTCTTCATTCAAAGTTAAGTCAAATACAGAAGTATCCGTTATGAGAAGTGGATTACGAACCCAATGAAATTTCTTAATATCTAATTTTGGGAAATAATGAATAATCCTCTCCTCTAATGTTGTCTTAAAAATATTTTTCTTTTTAAATTATATAATTTAATAATATTAACATTATTATATAGGCACAGTGGTTGAGAATCACTGCAATAAGGTAATCTCACCATATTATTACAGTTTTCGCCCGACGTACCTTATCCAATATTTTCCCAAGCATCCACTTTGAGATTATTTTTATAACAATTTTTATTTTTACGGTCCCAAAATACCAGAGTATTTTGATAAAGTTCAATTAAATTGAATAACTTTCTCATCTGTCCTCTCTCCATTACGAAGAACGTTCGCGCGTTCGTTTGAAGCTCGCACCTACGTACTACACAGGCAGTCATGTCGCCGTCCACCGCGAGCTGCCTTTGTACTCGCAGTGATACCGCCACTCGGTGGGTCGCCGAGATCTCCTTGCGAACCACGCGCAACGGACTCGTACCTACGTACTCTTTTGATACAGTCTTATACATTACATGCTACACGGCTAGATGAGTATTACCTTGCTAATGAAATCGTTTATCAAGTCTAATATTGAATTGAATCAATTTCGTTTAAATTCTATCAGTATTTGAAATGAACAGTATATGCTTGTTGATTATGTCTGTGATCACTGCCTTTCCACAAATTTAGACTCACAAATAAAACAATAATTCACACAGGTAGAAAGAAGTTTATTTTCTGAGAGTGTTTGAATGAAAACTTAGAAGTAACAAACTTATGACATGCAAAAAAACTAAGCTATATAGTTGATCCACATCTGTATATAAATAAAAAATTATATAAAGAAAATACCTCTTGGCTCATTAATTTTCTGAGAGCAGTTAAATGAAAATTTTGAAGTAACAAACTTATGTCATGCAAAATCAAAATCAGCCTAGATTTTGATTTTGCATGACATAAGTTTGTTGATAAGATTGATTGATCTGTATATAAATCGAAAAAAAATATATAATGAAAATACCTCTTGGCTCAGCACATTGGACCTGCATATCATTTCTCAATATTTTCTACAATATACTGTGTATATAATTGCACAATATATCGCGATATTCAACGCGAATTTTGCTCCTAATAATTGTATACCAAAATTTTGATATTTAATCAGTTTAATATAATCAAATGGCATACAACAAAAATATTGAAAGTACAAACAATATAATATATTAACTTTATAATAATAAAAAATATCACATTTTGATTTTGATCCATGATACCTTTGCAGTTCCATATGCAGACAAAATAACATGTTAAAAATTAGAAAGATCTTCGACCAACGCTTGAGACATGGAGACAGAACACTCATCAGTTAAACGGACAAGACATTTAAATTGTGATGGATGTGTGGCACGGCTAGAATTATATTGGACTACTACGGTGTGCCACACACGGCGCTAGGTGTTTAGGCCTGGCTCTCGTTGGTAGTGGTCTCTATGGTGGTGCCAGCGGGCTTAGCGCCGGGTTTGGGTTTGGCCGGCTGCGGCTCGCCCCCGGCGGCCGGGACTTCGCCCTCCCCGTTCTGGCGCGGCGGCTGCGCCAGACCTGCCGCCTGGCCTGGGCCGCCCTGCCCCTGGTTGCGGCGCATGCGGTAGCCGCCGCGATTCATGGGACCCGGACCGCCCCCACGCCTTCCCCCACGATAGTTGCGGCGGAAGTAGCTGCAAATAAAACCCTCATGTATTTATTTTATTTGCAATATAAAACAATGCTAAAATCGCAATTTTAACAAATAAAGTCATATTCAAAACGTAATCTTTAGATTGGTACTTTAAAAAAAACAGCTATTAATTGATTACTTAAAAACTAAAGGAAAAGGGATAACAGACCTATATTCTTACTTTCTATATACATAAATGATAAATTAAAATATGGTAGTATAAAACCATTTTTACCTTCTATTTTTTCATTGAATCTATAGTTTAACAATAACTATAAAATTAAGTTTATTGGTACTTAAACACAAGACACGCACATATGTACATATTACAACCAATCTAAACAAATTTAAGGGTGACAATTGAAATGAAATTTTTCGAGATGCATAACATTTTATTTGGAGTATGTGTGTTATGAATGGCTAGTGAAGTAGTCAGACTGCGCCCTTACAAGTGATCTTCTATCATCTATGATATGTTTAATTGCCTAATTAATATACGAAGTGTTAATATAATGTTTAAATCGTCACTAGAACATAGGCATGTTGAAGGATGTCAAGGTCAGGGTAGGGTTGACAAGTAACAAAAGGTTACCTACTATGTACCGTACCTGCGCTGGGGTGGCGCGGCGCCGTCCTGGCCGTCATCGCCCTGTGCCCCCTGGCCGGGCGGGGGCCGGCGCCCGACGCGGCCCCGGCGTGGAGCACCCTCGCCGCCGCGCGGTGGACGGTTGTAGTATCTGTTAAAATCATCAAAACAATTGATTAATGAATCATTATCATTGAAAGGTTGGGTATTACCTTGTTGATTGAGACAAAATGCCAAAATAACAATGACATAACTGATATATAAATATGAAAATTGTATAGTATCAATATATTACAAACATTAATCATAATCTGATGTACTTACTGACGCTGGAAGCCGCGACGCTTATCAGCTGCATAGGGCGAACCCTTCACTGGTTCGCCACCAGGACCAGTTACTCCGGCTGCTTCATTGCCTTTCTCCCCAGCGACCACGGCAAACTCCACCGCCTCCCCGTCACCGACCGAGCGCACAGCCTTGCGCGGATTGTTACGGGCGATCGCAGTTTGGTGAACAAACACATCTTCCTTAGTATCATTCCTGTAAATAGGTAATTAATCTCTTTTTTGAAAAGAATCTTAATTTGATCCGTGCGTGTCAGTAAACCATATACTAAACATATAAAAATTTTATACACTCGTTAAGTACTATAAAAATTGCATTAAAATTTAATATTTTCAAATTTCGCGCGTAATTAGACGAAGGCGCCGCACGAGTTGTTACTCTGTAGCGATGACGTCAATACGGCAGGTAAATAATAAACGAAGCTCTATGTTTGATGCTATGTATTATTATATTCATAATTTAAAAATGAGTTATTATCTTTTATATATAAACAACTAATAAAGGAATAATAATAAAAGAGTAATACTGACATCGATGTTTTAATACTCCGTAACTCGGCAGAGCAAAAGTCGGGATTTGCAGCAAAGAATTATCCGGCCATTAATGCATTTATTTTTGGTAAATTCGTACTATCTCCTTTTACAAAACTGCTTTCCATAGTGTGATTCACGTGCGATTTCAATTTAACTTACGTATTTATAACGTTCTCTTACATTAAAAAAGCAACCTACAAACCACAGATTCTACAAACTTATTTTTTTATTGTTTTGCGGCTTTATACGTACTATGATTCATAATGACATTGACACGCAAAGTTTACAGTACCTTATGACGTCACGACATGGCGGCCTATGTTTCGCTCTTGTTTTACGTATAGATTAAAAAAGTGAATACTTTGAAACTATTTTTTATATTATTTTTGTTATTTTATGTACTTAAACATAATGGTTCCGACTATTTAATGCATAAGCTATCGTAGTTATATGCTTTTAGATCTTTTCTAATATAGAGGGAAGTACCCTATTGGTAAATTACCCATTACAGGTACCCATTATGACTCGCCGAAGTTGCAGTCTATATATAAGAGACTCATTGATCATTAAATAAAATCAAAAGTGTACTTCAAATAAGATTATTACAATCACTTTTCAGATCAAAACTAATCTTTTAATACTATTTACAAATAAAAATAAATCAATTTATTGTGGCGTCTGTGTCCTCCACTTCGTGAATAAATTGGTTGCATTGTTACAAAACTCTGTTAACAGTTTTGAGAGTTTCAGTAGTTCACAAGCTTACAGTGGGGATCTTGTACTCGAAAGAACCAGCAAAAAAAACAGCAAGTGTTTTTGTTTTCCTCCTGTATTTTTGTAGTCCCCAATTAGAAGCTGGCTTCAATTAAAATCTGAACCCTACTTTCAACTTTAACAAGTTAAATTAAATATGCACAAGGTTTGCAGATCTTTAAATTAGGTGAAATAAATTATAGTGAACGTTTGAAAATAGCCTTTTTTACTATTAATAAACAATCAATCATATACCTGAAAAAACATAATAAATTTTAAAGAAATGCGAATTATAATAATTATTGATAAAATTTACTTAATGTAATCTGTTTGCAGCAGTGGTTGTTTACTGTTTTCATAACAATACCAACCACAATGCACCAACATTGTTCTAATGCACTTTAATTAATTGGATGAATATTCCTTGCAATGTATTAAACTAGAACACATTAGACTTTGCCTTGACATAAATCAGATGTCTAAATACATCTAATGTCAATAATAAATGTTTGTTATAGTCATATCATGTTTATAGCTGAATTATGTAAGCAATGTAATTTGTTATTGTACTTATATTTCAAGCAACCCTATTTTGTTGCCAACTTTATAGGGATATCTTTATTATTCATAATAATAATATGCATTGCATGCAAATTAATTAATAAATAATGTAAATTGAAACTTTCTATAAGTTCTATACTGTAAGCCCATTCATTAACAGATAATATACAACCCCATCTAGAGATTTGACCCTACATAACTGACTGACTATTAATGCTAAATCAATCACACTAGCCCAACAAATGAGACAGTTCATTTCACATATTATATACATATTTGAAAAAATGTAATATGTAAAAGCTTGAGCCTACATAGTATAAGTACACATTACATAATGCGATGCAATTGACTTTACATAGTTAAGTTAGTTTGGCTGGGCTCCTCCACACTTAGCCATGAGGCTAATGGCCCAATCATGAGATTGGGCCATTGTGCATTCTTCTCCTGCATCTGCCGCCTTCCCACTCCATCCATCCCAGGTCTTCCCAGAACGTCAGCGGCCTCCGTGGGCTGCTGCGTGCTTCTGGCAGGGGCGCCAAAGAATGGAGAAGTTTCTCCCATTGGTCGGCCACACTTGCACATTCCATAAGAATGTGCTGTGGCGTTTCCTCTGCCTCCATGCATCCTCTGCACAAGGGGCTGTCTGTTATACCAACTGTGTACAGGTGTTTGTTTAAAAGGCAGTGTCCAGTTATGGTAGCTATGACCTTTTGGATCTTGTCTCCCTTAAGTTTGATAAGGGAACGAGCAAGCTTCTTGGAAGGTACCGGGACTGCATCTTCTTCGTTCACTTGCATTGCTTTGCCAGCCGCAGTTCCAGAAGTGGTCTTGGTAGAGTAGTCTGTCCATTCTGCTGTTAGTTGTATATGGTATTTCCTGTCAAAGATAGGTTGACATGGTATTCTATCCATGGGTGCATCTATAAGAGGAGTGTCTTTCGTGCTCCAGTCTAGGATTATCATATGTGTTTTTCCAAAGTCCCTGCATTCTCAGTCTTAGGGGGCTGCTGTTTTCACCTCCACTTGTATTACTATGTCTAAGGGTCTTAGTTGCAAGAGATATTCCAGGGAGTCTGATGGTGTAGTCTTCATACATCCAGTAGTGGATATGGTCACTAAGCATTGTAGTATTTGAAGTTTCGCTTTTGCTGTGATCAGTTGCGTTCTGGGCCACCATACCACTGATCCATAGGTTATAGAGGGTCTTATTATTGTAGTATATAACCAAAGTGTGATTTTTGGGTTAAGGCCCCATTTCTTGCCAACAAATCTCCTATATTGGTAAACGCCAGACATGCCGTCTTTGTTTTTGTTTCCACATGGCTCACCTAGTTTAATTTGTCATCTAAAATTAAGCCCAGATATTTGACTTATGTTGACAGGGTGAGTTTGATATTGAATAGTTTTGGTAGTTGTAGTTCTGATAAATTCCTTTTGTTAGTGAAAAGTATTAGTTCTGTTTTCTTTGAATTTACTGATAGTTTTGTGTTCATCTCACCATTGTTCTACTGATATTACGGCTATGTGCATTTCCTTACATAAAATGTCTTCTGCTGTCCCATTTATCAGTATTACTAGGTCATCTGTATAACCAATAGTAGTGTAGCCTCTGTTGTTTAGTTTCCGTAGGAGGCTATCCACTACTATGTTCCACAGAAGAGGGGATAGGACACCACCCTGGGGGCATCCTCTTGTCACCTTTGCTCTTATGATTTTATTATCCACTGCCTGCACCGCCCTCTTGCTTACCAGCAGCTCGGTGGTCCATTTTCTTATTGCTGGATTGACTTTACATATGAGGTGCATACTATTTAGTCATTAATCTAGGAGTACATATTTTGGAATTTTATATATGTTTTAGAAGATTAGTATATGCAAAAATAGTGGTATAAGTTCCTAGAAGTTGCTAAACCGCTTCATGCTTTTGAGTTTAACTTTAGAGTATGAATACTATTTGATTGTGAATTACTTTCATCAATTTAACATGATCTGACAAAAAACATTATTTTGCCCTAACACATTTCTCCTTAATTTGAAGTAATCTTAGCATATTCATCTTTGCAGATTGGTTAAATGTAATTCATACAATGTATTTTAATAATCAAATGAATATAATATGAGATGATATATAGTATAATATATTGACAGTTGAATTATAAACATGAATATATAATTTTATATTTAAAACAGTTACATTACCTGTTGATGAAACCATATCCACTCTTTACGTTGAACCACTTCACAGTGCCCGACACCTTTTCAGCTGAAACAACAAACTTCTATATAGTAAAAATTGAACTAATTATTATTAAATAAATGTTGGTTCATAATTTTAAATGTTATGATTTAATAGCACCGTTGGACTTCATCTGGGTTATATCAGATTTTTCAAAAAGAAAGTATTACATCTTCCCTAAGTATCCATACCATTTTCATACCAAATTGATTTCAGATTACATTGTTAAAAAAATCATTGTCACATTGTGAAAATTGTGATCACACAGTAGTTAAAAATGTGACCAAGCATGAGGATTAACAAATTTTGAAAAAAAAAATTACGAATATTGCATTATTAAATTTTATTTTCCAATTTATATTTGAACTAGTATAGTTTGACCTCGCACCAGGTACTAAATCATATCAAATTGGATTGTTTTCACGCAAACTAAATTTGTATTTACTAAATGGTTAACTTGGGTTGCAACCCAAGTTTTGGTAATTTACTTTACATAAACAAAGAGGCTGTTTCCCAAGTCCATCTAAATTAATTAGTGCATTATGATAATTTTCACTTTGATAAAGATAGATTTTCTAATGTAATAAAAAGACATCAAATCATTGATGTCTTTTTGAGATCACTCAATTCTAACTAAGTATAATAATAATTGTATGTTCTAGAAGATAATTCTATGGATGTGTCAAATAGTTTGTAACCATATAGATATTTAGTTACAACTTACATTTGAATGCACAATCGAAGAGGGGTGAAATTATTAATAATGTAATATTTAATTTTATCAACAAAAACATAAGGAAAATAAAACTGATGCTATGGTTTTACAATTATTGCCCTTTATTTTTTTGCCATTGCTACCTTGTATTAATAATTACAAGTGAAGCTAACATAAAAGCTTGTAATAAAATAGCTATAACTTTATAGAGGTCTATTCATTCTAATTTCACAAAAAAAATAAAACTTTTGTTTCAACTTTTATTTCCATTGCAAATTTGATGACAATTTTGTCTTTTCGATATAATAAAGTATGATTTCACCCATCATCATTTGTGCACTTTTTCGAGACACTTGTTGAAAGGGAAAAACAGAAAGCACTAGCTAAAAGAAAAAGAAAATTAATTCGCGAATGCGCTATTAAATATTAATAGGAACTAATAAAATCATGTAAATTTATTTAACGGACAATAAATTATTATTAAATAGAGGTAGTAAGTAGTACACGCCTATTGCTTACTTAATAATTGTTTTCATTAAATGATAAATTTTCGAAATAAGCCAGTAAGCGACGTACGACGGTAATATAAGAGCAGAATTGGAGGATATTATGTATTTCTTATGACAAATCAAACAATAATCCGATATTTAGCATCAATGGGTCATTTAGCCGCCAAGCCGCCATTATGGAAAAATCCATGGCGTAATTCGCGCAAGTGCAATAAGTTTGTCAAGTATTGGCGGCGCGGATGCAACACGCATCATCTCATATTGATTTAGTGTAGGTATATGATATGAAACTCCTACCTACACATAGCAACTACCGGGGTCAACACACGATCAATACCTGCAACTAGGCCAACCGTCATTCACCATTAGGTTACAAAAATTACGTAATTTTGTCTGTAGTGTAATAAATATAAGAAATGTAGAATAAATAAATGATTTAATCATAATATTCACCATGTGCTTTTGTTAACATTATGCCGGGAACAAAACTAAGATGGCGTCGCACTCACCGATGACCCGCTTTAGCTTCGGCGTTTTCGCTTGTTGTTGCTGAACTTGCTGCTCTTCTTGCGGTTGTTGCTGTTGGGGCTGCGACTGGGGCGCTTTTTCGGTATCAGCCATGGTGTAATTGGCGAGCGGCGATGGTGGTTAGATGGTAAAATCCTCCACGACCTCTCCTCGATGTTTAACCACTCTTCGATCGTTATGAATTGTCATTTGTGGACACCTAAGCTAAGCTTGGATAGGGATGTAACTGCACATCAAATATCGATAAAGTATGACTAGTGACTGCTCACACTTGCGATATAAAATCTTTCAATAGTTTAGTCATGATTTTATTTTAGGAAGCAGTTATTAGGTGTGTAAAATGTACGAAATTACTCGTATAAAATCGGTTTATGATATTATATCAAACATCTGCCGATTCCAAGGCGATCAAATTACCGTAAAACTTCTCCTTTTTGAATTAACCCATTTGTTAACTTGAGAAATTTGATCCACAGGGAATTCTACCCACCAAGAACAATTCACCAACACTTCAACTTGTGCATTTAATAGTTATTCAGTCACAGAAAAGCATACCAACAACCTTAATAAAAACGTGATGGCATACACCCCTACCACAGCCCAGTACATCAAATCGTTACGTTCACAGTATTGAGGTTGGAAATTCAATGACTATAAGAGTAATTATGGTGTTATAAAAGGCAACATACATTAAGATTTGCATAATAGTGAAGATTGCATAATGGTGTGATGAACGTGATTAGTCGTTTTTTTTAGTACGATATTAGTTGTTTGGCGGCCATAGCATTAAGATTAAAAAGACGGCGGTACGGGAGAATCTTGATCGGCTATCCTCTCTCTCTATTCTCGCAATATTACGTATGTACAGAAGAAAGTTCTCTTACTGTCTTGTCATAACCTACGTGAAGGCACTGGTTTGTGATAGTACACCAAAACGAGTATTCCACGAAAGATTTCATATATATATTTAATTTTAATTAGTACCTTCAGTGTATCCCTAAATTATTTTATCAATATATCTTCCTTGATTTATATTAATAAACATAAAAAAATCTTTAATTTCTTAATCCATTTTCAATAAACTGTAGTGAATCATTTCTGTTTTCTACTATATCTACCATCTTTCTATTTACTACCGCAACCTTAGGTCGGCCGTGAGCTAGTAAAAAGAGTAACCACGTCAAATATTATTCTTATTCAACTTTCGCAAGTATCGATAACAATTTCGTCACTATGACCCGAATAAAGTCGGCACTAAATTACTTCTACATTGCCACTTATAAAATATAGTATTAGTAAAACCTAGATTTTTTTAAAAAGGTTTTAAATAATGTAATTGTGTAATACATTTTGTTAAATAAATCGACTGAAATATTAACGAGGAACGATGCTACCCAAAGACAATATAGAAAAAGCATTGATTACTTGTATACTCTTCGCAGTAAGCTTATTATTGCGGTCCTAAATGCAAAGGATTTCACTAAGAACCAAAATTAAAATAGTTTGACAGCATTAAAGGGCATGTTATAATTACCGATATGTTTATATAGTATATAAATAAATTGAGAAAAATAAATAATAAATAATATAAATAAAGATTAGATTAGATTTTTTCTAAATGTTCCCTGTTAAAGCAACTTTTTTGACGTGACAACGTCTATTAAATTGGTACGGCGTGGAGTCATCTCGAAAACACCGTAACGGCCGAATCTGACGCCACACGGAGTCCACGCCTACTTTGACTAAAAGCTACCATGTAATAGACGTTGTCACGTTCAAATATCGGCAGTAGACGGAGTTCTACAGACAACCAATTTTTTTTAATTATTTTTTTATGGCCATAAACCAACCAAGGCCGTAATGGTTAAGTCGGCCGAACATTGGCAAATAATAAATATATAAAATATATCAAAAGTACAGTAAAGATATACCAAATATAAAGTTAATTACATTATATTACATTTTAATTGTGTTTTTATTTACTTATTAATACAATATTTTTTTAACAACCTGATCGCAGAGACATAAACTTATATCATAATTAAAATTCTAGAGGAACAAAAACAAATAAAATAAAACGGCTAAGAGTCGATTCGACCTAGCCTCAATCTGAGTTATTGGAAAATAAAACTTAATGACCTGTCACTGTGTTTTGCAGAAAAAATGTAACTAAAGTCGGGCCGCTCTAAGATTACCGATATGACACTTTACTTTTTTTGGTTGTATATATAACTTTGTTATGAGGAACACATTTGGAAAATCGTTTAGAACAACTTTTATCAATACAATTTTCTGTCAAAATATTAAAGTTACGTAATTGTATTATTATTTGTCTTTTAGTACTTTAAATAATTTAAGAATAAAAAAAAAACTTATAATTTCCCCTTTGTATAGCGCTTTTACAAAGTTACTTCGTTGGTCACGCTTTCATAGTGATGTGCTCGGTAATACTCACTGCGTACTTTTGTGTTCCGGAATGTATTAGAATGAGGAGGTTTTGGCGCGATTTAATAGCGGCGGTTTGTATTATTTTTATCAATAGTTAAATATTGTTTTTTTGTGATATTTTTACGGTAAATGTGGTATTCACGGAATAAAAAATCTGATTATAGTTAGATTAAAAAAAATTAATTAGAATGATAGAAATATTACTTATAGCTTTTTTTTTTTTTTCCTCAGGAGTGGAGGCTGAGAATCCTCATGGATACCAACGCAACAGGCAAGCAGGGATGCGTTGATTATGTCGGACTCCTGGTGAATCGAGGCGGCTCGATCCAACAGACCTACCGACTAAACTCAGCCTAGCCTTGGCCCTAGTGGCCTTATGGCTTGAATGGAATGGTTGGCGTACCCTCAGGAGAGGACACGTCGGCGCTGTCCTCCGAAGAGGACATATGCGCGAAGGAAGGCTCGGTACGCCAGAGTGGGTCCGGCCTTGAAGTGATGGGGCCTACTCGTACATATGCAGCAAGCTGCGAAGTATGGACTAACTAAGGATGGCGGCGCAGATGCCGCCTCTCGCAAGGCTTGAAGAGCCAGCGTCAATGAGTCGGGAGGGTCAGAAATGACGTGCCTGGGCCTTACTTATAGCACTTGGAGGTTTCTTTTATACTACATTGCCTTGCGAGCATGAAACTCGATAAGCTTTGATAAACTTGACATTGACATGAAATATCGATGAAATAAATGATTGCCATACAGAAAAAATTATACATTTAGAAATTTATTTGTTGCAAATATTTTATTTAGGGAATTGGATTAATTTTGTCATTGGCAACCCAGCTGCTGTGAACGACTGACAATGTCAATCGTCCACAGTGTTGCCAACACAGAGTTTTTAGAGCTAGATTTAGCTCTAAATTATCTTGGTTAGCTTTAAAAATGTGGGTCTAGCTCTTTAGCTCTACTTTTCTACAGTTTTAGCTTTTTTCCATACATACATACATTTTTTAGCTCAGAATACTAGTTTAAATAGCCAAAATGTACCTACATTGTCTATGTTCGGTTTGTCCGATCTATGGTTTGGTTATTCTATAATTTGTTATTATTTCGTCCGCGCGTGAACAGAAGTTCAGACAAGAATGGCTGTCTGAACCAGAATTTCAAGGTTGGCTTGAAGCAGTAAAAACAGAACCCACGAAAGCGTTTTGTTCCTACTGCAAATGCGAGGTTAATTAAAAAAAAGGTGATTTATTAAATCATATGAAAAGAAAAAAACACCTAAAAGCGGCGCAACCATTTTCAGCGGGACAATCAAAAATAGATTTTTCTCCAAAACCGAAAATTGATTCTAGGATAAATTCCGCTGAAGGATCATTGGCTCTTTTTATATGCGCTCATACTTCAATATTACCTGTCGATCACCTTGGTTTACTATGTAAAAAACAATTCAAAGATGCCGAAAACTTAAAATTACACAGAAAAAAATGTAGTACTATCATAAAGAATGTACTAAATCCGCATTTCGTAACCGAATTAAAAAGAGATATAGACGATGGACCATTCAGTTAACTATTAGATGAGAGTACTGATATCAGCATTACTAAACTGCTCGGTATCGTAGTGCAGTATTACAGCAAAAAAAGATTTGAAATAGTTTCGACCTTTCTAAGATTAGCCGAAATAAAGAAAGGTGATGCCGAATCCATCACTAATGCTGGGAAAGAAACTCTCAACTTCTTCGGTCTCAATATAAAGCAGTTACGAGGTATTGGTGTAGATAACGCCAAAGTAATGATTGGAATACACAGTGGTGTGTATCAAAAGTTAAAAACGGAAGTACCTCATCTCGTTTTGGTAATATGTACATGTCATTCGATTCAGTTGTCTATTTCTCAAGCTTCTGCCGAGCATCTTCCAAGGCATTTGGAGTATTTAGTCCATGAGACTTATAATTGGTTCTCAAAATCGGCAAATAGACAAAATGAATATCAAGCTTTTATATGACCATCAATGATAAAGAACCATTAAAAATAACACAAGCATGCGCTACCAGATTACCGATACCGACAGATACCAGAGAGGATTTTAGAACAGTGGGTTGAACTAAGATTCCATTTTAGCCTAGTGAGAAATAGTGAAAAGTGCTATGCGGTTGAGACTCTATACAGTCTTTATCAGAATCCCACCAACGAAGCTTATTTAAATACGTATTAGTCGGGACATAAGTATGGAACATGCAAAGCGGGATCAGTTTTTAAACGTCGCGTAGTATGGAGATGCGGGCTTCGTAGTAAAAAATTATTGAACGCCATGTATGAACAGACTTGAATATTATATTAGTATTATAAGTAAATGTAGATTTTGATTTTTAATAAACAGTACCTACTTACTTACATTAAATAATTTAGCTCTATTTTTTTTTAAAATCTAGCTCTTTTTTAGCTTCTTTTCACATATAATCTAGCTCCCTTTAAAAATTCGAGTTGGCAACACTGATCGTCCAACTCAGTCGTCTTTCGTACTCGTGCGCATAGACTACTCGGTGTATTTGTTATTATTGTGACCCGGCTTTCTCCAGTTTATTGATTATCCTGCTTTTACGTTGACTTCTGATTTTGCTTTGTGTTTGGACTTTGTGTTTGGTTTAAAATGCCGAAACGAGGAAAAACATTGAATAGTCAATGTCCGGAGCTTGTCATAAAGCTACAGGACTATTTCGAGCGTGAGTCACAAAATGGCGGACCCTTATTGCCCGTAACTCAAGTACAAGAGCGGCTATCAGAAGCTCTTGGAATCAGTGCCAAAACAATATATAATATCAACAAAGAAAAGTTTGGTGCTTCAGGCAGTGAAGAAAACATTCTAAGGACGCCTAAGAAAAGACGCAGACAAAAGCCAGTAACCGGTGTTGATTCTTTCGATGCTGATGCAATAAGGAATCACGTTTATAATTATTATACCCGCAATGAATATCCAACCAGAAGTCTGCTTATGATTTCATTAAAAGAGGCTGGCTTGTTTAGTGGAGCGAAAACCGCTTTATCTAAATTGCTACATGGTATTGGTTTTGAATTTGCCAAAACCAATAAAAGGAAAATGTTAATGGAAAGGTATGACATAATTTTAAAAAGATGTGAATTTTTAAGAGAGGCTCTAAAAATAACTGATTGGAAGAACGTTGTTTTTATTGACGAGACATGGTTAAACGCTAACCACTCTGTGTCACGTACTTGGACTGATGGACAGTGTTGCCAACTCGAATTTTTAAAGGGAGCTAGATTATATGCGAAATGAAGCTAAAAAAGAGCTAGATTTTTTTAAAAAAAAGAGCTAAATTATTTAATGTAGTACTGAACTAAAGTAGGTACTGTTTATTAAAAATCAAAATCAACATTTATTTATAATACTAATATAATATTCAAGTCTGTTCATAGATGGCGTTCAATAATTTTTTACTACGAAGCCCGTATCTCCATACTACGCGACTCTATATAGAAAAATCTATTTTTAATTGTCCCGCTGAAAATGGTTGCGCCGCTTTTAAGTGTTTTTTCTTTTCATATGATTCAATAAATCACCTTTTTTTGAATCAACCTCGCATTTGCAGTAGGAACAAAACGCTTTAGTGGGGTCTGTTTTTTTTACTGCTTCAAGCCAACCTTGAAATTCAGGTTCAGACAGCCATTCTTGTCTGAACTTCTGTATATAAGGCTGCTTATATACTACACTACAATATAATAAACAATTCACGCGTGGACGAAATAATAACAAATATTCCGAACTGAAGTGACCGTTTAACACTGTAAATTTACCACTGACATTGAAAAAGTAACTCACTCACTGTGTAGGTAGGTACCTAATACTAATACTACTTTCTCAACAGCCGAAACGTTTAGATCTTAGAATTATTGGGAAATATCCAACCACAGACAACACCACCATAGAATAACCAAACCATAGATCGGACAAACCGAACATAGACAATGTAGGTACATTTTGGATATTTAAACTAGTATTTTGAGCTAAAAAAAAATACAAAGGGATTTATATGTATGTATGGAAAAAAGCTAAAACTGTAGAAAAGTAGAGCTAAAGAGCTAGACCCACATTTTTAAAGCTAGCCAAGATAATTTAGAGCTAAATCTAGCTCTAAAAACTCCGTGTTGGCAACACTGCTGATGGAACATGTTATATACTCATATATATGTTACATTTTATTGTAAAAGTTGATTATCTATAAATGTTCATAATCTATGCTAAAAATAACCTATGTTTTCGACCCCGCCACCCGCCAAGAAATATCTCTTCTGACATCTTTTTTTTGTAGTAGCTAACTTCTAGAAATTTCATTTACTGTAATTAATCATACATGAGCATTTAAGCATTGTGAAGGAAAAATAAAACAACGCGCAAGTATAATAAAATGGATTTTATTTAATGTGTTAATGTACACATACACAACAGAAAGTAGCGACGAGGTAAAAAGGTAAATCGAATATTTCACAATGACGAATCTCGAACAAATTCAAGCTGAAAATCAATCAATCATACAAGCACTGCAATTACAAAGCCAAGCATTGTCCAAATTATTGCAAAATTATGGTGAAAGTTCAAATGAAAAAGCCGATTTAAGACTTATTAATTTTGAATCATATGATGAAACAAAGGAAAGCTTCAAGTCATACAAAGAAAGATTGGAAAATTATTTACAAATCAAAATCTACAAGGTGATTCATTACAGACAAAACAAATGAAAGCAAAAATTCTAATAAATTCTTTAGGTGCAAAATATTACCAGTTACTATCAAGCTTGACAGCACCTGACTTACCTTCAAACAAAACTTATGATGAACTAATCAAACTTTTGGATAGACATTTATGTCCACTTGCCAATGTACACACTGAAAGGCACAAGTTCTTATCTAGAATTCAAAAACCAGATGAATCAAAACTGCAATACATTGCTGCGCTTAAACATTTATCGACAACATCAAATTGGAATTGTGAAGAACCAGACTGCTCTAAACCTGTTTCTATAATACTTCAGGCTCAGTTTATAAGAGGATTATTAGATATTGAAATTAGAGAACAAATTCTACAACAAGGAAATGACATCAATTTAGAAAAAGCAATAGAAATTGCATTGGCAATCGAAGCTGCTGAAAAGCAAAACAAAATATATTTACAGTCTTCAGAGTCAAGTCAAGTAAATAAAATTAATAAATTCCCCACAAATACATCAAGTGGCGGAGGGAAATTTATATTAATTTATATATAATATAAAATTATCAAAATGAAAGACAAATAAATAAAAAGTACAATTCAAAATATCAAAATAAAAATAAATTACTTCAAGAATATCAATTACAAAATATGTGTTTGTGTTGTGGCAAAAATAATCATGTTTCAAAAGACTGTAGATCGAAGAAATTCCTAAAATGTACAAGCTGTGGTAAACCAGGACACATATCTAAGGTATGCATTTCAACAAAAATAAAAAACAAATCTGTAAAATTAATTCAAAATTCTCAAGAAGAGGATCTAATCTATGAAATCAATGAAATAAAATCACACTGTGCTCAACCAATTGTGATATCAATTAAAATTGAAAACAAAAATCTAGATTTTGAATTGGATACAGGTTCCGAAAAGACTTTATTATCTAAAACTGATTATGACAAATTACAAATAAAATCAAGTTTATATCCAACAAATATTAAATTTCGCACATATACACAAGAATTATTTAAGCCATTGGGAGTTGCGTGTGTCAATAGAGAGTACAAAAACATACAAACAAAAGCCAATTTATATGTTGTTTCACAAAATGTCACACCTGTGCTTGGAAGAGAATGGTTAAGAAAACTAGAGATTAAAGAAATTCCACAGAGAGAAATTACAGAGAAAAGAACATATGGCTCGCATTTCAAAGTATTAAATATTGAATCAATTACCGCAGATATACTTAACAAATATTCTGATGTTTTCGAACCCTGTGTGGGATTGATTTCTGATATGGAATGTAAACTATTATTAAAAGATAATTCTAAACCAATTTTTATAAAACCAAGACCAGTACCATATGCACTTCATGAAAAAACCAAACAGGAAATAGATATTTTAGAATCACAGGGAATCATACAAAAAATTGACCATTCAGAATGGGGCACACCCTTAGTAATTGTACCAAAACCAGACAAATCTGTCTGCATTTGTGCAGACTACAAAGTGACATTAAATTCACAATTACATGAGACCAGATATCCAATACCTCGAATTGAAGACATCTTTAATAAGGTCAAAAATGGTAAATATTATTGCGTTTTAGATTTATATAAAGCATACTTACATCCGAAACTTGATGAAGACAGTCAAAAGCTTGCTACTATTTCTACCCCTTGGGGAACATATTCAGTAAAACGTCTCTTCATGGGTATTAAGACTGCTCCTAATTTGTTCCATAAAATCATAGATCAAATCATTAATAACTTAGAAGGAACAATTGCCTATTTCGATGACATATTAATTCAAGGCCAAACTATCCAGGAATGTCAGGAAATATTAATTAAATGCTTAGAGCAATTGAGAAAATATAATTTACATGTGAATAAAAATAAATGCAAATTCTTTGCTTCATCAATAAAATATTTGGGTCGTCAAATAAGTGAAAAGGGACTGCAAAAATGCACAGATAAAATTCAAGCCATATTAAAGGCATCTCGACCGACTAATGTCAATGAAGTAAGATCATTTTTGGGGCTAGCCCTCTACTACTCAAGATTCATCAAAAATGCTTGAACTATATTGCATCCATTAAATAGGATTTTACAAAAAAATGTAACAGAGTATATAACAGAACACATGCATCTACATCAAAAGTACCTATTGGCAAGGGATCAAGGCTCATTATTTGCCATGCCGGTTCTGCTGGAGTTGGCTTTATTGAAAATGTATTTGCATCCAAAAACACGTCAGATAGGAAATGGACGCGGAAACTTTTAAATCTTGGTTTCAAAACCAATTACTTCCCAGTTTACCAGAGCCATCCATTATAATTATTGATAATGCGTCATATCACTCGGCGCAAATAAACAAAGCACCCACTCAAGCTAATAAGAAAGCAGATCTGGCAGGTTGGCTTGAAAAAAATGTTATAGAAACCAATCCCGAAATGTTAAAATCGGATTTACTCAAATTGGTGTTCGAAAATAAAGAAGCAAAAAAGCTATATGAAATCGATGAACTAGCTCTGCCACACGGACATCGTGTCCTGAGAATCCCGCCTTACCATTGCCAATACAACGCCATAGAGTTAATATGGGCGCAAGTCAAAGGTAATTTGTTTCTTCTTTATATAAACATTATATTAATACTCGTATTTAAACTCTGCATGACTGACTTGGTAGACTAAAAAAAAAACAGCAGGACATACACAGTTCATACATAGAAATATTAAAAACTAAATGATGAAAAAGTTATAGAAACAAATATCCAGACTTTTAAATTAAATTTTAGTGCTTCTAATACTAATAATAAAAATTATGTTACAGGTTACGCAGCTCGTCATAATACGACACCCCCGTTCAGCACGAAGAAAATGTTGAACCTACTTAAAGAGGCATGCTCCAAAGTGACCAAAGAGGATTGGGTCAAAGTGGTCGAAAAGACCCGCAAACTAATATTAGAAGATTACCAACGAGACATAAGAGTTGATTCTATTATAGACAATGAAATTGTGATTCGAGTAACAGATAGCGATAGCGACTCTATAAGTGAATCTGAAAGTGAATAAATCTTTTCAATCTTATTTCTGTTTTAATTAATCCTTACTTAGTTATTAAGTAGAAATAACAGTTACTTAAATGACTCGGTAATTTTGCCGTAGTCCCTCACTAGTGCTGTCAATCTGACATATGTCAAATCGGTAATCTTAGAGCGGCCTGACTGTAAGATCTTTTGAAGAAAAAATGTAAGAACAACGTTAAAACATGCCTTAGATACCGAATTATTTGATAAGTTACCTATTGTATTATTTGAATAATTCGTTTACTTACGAGTGAAAAGTTATGCGACTATTTTACTTTCACTGCGGCTTTTGCAACCTAAAACACTACATCCTACCATGAGTGTACCACTTAATATATCGTCTCTGTATTAAAAGGGAAATTCAATACATAAAAACACCTTAAAACATTAAACCACTATTCAGTACAAGACGTCAAACTTTGTTTGGCAAAATGTCATCGACTTTGACATAAAAACTAGTGATGAAACGGATATCCGGTAACTATCCGGTATCCGGCCTATCCGGCCTATTTTCACTATCCGGCCGGATACCGGATAGTAGGGCACTATCCGGCCGAATACCGAATACTAGATGTTTCCCGCGATACCGTTCGCGCTGAGTGCTTTACGCCCTAAACTCGTCTATATCGCGCTTTTCTGTGGGAATACAAAAGTTTTTAAGCCTATCTATATTGTTTCTCGTTGTCTAATCTATCTCTGTATCAAATTTCAGCAAAATCAGTTCTTTAGTTTAGGCATGAGAGAGTAGCAGACAAACAGACTGAATTTAATATTAGTAACGGATTATTTTGCACATACACACACATATATGAAACGCGATAAGCGGCCGAATATCCGGTGGCCGGATATCCGGCGCTCCGGCCCCGTAGTTAGCCGAATATCCGGTATCCGGCCAAATCACTATCCGTTTCATCTCTAATAAAAACTTTGGGTAATCGATGTTTGACATCTTGCCAAACAAAAATTCCAGAGAATGCAAAAGGGGACAAAAAATTTGCATCCTGCTCTTTTTCTCTTATTGAAATAATCTATCTGCATCTCTCTCTAACATTAGCTGTCATTTTATCACTACAGTCGGGTCAATTTAATAGGCCACATTTGACATTTGTTCATAGTGAGGTGACCTGTTTAAACACTCCGATTATGGTGAAAAAATCGATATATACTTTAAACATATATGAATCGAATACAGTTATTATGGAAAAGTACTTTTTTTATAAGATCCCTATCTTATAAAAAAAGTACTTTTCCACAATAACTGTAATAGGCAAACGAGCAAATGGATTACTTGATGGTAAGTGATTATCGCTGCCCGCAACAACAGATGTGTTGCCGGCCTTTTAAATGGGAATACGATCTTTTTTATAGGTACTGTATTAATATATTTTACGAGTTTAATTGCCTTAAAATTTTTTAATATCAATTATTTCTCTGTTTATTAAGTTATTATTGTTTTTTATTATGAAACAAAAGAATAACATGTTTTATTTTAATAAAAATTTGTCTATTAATTCATGGTGAATAATCCCTTCACAAATAATCATTGCATTCATTCGATTTTTTGAGGGACATCACTTACGTATAGACTTCACTAAACGCAACATTGTAACAACGGCCATTTGTGCATTTCCAAACTAAAAAAATATTGAATATTTTATGTCCGCCATTACAAGGTTAGTTGAGGAATTTTAATGAAATGTCAAATGTGGCCTATTAAATTGACCCGACTGTAGTTGTGTTTAATCTGAGATTGAATATAACAAATTGTTTATTTTAGAAATCGTATTTTTATTTTGTTCGTATCGTGAAATCTAAGCGACATTCAAATTCGAACCTTAATAGATAGAATATTATTTTACTAGTAACGTCATCTGTTAGAAGATCAAAGAATTATACACCAGACATCATCCATATAACGTCTTGAGATTGTTCTCGCTTGACCGATATTTTTTCGTCTGATCCCATCAAAATTATATTTCTCTGATGTACAAGATGACAACGTTGATTATAATCATTTGATACGTGCTGTACAAATGCATAAATGTGCTAAAGCTTCAAATGAAGAACAGTTGAATTCATTAGAATAATTTATAGAAAATGAAAAGATTTGCAAGAAATCAAAGAAATCTGTCATAAGTAATCAAAATTATTTGTCAAATTTACAGTTTTCTGATGATCAGAAAGAAGTGATTAATTTATTTGAAACACAACTTCGTTACGTTCAAGGTTACGAGAAAGATCAACCTATCAAAAAAATTGTTGTATAAGGCAAAGCTGGTTCTGGAAAGAGCACATTGATAAATTATTTAACTTTTCGATTGAATGAAATGTTGGGACTCTCATCTTATCAATAATTGATAGCAATTATTGCTTGCACCAACTGGTGCCACTGCTGTTAATATTAATGGTTCAATAATTCATTCTAAACTTTTATTGGGAATAAATAAAACATTTAAAGATCTTAGTTTACATTCGCTTGCTCAATTTTAAGAAGAAATGTATGAGTGAAAATATACCTATATATTTTCACTCATACAAATTGAGTATGATTGGGTGCAGTTTTTTTAAGGAAAATTGTTCTACGTTTATGTAAAGCTTTCCTTTCAAGGTAAGATGAACCATTTGGTGGATTGTTTGTATATTTTTGTTGGAGAGATTAATCAGTTGCCATCTGTAAATGATAGGCCACTTTACAGTTATAAAAGTGGAAAGAAAGTGAATTTCTTTTAGAAGGAAAACTGTTATTTACATCTAATATCCTAAAAATTGTCATTATCGTCATCATTTAGACAGAACAAAACTCAACAAGTTTTTCGAGATATTACTCGATAGAATTAGTAATGGTGAATATACTGTTAAAGATTATGAAAAAATAATTACACAGAGTATACAAAAATTGCCATTGAACGATTTTGTTTAATAATGCCGATAGGCTGTTTGCAACAAATAATGATGTAAATTATTAATTATTAATTCTTTATATTAATTAGTATTTAAAAAAGTACATATAATAATATAATAACAATTTATTACTAATCTAAATTACACGTAAAACTTATTTGTGGAACCTCTATTTCTGTGGTCCTTTTTTCTGGATGCTTCGGTTGTGCGATTTCCGCTTAAAGGAGAATGCCCAAAGAGCTATGGCAGATTTTTATTCACTATTTTTGAAAGCGTCTTAAGAACTCAAAACAACCAATGATTATAAAATATTCATAAACTATTTTTGGTGATTTTGTCACATTTAGGTAAGGCCAGGAGACCTATTTTTGAATTACGAATGCGACTTCGAAATCACTGCTAACTACTAAACTAGACTAAATAGTCAACGGTGATTTCTTTAACTTTGAGGTCACGGATTCCTAAGCATCCAATTTTTGAATGTCGATCGCAGAGCTGCCAACATAGATAAAGTACACACATAAATGTAAGAGTTCGGTTCCACGCAGAAGGTAGCCGCTACCGGTTATTGCCGGCTTAACCATTATGATTATATATATATATATATATATATATAATTATATATAATTATATATATATATATATATAAAATCAAACAAAACACAGATAACATTTCTACAAGTATGACTTGATTACGAGTGGATGAGGGCACTCGTAAAGAAATCACACCTGTGACTAAGGTAGGTAGGTAAGGTAGTAGGTAGGTAGGTAGGTAGGTAGGTAATTAATCACATCGGTGATTTCTAAGTCGCATTCGTAATTCAAAAATCGGTCTCCTGGTTAAAAAGTAATTAATTAAAAATAGCTAATAAGTAAATTACGCTGACGCTTGTCTATGAATGAAACTTTAACTTTATTTTTGAATAAAATGATGTATGGAAAGCTCTTTGCCCCACTGGTCCCAAAGCTATAACAAAATGTAAATAAACATAAAAATAAAATTACAAATTTTAGTGGCATTTATTTCGCAAATAGGCGTGCGAGAGAAAAACACAATAAAACAAAGTGTTTCTTAGAAACGGAAACGGCAATGTGACATAAATACGAAACCGAATAATATGGCCAAAAGTCAAAACGATGGATTAAATTAATTAAAATAGGGTCTTGGACTGTAGTAATAAAATGATATGTTGTTTTGTACAGGGATAGTGTATGCGGTTAGAATTAATTATTAACAGGAATAATTAGATAAGAATCATAACTTTTCTTTATTTTTAACATGCTAATAATTAATTAATAATTTTATTACTACAGTCCAAGTCCCTATTACATTTAACATACTTTCCTTTTTAAAAAAATATATTTTATATCAAACAAAATGCATATCTTCGTCTTATAACTTTGCTAATAAATATTAGTAGGCGCTCATTTTATTTGCCTAATATGTTTATTTTCGCACGAAGTTTCGAATTATATCTGCTTCATTTAAAAAGCTATGCTAATTACGCACACATTAAAAAAAATCTCATTAGTGGGCATGCATAATTGTGACTGGGGCACAGCTCTTTATAATTTGGGCATTGTCCTTTCTGGTTTGGATCGTCGGGCTTCAATAACCAACAATAGCCCGCCATCATGTATTCCATCTTCCTTGATACCGGACTTAAGCTCTTTCAAATCTTGGTGAAATCTTTGCCCTTGTTCGTCGCTAACGGCTCTTAGATTTATTGGGAACTAATCAATGTGCGAATTTAAGAAATAATATGCTTATATTACAACCCATTACACCAAAATTTGTAATCATTTCTTTATAGTCGGCTTTTATTGTTCTCCAATATACGTACATCCTGTTCATCTGTATCACAGTCAGAATCTTCAATTTGTATAGTTGGAAACGGGGGCTGCACCATTTTTGGATCGCCGAAAATTGCAGGCGTCACTGAAGACACATTTGGATAGTTTATTTCCCTTTTATTATTAAAATTGTATCCAGTTATGTCACAACTACAGAAATAGCAATCTTTAACATGGTCTTTAGGCTCTCTCCATAGGATAGGCGAAACGATTTTGAAGCTATTTTTTTTCCTTTTGACCACTTGCAAAGTTTATTAGAACTTTGCAAGTGGTCATACAACAAGTCGTACAAATTTTATGAGGTATCCAAGTTTTGTCTTGGTTACTTAAACCGTATCCAAAATAACTTTTATAAATATTTTTCACAAAGTCTGTAATGCTATTTCGTTGTTTTATCACCATTTTGCCGTAAATATAATAAAAACAATTCGGAGAATTGTTTGATTGATTGAATTGAGAACCGCAATTCAACGGTTAATTTTCTAAATCAGTGCGGACACTTATACAAAAACCCTTTGATTTATCTTTATTCCAACCTTTTCTAAATATTTACAACTATTAGGCAATATTACCTAATCATTATGTATTAACTAGCGGACCCGACAGACTTCGTCCTGTCAAAAAGATTTGTAAAGTGGCAGTTTTTTGTTCCTACTTATTTTAGAGATAAAAGATTTTCACGCTTTTCTATTGAATTTTTTCCTGAATTTTGTTTGCTATAAACCTCACGGAGCCCGAGACCTTTCCAACGAATACAAAACCATGGAAATCGGTTCGTGAGTACTGGAGTTATAGCGTCAAGAAGGAAAACCCGACTTATTTTTATATAGTAGATATTGCTTATAGTAGATTTAGCTTATTGCTAAATTAAGTTTTTTATTTTACTATAATACACATTTGGTTCCGTTCTACTCTTAAAGTGCTTTCATTTGATACCCATATAGTGAAAATCACAAAAAAACGTCAGTCGCCATGTTGGATAGCCGGTCATATTTAAATTTTCAATACGTCACTTACGGTGTTGTGTTTTACTCGTCAAGACCTTTCATTTGATACCCATAAAGCCTGGGTTGGAAAAGAAAAGCGGTCCGCCATATTGAGACCGGCGGCCATTTTTACTTTTTTTGATGTCTCTAACGTGGCTGTATTAGACACTTAAAACCCTTTCATTTGATACCCATATTACTAATGATATTTGGCCTTTTTGAACCGGCGGCCATATTGATGTTTTAATGTTGCCACTAATAGGCTTCGATAGTGCTGAAAAAATCCTTTCATTCGATACCCATATCACCGTATCGGGATTGAAAACCGCGAGAAAATAGCAAAAAAAAAATACCATTACAAAATGGCCGCCAGCGCCGCCGCCATCTTGAAAATGTCAAATGTCAATTTTTTCCAGTGTAGTAGACTAAACTCCACACCGGTCGGCAGTGACAGCAGATGCGCAACTGTCATCGGTTTGCGTCAAAAAATTGACAAAGTCGCCGATACTAAAATCAGTCATCGCTCCCAGTGTTGCCGTATATATGGCCCAAAATAGTAGTACAAATGATGAGCAACGCGCGATCGATCCCGCCTATAAAAAAAATCGAAAATTACCCCACGGTTCGATTTGGCTCACTGACCACTACAAAAGGTTACCCGGGGTTGTCAGTAGAAAAACGCCGGCAACCCCACGAAAACCGCGTTTTAATTTTTTCGGAATTGTAACTTTTTACAAAATGGCCGCCGGCGCCGCGCCATCTTGAAATCCCGGGGTTCCAGATTTTTCCCAATATCTGCACCGTATACAGAAGGGGATGACGTTTGTCCCGCGTCTCCAGTGCACCCCGATCTGGGAGATCAATTCGGGTCAAATTTGGTCTGCGAAAATTTTCCAACCTCCCTGGAGGCCAGTGTTGCCAGTGGGGGAAAATAAAAATACCAGAAAGTCATAGAGGTCCCGACGGCCTATAGGCTCGTGGTATTGAAAAATTCCAAAAGTCGTTATTTCGATTTTCGCATTTCGGGGCCCCTCGGGGGTGAACTACCAAAAACGGTAGAGAATTTCTCCCACCTGGCAATACTACTCGCCGAGTTCCAACCCCGCCCGGAACATTTCACCCCGGTCGGAGGCCGCCATCTTAACGAAAATCTAGTTCGAAAATCGCGTCGAAATCAGCGATCCAAGATGGCCGCCAGCGCCGCCGCCATGTTGTTTTTTCCCGCGCGCCGCAAATTTCTCGAATATCGAGGACAGTCCCGAAAAGATCAAAAAAAAATCCGGGAAAAAAGCAAACACCGCGCCGGTCGACGGTCGCAAATAGGATTCGAAACGGGTTTTTCAATCCAAGATGGCGGCGGCGCCATTTTACTCAATACTCAATACTTTATTGTTTCCAAAATTTTAAAAGATGGTCAGACAATTTTGGTCCCTGTTGGGCGCAACAATATGGTAGGTATGTTGCTACAAATACAACATAACTAAAATAATTACAAAAACAATTTATAGTCAATAAAATAACACACACACAATAAATATGCACACACACATATATGTATGTACATACACCCACGCATATACGTACACATACATATACATATATATGTGTAAATTAATTGTGCTTACTATTAGGTACAGAATAATAAAAATATTTTATTTATCATTTCATATAAATTATATAATACAAAAATAATAATAAATGATACAGATTTAATAAAATTAATTTGATTAAATAGATTTCAATAAATAGATTTTATGTCATGGAGAAGAAAGGGAGAACCCATATTTTTTTTGACAATACCTATTGTATAATACCTAGATTATTTTAAAAACAATTGAGGTAACAACAAAATTACAAAATAATTTTAATTCACACGTATATATTTCTGAGAAGTTACAATAGCAACAAATATTTCGTTTCTAAATTAAAATTATAGTACTCCTTAGCTAATAGCATGCTTTTTAATAATGCAATGAATTTCTTATCACTTGTCTCGTTTATCAGATTGTTTGGCAATTTGTTGAATATGTTTATGGCCATCACATACGGGCTAGTGCTATATAATACTAGGTTAGACTGTGGTAACACTATTTTGTTTGCATGTCTTGAGGGATAGCGGCCTAATATATCTTTTTATGAATTTTGAAAGTTCGAGAATATATAAGGAAGTTATAGTTAGGATTTAATATTTTATGAAAAATGGTTTACAGCTGACTTGATAGTCTATGTTTGCAAGGATTTGTATACATTTTTTTGTTGTTGTAGAAACATATATATAGAATCTGTACTGTTACCCCAGAGAATTATACCGTAAGCCAGCCACGCATGCGCATAAGCATAATAAGCTGTCAGAGCTGAATTCAAGTCAGTACCTTTCTTAAGTTCTCTTAGAGCATATGTAAATGACGATAATTTAGACTTTATTTTTTCAATATGATTTTTCCAATTTAAATTGTTATCTATGTTCAAACCGAGAAGCGTAAAGGTTCTGTCAATGGGTAACTTTTGGTATGGTCTGAATTGCATTAACTTTGTCTTTTGAAAATTAATTTCCTAATTGTGATCATCCATCCAATGGGACACCTTGTCAAAGATTGCTGTAAGATTTTCATTGAGATTGGTGTTATTAGTATCTACATGAAGTCAATATGGAAACGTTATCGGCAAATAAAACACACGATTCCATTCTAAACAGTTTTGGAAGATCGTTAATATAAATCAAAAACAAAACACATCCAAGGACACTACCTTGAGGGATTGAGTGAGTTACGTCCTGTACTTTTGATCTAATAGTACCTACTAATTTGGCCGGTATTTCTATCGAAGTGCTCAATCTCAACGTACTGTTTCCGATTTTGTAAATAGGAATTGAACCATTCATATGCCCTGCCTCTTATACCAATCTCAAAAAGTTTTTTTAGGAGAAATTCAAACAAAACCTTGTCGTAAGCCTTTGTCATGTCTAAGAGAACACCTATGCCGTACCTTCTTGTATTCAAAATGTCTAATGCTTTTTGTATATAGTTATAAACAGCAAAGTTGTTGATCTATTTTTATGGAAACCATTTTGGCAATTATCGAATATGTTGTACTTCTCACAGAAAGAGTATAATCGTTCACACATTGCTTTCTCAAATACCTTTGATGCAGTGGGTAATAAAGATATAGGTCGATAATTATTCATGTCTACTTTCTCGCCCTTTTTATGTATGGGCTTCACTATTGATATCTTCAGCAAATTTGGAAAAACGCCCCTATAGAATGATTGTTGTATTAAAATTTGAAAGGGCAGTGACAGTTGTTCAGCACATTTTTTTATCAAGGATGGTGGTAGTTCGTCTATGCCATAGCTATATTTGGACTTAAGATTTTTAAGGATACGATAAATTAAACCTCATGCACATCAATAGGCCTTAAATACATTGTGTTAAGCACGGGTTGCACAACCTGCCGGCGGCCGCGCGGCGCGCTTCCACTGGCGCCGCTGTCGCCCGTCGCACTCACGCTCCCCACCGATACAAAGTATTCGTTTAAAATATTTGCGATAAGGTTGGGATTTGACACAAGTTTATTATGGATACGTAATGTTTCATTTAATTTTTTTTACATTTTTGTTTGTACGGTCTTTTTAGGGTTCCGTACCTCAAAAGGAAAAAACGGAACCCTTATAGGATCACTTTGTTGTCCGTCTGTCCGTCCGTCTGTCAAGACCCTTTTTCTCAGGAACGCGTGGAGGTATGAAGCTGAAATTTATATCAATTACTCAGGTCTACTGTCCCTTGAAGCTGTGAAAAAATCAAACTTCTTAGCCAACGCAATCAAAAGATACAGCCGTTTATGCCGCAAATTTTCGACACTTGCAAGGGAATCAAAACCTACAGGGTGCTTCCCGTGAACTCAGAATCTTGAAATTTGGTACGAAGCAACGTCTTATAGCATAGATAAAGGAAAAATTACGAAAACCATAAATTTTTAGTTACATCACATAATATATATTTTTTTAATAATTTTAAACTTACTACCCATTTCCTCATAAACGCGTAGAGGTATTAAATTGAAATTTATACCAAATACTCAGGTCTATAATACCTTTAAGCTGTAACAAAATCAAACTTCTATGTCAACGCAATCAAAAGAAACAGCAATTTGAGCTGCATATTTTGAAATTCGCAAGTACTCGCAAGGGAATCAAAACCTAAAGGGTACTTCCAGTCGACCTAGAATCCTGAAATTTGGCATGAATTTTTTTTTTTTTTTTCCTCAGGAGAGGAGGCTGAGAATCCTCATGGATACCAACGCAACAGGCAAGCAGGGATGCGTTGATTATGTCGGACTCCTGGTGAATCGAGGCGGCTCGATCCAACAGACCTACCGACTAAACTCAGCCTAGCCTTGGCCCTAGTGGCCTTATGGCTTGAATGGAGGTTTGGCATGAAGCAACGTTTTATAGCACACATAAAGGAAAAATTCCGAAAACCTTAAATTTTTAGTTACATTACAAAATATATATTTTTTAATAACTATAAACTTATTACTTTTTTCCTCATGAACGCGTAGAGCTATCAAGTTGAAATTCATATCAAATACTTAGATCTAATTGCCTTTAACCATGACTCGATTGTCGTAATGAACGAACTTTGTAAACCTTGCAGGTTTGTACGGAACCCTCGGTGCGCGAGTCCGACTCGCACTTGGCCGGTTTTTTATTATTTTCCACATGGTTCTTGTTATATTGTTAGAGTTTTTAATTTCGCGAATATATTGAAGTTTTTTAGATTTAACTATACAATGTTTTAGTGTTTTTTCGTATTTTTTATAATGCTTCAATATTATTTATTTTTTCTATATCCGTATGTAATTTGTTTTGTTCTGATGTTATTTTACTTGTAAGGTGTAGTAACTTATTTTGGAATTAATTATTTGCACTATTTATTTCTATTTTTATAGTTTCTTTTCAAGTAGGTCATTAGAGGCTTGTCTGTTTTCTTCAGACTTTTTGTCCAATAACCCACTAATATTACGTAATATTATTTCGTCGTCGTCTTCTGATTTTGCCGGGAAAAATGTATTACTTTCAGTCAAATTTAAGTCGTCAATTGACATTGTAGTTTCGTTTAAATCAAGTTGTTTCGTAACAGGTGTATTATCGTTTTTCATTCTACGGGTAACATTTTTGCAAGAATCGCAAGCCCATTTTTGAAGTTCAGCCATATGGTTTAGGTAATATGCAGAGTCATGTTTAGGCATGCATAGTGGTACTTTTTTAGGCATTTAGCGTAACGTAATAGTTCACTATTGTACAAGATTTTTTGATTACATGCTGCGCAAATCATTTTTATTATTTTATGTGTAGGGTACTCACGAATTAAATTTTCGTACTTTTTCTGTTTTTCTCTGTTTTCCAATATTTAGCCAGCGCAATCACAAGATAACACTTCTTAAGTAACACTATCATATGTATACACATAAATTTTTAACACTTAGGCGGTCTTTAGTCAATAATTTTTATATTTTTGTTGAAATTAACACAGAGAGCTATACGTCGCTCCGTAGTCGTAGTCGGAACTCCTTTTGGCTTTTCGCACTTTGATAGCGGCACCGCATCCCCGTCAGTGATTGGAACACCTCCACAAAACGTAATTAAAAACGGATCCAATTTGGAAAATTTGACATTTCGCGCCGACCACCATCTTGGATTTCTAAAATCCCTTTATTCCATTCTATGAACGAAAAAATCGAGTTAGTAGTAAATAGTATTCCCACCTAACATGAAAACACCCAAAACAACCTCTAAATACCCCAAAAATACCCCTGATCAGTGAGTCAGAGAGGAGGTAATCAAGCTTTTTTAGGTACGAGCGCCTTTGAAGGCCCTTTTTTTGCAATATAGGAATAAAATAAATAATTGACATAATTAATGAAAACAAAGTTTAACAAAATATTACTCATTTATTTATGCATTAAATCAACTTATAAATCAACATGCTTTTATAACTTTTTCTACAAAAACAATCGTTTTTAAAAACCTTCCAAATGGGCCTTTTATATATAAGTATATAAGTAAAACTCAACCTAAAATATGAGATTCTTAAGTAATCAGTCTATTCCAATGATGTTTTAGATCATAAATCTACGTTGGGCCATGATAGGCTTAGCAAAACTTAACTTGCCTACAAAATAAAAATCTCAAACTAAAATAAACAAAGAACACTTTGGTGTTGTTATTACAATAATCACTTTTGCGAAAATCAATATTTCTTTTTAATAATTGACAAAATATTTTTATCCATCATTTCGGTGGGCCTTATTAGGAGTATAAAAATGGGAATTAACAAAAACATAAAGCTAGAAGCTTTGGGTTTTTGTTATTTCCCATTTTTATCCCTTAGTTGCATTCTGGACATAAGAAATCCTCTACGTCGTTTCAGTTAGCCCAACACATTCCGCATAACCGCATAACGGGTTTTCACTGAACTGAACACACTTTCAAGTACTGAACTCACCTCAAAAAGATGAGAAGGGCGCGGGCCATTTTGGGTATCAATTTGGTGGGCCTTTATAGGAACTTTACCCGATAATAAGAACTACTTCTTTCAAATGAAAATTAACAATGAATATAAACAACACTTAACTTCTCAAGAGTGCCCATAAATCTAAGAAACATTATGTGTAAAAAAGAATCGAAAGCAGTTTGCTTTTCTGAAGAAATACTAAATAGTTTGTGAACATGAGGTTATAAACTGTAAGCCATCTGCAACGTCTGAGACAAACCGTCAATCACTACAATTATGGTGGTGTGGTAAATTCCTTTGATATGACCTTTCAGTTTTGTCTATAGTAATATCCGACAATGGGCGTGCAATTTACACTCATTTGAACTTATAAAAATATGAAAATTTTAAAGTGGGCCATCTTAGGAACAGGGCTAATTTAGGCGCAAGTACCTTATATATATATATATATATATATTATATATATACACTTCTCATCAAAAAAATCGAAACACTTCCGTTTTCATTGTTTCTGTCCGAATTTAACACAAAATAGAATTCATGCGATGAAAAAAAAAACATAAATGTATAGCTGGCAGTTTGGCCATTACAGTAATAAGCGAAAATTCTAAATTCAAAATTAGAATTTCATTTGTTTATCTTATAAACGAATGAATCACTGTTTTGAGACAAATGTGTGTTTAGGGTTGGAGTACATTTAGCGTTAAAAACTAAAAATTGGCGCCTATCCTTAAACTTTTAGTTTTTTATTTCAATACTGTGACTTTGGGACGTCTGAAAAAAGGTTATTTTTCTAAAATGTATGGATACTTCGCCCACAGAAGCCGCCCAAGTTGTGGCATTGCTGGATTCTGGCCTTAGTCAGCGTGTTGTGGCTGCAAGACTGCATCTAAGCCTGTCATCTGTTCATAGAGTCTATAAACGTTATCGGGAGACTGGTTTGTTCACGCGCCGTTCTGGCAGGCAGGATCTGGCAGGAATCGGGTCACTTCTGAGCGACATGATCGATTTATTGTAACAACTTCTTTAAGAAATCGACGCCTTAACGCTTTTCAACTGCAGCAGCGGCTTCGTGTTGTACGAAGGGTGGCTGTAAGTGACTCTACAATTAGAAGAAGGTTGAAGGATCGTGGACTGGTACCGCATAAGCCAGCAAATGGGCCGAAATTAACTGCAGACCATCAAAGAGCGCGCCTTAACTTTGCACGTGAGCACCTAAATTGGTCATACCTACAGTGGAGCAAAGTTCTCTTTTCTGATGAGTGTAAAATTATGCTGTATGGTAACGACGGAAGGAACAAGGTCTACAGAAGAGACGGAGAACGCTATGCAGAATGCTGCATTGAAGAAAAGGTCAGCTATGGTGGCGGTTCGTGGACGGTTTGGGGAGGAATCAGCGCCGACGGTAAGACAGAGCTTGCTTTTGTGTCTGGGCCACGTCTGCCTGCACTAAACTGTCATCGGTACGTCGAAGAGTGTCTCGAGCCTCATGTGATGCCCTATGCACATTTCATTGGCAACGGCTTCATATTCATGCACGACAATGCTAGGGCTCACACCGCGGGCGTCGTACGAGATTATCTTAACGAAGTCGATATCTCTATTATGGAATGGCCAGCAAGAAGCCCGGACATGAATCCCATTGAACATCTGTGGGATGAATTAAAGAGACGAATTCGAGCAAGAGATCCTGCCCCAGAAACACTTAGCCAGCTGCAAGATGCAATCCAAGAGGAATGGGACAATATACCACAGCATGTGATCGTGACTCTCATCCGATCGATGAAGAACCGTATGGAAGCAGTAATTAGAGCTCGGGGAGGGAATACAAGTTATTAAATAAACGTTTTTTAGCTTTTTTTTTCATTTACGTGTGTTGTTTTATCCATTTCCTTTATACTCCATACGGAATAAAAATGACTCATTTAACAAAATACGAAACCTATGAAAAATTCATTTAAATTTAGAACATTAACATTAAGATTTGATAAGCTCATATTACTCACTATTAAACGACATTTAACATTTATTCCTAAATGTACACATTTTTCTGATAATCCTGACAAAACGTATCGTATCGAGCTTTATATATATAGGAGATAGGAGATAGAAGATATAGATTGTTGAATACTACTAAACGTAGTTTAATAAGAAGACTTTCGTAAGGGGGTGTGTTGAATATGGTTGAATATTATGAGACAATTCGAAACCTTCTTATGATATATTCAGTTGTCTATTATAGTGTTTTCATATATTGATTGATATATGTCTTGTATGTCAATACTACTCTTTTATCACTTGCTATCTTGCCAAATAAAAGTCTCTTGATAATGCACATAAGTTTTACTTAATTATTTCTGCTTATTATTCTGCTTAAACTATAGGTTATGGGCCACCAAGCTCAAAATAATGAATAAATAGGTAAAAACGTAAAAAGTAAAATGTCTAGTGGTAGGTACATCATATCATATAAATCCTTTACGAAAGGACAACTATGACAGCTGGAGCATTCAAGCACAGGCCTTACTAATTCGAAATAAATTGTGGGATTATGTATCTGGTAAGAAGATCAGGCCAACGGATAGCGAAACAGCAAAATGTGAGTATGATGAGCAGGACCTAATAGCTAGATCAGAATTATTTTTAGTTATTTCAGGTACCGAAATAAAACAAGTGAAAAATTGTAAAACGTCAAAAGAAGTCTGGGATATTCTAAAAAAGACTTATCAAACTAAAGGTCCAGCAAGAAAAGCTACATTGTTAAAGCAACTTATATTATCGAAATATAAGGATGGAGAAGATATAAGAGACTATCTAAATGGTTTCATGGACAATGTAGATAAACTAAATGAAATGGACATTCAAATAAATAGCGAGCTGCTAAGCATAATGATGTTGTACAGCCTTTCTCCGGCTTACGAAAATTTTAGAATAGCGATTGAATCAAGAGATAACTTGCCGACTCCTGAAGAATTAAAAATAAAAATTATTGAAGAAGCAAATGCAAGGAAAAATATAAGTGAAGAAGAGAGGCAAGAGGATGTAAATGTAAATGTAATTCTAATGTAAATAGAAAGAAAGATTTTTTCAAGTTCACGTGCCACATATGCAAGAAAAGAGGCCACAAAGCGAACGAATGTAGATATAATAAAAATAATGTAAATAAATATGACAAAAGATATGTGACTAAAAAAGAAAACAAAAATAACGAATTAAATAATTATATGGAAGAATGTTCTTTTACAAATGGAGATAAAGAAAAATGGATTTTAGACAGCGGATGTACATCGCACATGAGTTATAAAAATGAATATTTCCAATGTATAGAAAAAGAAAGTACGTGTGATTTCTTAAAATTGGCATCAAATGATATACAGCGAAAATAGAAGGAAAGGGCAAAGTAACATTAGAACTTAAAGAAAGTGTAACAAATTTGAATAATACGCTGTTTGTTCCAAGTTTAGCCACTCATTTAATATCAGTAGAAAAAATAACTGAATACGGTTTTACAGTATTTTTACTAATAATAAAGCTACAGTAAGAAGTCCAGACAAAAGATTAGTATGACAGCATACAAACAAAACGGCTTATATATTAAATGTAACCCTAATAATGTACGAATAAAAAAGAAGAAACAAAACACGTAGTAGAAAGTGAAATAAAGAAATGGTATAAGAAGTTGGTGTTATAAAAATTTCTTCATGTAATAAAGCAAATAACTCAATTCATTATTACTTTCAATTTATTCACCACTGTCATAATATTTTAAAATAATTAAATACAATATCAATATAAAATCCGATCTAAATTCCAAAACATTTCTTCTTTATAAAATAATTTCAAACAACAGACATCTATATTCAAAAAGACTTCAAACTTCACTTTTTACAAAAACAACCCAGCCAGTATTAAATTCAAAATATAAACTCTATGACAGCCCCTCTGAATTTAATATGCATTTGAAACCTCACTTATAACCCATACTATACATATCTACATATTACTTATAACCCCACATTATAAACTTTCAAATTATAAACCTAACAATAATATAAATAACTAAAACTAAATTTGAAATGAACGTCCTAAAACCTTATTACTACAATAAATAATTAAAATCATTTTAAATATTAATAGAATCACTTGAGTTCATTAGTCACTCACGATACACTTCCTTAACCGAAGAAACTTTGTTCTATCTAGACCTTTTGTTAAAATATCTGCAATATTTAAGTTTGTGGGACAATATAATATTTCAATTGATTGCTGTTCAATCTTTTCTTTTATAAAATGATATTTCACGTCTATGTGTTTGCTTCTTCTACTAAAAATTCCATTCTTAATTAAAACTATTGCCGATTGGTTATCAACATACAATTCAGTTTTAGGCATTTTTCCTGTTATTTCTTTAATTAGAGACTGAGTGTAAAGCAAATCTTTAATACAATCAGCTGCTGAAATATATTCAGCCTCTGTACTTGACAAAGCAGTGACAGACTGCTTACGTGAGCACCAATGTATTGGTCCACCGCCGTACAAAATTATGAACCCAGTCGTGCTTTTTCTAGTATCTGGATCGCCAGCGAAATCTGCATCACAATAAGCTTGAAGTGTCAAGTCACTTCCCTGTAAGTATTGAATACCCAAAGTAATTGAATTTCTAATATACCTAAAAATATTCTTAATGTTTCCAAAATCGTTTAAATTGGGACATTCCTGATGTCTACTACAATAACCCACATGAAATGAAATATCCAGTCTAGTTTTATTAACTAAATATAAAAGAGATCCAATAAACTGCCTATATTTATGCACATCACTACTATTAACCTGCCCCTCTTGATGTGTATCTATTAAGATATCAGGATGAACACTTCCTTTGAGATTGTTATATCCATATTTTTCTAACAGTTGTTCAATATATGATTTCTGATAGATTTTAATAAAATTCTTTTCAATTAAAATATCTATTCCAATAAACTTTTCTACCTTATCAAATTTCCTAATTTCAAATTCTTTTTCCAAATCTATTATAATATTATTTAATTCTATCTCATTATTTCCAACTATAATTCCGTCGTCAACATATATAGCTAAATAAATCTCTTTTTCCCTACAAACAAATAAACAAGGATCTTGTTTTAATTGTACAAAACCCAATTTCTTTAAATAAGTTGTTAATCTAATGTTCCACATAAGTGGTGCTTGCTTAAGACCATATAAACTTTTCTTAAGTTTGCAAACTTTAGTCTTATCAATATTATATCCTAAAGGAATCTCCATATAAATGTCTTCTTTTAAATCACCGTATAAAAATGCTGTTTTGACATCAAATTGTTTTATTTTGAAACCTTTTTGTCCTGCAATCGAAAGTAACAACCGTACACTGGTAGTATTTACAACCGGACTATACGTTTCTTTGTAATCGATGTTATATTTTTGAAGGAATCCTCTTGCAACCAATCTTGCTTTGTATCTACCCCCTGGTTTAATCGTAAAAACCCATCTGCTCGTAATAATTTTTCTATTCTTTGCTTCTGCTCTATTCACAATCTCCCACGTTTTATTCTTCTCTAATGACTCCTTTTCTTCCTTAATTGCTTTTTCCCATAAATCCTTTTCTTCACTTTGTAATACTTCACTATATGTTAAAAATGAACTTTCTAAATCATAATCTTTCAATCTCATTGGCAAACGTCTATCCCTTTCTGGTAAAATTCTTGTAATAATTTGTTCAGTATTTGAACCAATCTCATTGTCTGCATCAACAGCATCCTCAAAACAATCACTTTCTTCTATCAAACTTTCATAACTTGCTATATTTTCATTTTGATCTTTTAAAATTGCATTATCTTCAAAGCTATCTTCTTCTATTAACTCTTCTTCACGACGATGTTCAAAATTCTGTTCATCATCTTCACAAATCCTTTCAGCTATTGACTCATTTCTTATTTCTTCCCTATTTCTACTTCCCTCTCAAACTGTAACCATCTTCTAAACTATTTTCTAAATTATTATCAATATTTGTCTCTTCGAAATCTTCCTCTTTGAATAGATCAAATAAATCATTCTGTCCGGTACCTGTCTTACTTTGTTTTAAATAATTGCGGACATCTTCAATATTATCAATAAATCTTACATCTCTAGAATAATGAATTTTGTAATTAACCGCATCCCAAATTTTATACCCATTGTTTGTGAATCCTACAAGTAAACCTTTATTGCATCTTGGATCAAGTTTGTCTAACCTTTCATTAATTTTAAAATATGCCAATGAACCGAATATTTTTAAATGTTTCACATTTGGAATTCTATTGAACCATAATTCTGCCGGTGTTTTCTCTGTAACTGTATTTGAACATCTATTAGTCAAATAAGCTGCAGTTAGTACAGCCTCGCTCCAAAGTATTTTCGGCAAATCAAATTCAAATAACAATGATCTTGTTCTTTCCATGATAATTCTATTAAATCTCTCTGATTTTCCATTTAATTGTGGTGTAAAAGGAATCGTGTAATCTATAGTTATTCCTTTGTTCTCGCAATATTTTTTAAAACTGTTGCTTGTGTACTCACCTCCATTATCACACCTAAATGTTTTAACTTTTGAATTAAAATTATTTTCCGATAAGTTAATATACTTAATTATTGCTGACAGAGCTTCATCTTTTGTTTTTAATAAATAAATCTTAATAAAATGTGTGTAATCATCTAAGAAGGTTATAAAATATTTATAACCATTCCAAGATTCTGTTCCTATTGGTCCACAAATATCACTATGTATTATTTCCAACGGTTGAGTAGCTCTGTGTCTCTCAGTAACAAATGGTTTTCTACAAAGCTTAGCCTTGATGCAAATTTCGCAAGCGTCCACCTCCTTAGTACCTTTAATATTAATACCTTTGACAAGATTTTTTGTTTTCAGAACCGGAGTATGACCTAATGCACGATGCCAAAATTGCATGTTATTAACTAAATTTATTGTGTTTAGCTCGACTGACCTCATATCCTGCACTGCGTACCTCTGCAATGGCAACCTCACATAAAACAGTCCATCATCGCCCATCACACCAGTAAAGTAACAAATGTCACTTTTTATGTCACGAATTTCACATTTGTTTCTGAAAAATATAATTTTGCAATTATTATCTGTTAATCTAGAAACTGAAATCAAGTTTTTCTTAAGTTCTGGTACATAATAAACATTATTAAAAATTATTTTGTTGTTGTTTGCTTCACAGAATATTTTCCCTATTTTATTAACTATATGTATATTGCCATCAGCGGTCATTATTTTATAAGAACATTCTTCTATTTTATTTAAAATCCCTATAGAATAAGTAGTATGACAAGTTGCTCCTGAATCTAAAATAAATTCTATTTCTTCTACTCCAGAAGTACCTGTATAATTAAAAACGTTTCTACTCACAGAGTTATTTCCTATATCTAGGCAGAATTTTGTATAATGAGTATTATTTTTGCATACACTACAGTTAAATTTATCAGTGCATTCTGTATAACGGTGTCCATTTTTCAAACATTTGAAACATTGTAAAGCTCCTGTATTTCCAACATAATTCTTCTTCATCCTACAAAATTTTGCAATATGACCCTTCTTTCCGCAGCCATAGCATGCTTTGATTACCATGAATGTGTTATGACTGTCATTACATTCAATTGTTTTCGAAACATTTTCATTTTTATTTTCCGTACTTTTTAAATGTGCAGAAGTATTCATTTTCTTTTCTAAAATTATTCTTGAAATTAAATTGGAAATATTCTTTTCAGCAATCGGAGTTGATTCCCAAGCTGTTCTCAGGTTCCCCATCTCCTTTGGTAGAGAACATAAAATCTTTGACATTACTTGCATGTCTGGCATGTCAAAACCCAAAATTCTAATGTTTGTTACTAAATTTTCAACATTACTAATATCAACCATGATGTCATCATTTTTAAATTCATATTTATAAAATTCTTCCATTAGCCGACACATCTGTGTTTGATCACTTCCTAGAAAAATCCTGTCTAATTTGTCCAACATTTCTTTTGCATTCTCACAATTTATGACATGACTCACATACTTCTCACTTAATGCATTTATTAAAATATATTTCGCTTTTGCATCTTTCTTTGTAAAATCTTTCGCTTTAGTATCATGTTTTAAAACTGCATCTAGGTCTTTGGCTATCAACAGCAAATTAATCCGTTTTTTCCATAGCGAATACTCCATTTCATTATTCAATTTAGTCAAATGTAAATTTAATATTTCCTCGGACATAATTGCAATTGATAGCTACAAATTCTTAACAATTAAAACTGACCTTTTCAATCCGTAAGTGCAGGCCCATAACCTGTTATAAAAATTTCTTCATGTAATAAAGCAAATAACTCAATTCATTATTACTTTCAATTTATTCACCACTGTCATAATATTTTAAAATAATTAAATACAATATCAATATAAAATCCGATCTAAATTCCAAAACATTTCTTCTTTATAAAATAATTTCAAACAACAGACATCTATATTCAAAAAGACTTCAAACTTCACTTTTTACAAAAACAACCCAGCCAGTATTAAATTCAAAATATAAACTCTATGACAGTTGGGGCATATGAATGAATTTGATATGAAGTTAGCACTAAAAAATAAAAAAATAAACGGTCTTGTTGAATTTCCTGAAAATGAAAAAACTAGGTGAATGCGAAGTATGTATCCAAGGAAAGATGACCAAAACTTCCTTTTAAAATAAATGTGAATGAATATAGAACAACAGATAAATTAGAAATCGTTCACAGTGATGTATGTGGACCAATGCCAACAAATTCGATTGGAGGAAATAGATACTATGTGACATTTATTGATGACCATACAAGGTACTGTAAAGTTTATTTTTTAAAACATAAAGATGAAGTTTTTAAGAAATTTGTAGTATATAAAAAGGAAGTAGAAAATTACACAGGAAATAAAATTAAATTTTTACAAACTGATAACGGAACTGAGTATTATAACAATGAATTTAATGAATATTTAAAACGAAATGGTATACAGAGAAGGTTAAGTGCGCCACGAACGCCAGAACAAAATGGCTTGGCGGAACGTAAAAATAGAACGTTAGTAGAAAAAGCTAGATCAATGTTGATTGAAGCTAATGCACACCAAAATCATTATGGGCTGATGCGATATTTGCAGCAAACTATTTGTCAAATAGGAGTATAAATAGAAGCATAAATAATGAGACACCATTCGAAAAATGGGTTGGAAGAACACCGAGTGTAAGACATTTACATGTATTCGGAGCAAAAGCTTATGTTTTACATAAAATAAAAAACAGAAGAAAGTTTGAACCAAAGGCTTTTGCAGGAATGTTTATTGGATACTCAGAAGTATCAAAAGCATATCGTATTTACATACCATATCAAAATAAAATTATTACAACAAGAGATGTCAAAATATTAAGTCAAATGTATTATAACAAAGATAAAAATAAAAACGAAATGCATACATTTGATGACGTAAATGACAGTAAATATACAAATAATAATGATGAAAAGAAAATGATAGAAATAGAATGTCAACGTCAAGAAGACAGAAATGAAATTGACAATACGGATGTAAATATAGATATAGATGTAAATGTAAATAATGACTGTAATGAAAATACAGAATCACACAGACCAGAACGAGAAAAAAGAGCTCCTGCATGGACAAATGATTACGATATGTCATTAAAATGTGAAGAGAATGAAGAAGAATGGTATGATGCAATAAATGCCGAGATAAAAGCACATTTGAAAAATGATACATGGCAAATAGAAAATAAAATTGAAAATGTAAATATTGTAGATAGCAAAATGATATTAAAAAATAAATATAAAAGTAATGGCGAACTAGAAAGAAAGAAAGCTAGGTTAGTCGCGAGAGGATTTACGCAGATAGAAGGTGTAGATTACGAAGAAATTTTTGCACCAGTAGCAAAATTAAGTACCATCAGGCTGTTATCTGCAATTGCTATAGAAGAAGATCTGAAAATAGAACATATTGATATATGTACAGCTTTTCTAAATGGTGATATTAAGGAAAATATATACATGAAAATAAAAAACACTTAGAAAAATATCTTAGTGATATTATTAAAAATGATAATGATAAAGAAATTCTACATAAAGCTAAAATAATGCTACATGATTTACAGAAAGGAAAAGAAGAAAAAGTTTGTAAACTAAAAAAAGCAGTTTATGGACTTAAACAATCAGGTAGACAATGGTATTTGAAACTAGATGAGGAATTAAAAAGAATTGGTTTTGTATCCTCAAGTACTGATCCTTGTATATACATATATACAAAAGGGGGTGAGAGAATGATACTTTGTATATATGTGGATGATATTTTAATAGCATACAAAAATGTAAATATATTAAATAAAGTAGAAACAAATAGAAGAAAAATTTGAGTTAAGGACTTTGGGTGATTAGAAATATTGTTTGGGTTTAGAATTTGAGAGAAAAGAAAACTCAATAAAACTCACACAAAAACAGTATATAAAACATTTATTACATAAGTTTCACATGGAAGATTGTAACCATGTAAGTACTCCATCTGAAATTGGTATAAAATGATTACCTAAGGTAGAAAAGAAGAGTCATATCCCATATCAAAAATTAATTGGCTCACTCATGTATCTAGCAGTAGCAACTACACCCGACATCATGTTTGTAGTCAGTTATCTCAGCCAATATAACGAGTGCTATGGAAATGAGCACTGGCAAGCTGCAAAACGATTGTTAAAATATTTGAAGGGCAGCAGTGATGAAGGCATACAGTTCGAGAAAGCTAAGGAGAATATTCACGGGTATGCTGACGCAGATTGGGCTGCATGTACTCTTGATAGAAGATCGTATACGGGATATTGTTTCAAGTATTCGAAAGGGTTGATTAGTTGGGAATCACGAAAGCAAAGAACGGTTGCTATCAGTACAGCAGAAGCCGAATACATGGCACTTACTGAAGCATCAAAAGAAGCAATTTATCTAAAAAATTTGCTCAATGATATTGGGAAGACAACAAATAAAATGATTATATGGAACGACAATCAAGCCGCCCAAAAGTTGGCTGTCAATCCAATAATAAACTCACGTTCGAAACATATAAATATAAAGAAACATTTTATAAGAGAAGTTGTCCAAAATGGAGATATAGAGTTAAAATATGTTTCGAGTGCAGAGAATCAAGCCGATGTCTTCACGAAAGCACTACCTCGTGTACAACATGAATATATGAAGAAACTACTAAACGTAGTTTAATAAGAAGACTTTCGTAAGGGGGTGTGTTGAATATGGTTGAATATTATGAGACAATACGAAACCTTCTTATGATATATTCAGTTGTCTATTATAGTGTTTTCATATATTGATTGATATATGTCTTGTATGTCAATACTACTCTTTATCACTTGCTAACTTGCCAAATAAAAGTCTCTTGATAATGCACGTAAGTTTTACTTAATTATTTCTGCTTATTATTCTGCTTAAACTATATAGATATATAATAGTAACACCATCAACATCAGTCTGAATATAAATAAAGTTGCAACGCATCGGCATACAAGTTATATGATCAGCGAATTTGATGAGTGATAAAATTAATAAAATCTGAACAGAGAAGTGGAGATAAAATGCTGTGAGGGTCTCAATCTACAAGACTACACTATGAGGAAGACCTATCATTTGGTATATTTAACTGCTAAGGTCCCTGAAGTTTTTATGAAAACTTCTCAGTTGTTTTGCAAGAAATCTTAAGGTGAGATAGAAGAAAGAGTGGTAGGTAGGATTAGGTACTTACCGACTTGCTACTATATTAGATATGTCCTTTCCTTCACTTTTGACCTGAACTTCAATACACTTTAATGCGAACAAAGATATAGAGAGAGAACAAGGAGATTATACGATTCATTAGAAAAGTCAATAAAAATCAGCACTGTAATTTTTTCGTCAATAGTCGCAGTCTTTATATTTACAGTCACCTTGAGGAGAACTGAAGACATACTATGACTAGGAGACCTATTTTTGAATTACGAATGCGACTTCGAAATCACGGATGTGACTAATAATCACCGATTTTCAATAATTCTTATTTTTGAATATACTGATGTGACTACCTTAGTCACAGGTGTGATTTCATTACGAGTGCCCCCACCCACTCGTAATCAAGGCATACTTGTGGAAATGTTATCTGTGTTTTGTTTGATTTTTCAGTCTATATATACAATATATATATATGAATGTAGTATATATATATATATATTATATGTATATAATAACCGCAATGGTTAAGGTATATAATGGTTAAGTACCTATAGGCATCATGGTTATTATATATATATATATATATATATATATATATATATATATATATATATATATGTATGTATAATGTGTATATATATATAATCATAATGGTTAAGCCGGCAATAACCGGTAGCGGCTACATTCTGCGTGGAACCGAACTCTTACATTTATGTGTGTACTTTATCTACGTTGGCAGCTCTGCGATCGACTTTCAAAAATTGGATGTTTAGGAATTCGTGACCTCAAAGTCACCGCTGACTATTTAGTCAGCGGTGATTTCGAAATCGCATTCGTGATTCAAAAATAGGTCTCCAGGTCTAAGGACAGGAAAGCATTTGGTCGTGAGTTTTTCTAAATAAAAACAGCAGCAACAATTTTGGGACACATTGTCATGCCTCAAGTATTTTGGATAGATAAGGGTGAATAGAAATAGAGCGGAAATGATTTGAAACAGTTGGATTTGGAACCTTTGCAGATTTTCGTCATTCTTCTTGTAAGATCACTATGTCGTTTATTTTTATATTCTCTCGTTTTTAGTATCAATTCGATCTTAGGTTAATTTGTGTCAAATATTCTGATTTCCAATGTTTCCATATATCATTGCATTTTTTTAACAGATACACTCTGGTACGTTCGTATTTCTACGTTTCAAATATGGTTAGTAAGTCATCGAAACAAGAAGCCACATATTAGATTACAGAATTTACAAATGTTCGAATCAAAATATGCTATTTATAAGCAGTATATTAAATGCAATTCTGAAATTACATTGAGATATAGTAACGTCGCTAACGTAATAACATTACAATGTTGTCATCATACTTCTGAAGCATATACAGGGTGTCTCATTCAAATCGGTCAGTATGGGAAAGTCTGAAACTATAAGACATACGAAGATCTGTTCTGAGGAACCATGTCATCGATTTTAATAACAAGAAAAACTGCATTCATACATTTTAAAAATCATCTGTACTCCGTTCGGGAATCGAACCCGATTGTTTTGAAAAAAAAAACCTACACTATTTCTATTTAGATATCGATTGTGTAGGTCTTAAGCAGTAAATGTCTCTATGAAACATGATGTCTAAAATGAATAAAATGCATTGTTTTCACATACTTTATTTTATTTTAGTAGGTGCTCGAAGTGACCGCCGCTTTTTTCAATACAATAGTCAACACGTTTAGGTAACGATCTTATGATTGCATTTTGTATCTTCATGTGGTGAATTTGCGTTAAAATTGTCTCTATGGCAACTTTTAGGTCTTCAACGGTATCATAACTTGTTTTGTACACTTCATCCTTAACGTATCCCAATAAGAAATAGTCCAGAGGCGTTAAATCGGGCGACCTTGCGGGCAAAATTTGGTAGGACAAAAATGGCAATGTCTCTTGGCAACAATGCATTTTATTCATTTTAGACATCATGTTTCATAGAGACATTTACTGCTTAAGACCTACATAATCGATATCTAAATAGAAATAGTGTAGGTTTTTTTTCAAAACAATCGGGTTCGATTCCCGAACGGAGTACAGATGATTTTTAAAATGTATGAATGCAGTTTTTCTTGTTATTAAAATCGATGACATGGTTCCTCAGAACAGATCTTCGTATGTCTTATAGTTTCAGACTTTCCCATACTGACCGATTTGAATGAGACACCCGGTATACTTATTTGCGGTATAAAAACACACAGGCTACATAATTAGTTAGTTCTGCACCCTGTCTGATTTAATTGGTAAAGAACAAATAGAAGTAATGGCGTATATTAATGAAAAGTAATGTTATTTAAAGTTATATAGAGGCTAAACTGACAGACTATTGAACTAGAACCGGATTTTAGAAATTGAATTGTTTACGGTAAAGAAATGTTAATTGAAGAACAGTAAGATATACGTCCAAAAGTGACGGACATAGTGACGGCATTTTCTAAGGTCGATGTCAAAGAAAAGCTTGTTTGATTTATCTTCTTCTTATAAATTATCTATATATAATTATCTATCTTCTTATAAATTACCTATTTCGAAATTATTTTAGTATTTATCTAGCTTTGAAGATTCAAAAATAAAAGAAAATCTTCACTTAATCAATTTATATTAACATTCGATTTGATTGAAAAACAGACTTGCTTGGCAGACTAACTACACAGTAATCAAAAACAACGTGTTAAATATCGTACTACAACATAGGCGAACGATTTAATTTATTCGTAGTAGGTAACTTTTGTTACATTTCACAATACTTTCTTTTTTGTTGGTTTCAACAGATTTACGCATTTATGGAACATTGAAACACTTAAGACGCTATAACTTAACGTCTACAAACATTATTATCACAATTAAAATGTTTACAGAATAAAAACATCGTCGGATCCTACACTGAGCTCGATCGAACGATCGGTCGATTGAGTGAGAGGCTTTTCACTTGGCAGAGGTACGATTCTCCAAAATTTTGTAATTCAATTTCGATGCTGTACGTACTTTAACTTCGCAACTCACAATTGTGACATCAAAGTGCCTAACTCGAGTGGTATTTATTTTAGAGAGTCTAAAATAGATACCACTCGCTATTAAAGAACGTAATGGGCTTCTGTAATTAGGGTCACGGATGAATGTGGCGTATCACTTAACTGCATTCACATAATATATTAGGCTCATGCATTGTGTAGGCTGGCGCAAACAGTTACAATTAAACGTCGTAACAATTTAAACGAATGTTAAGTATTTTCAGATACAAAAACCAAAGATCACCTGTTGCAAACTATTTTAATCTAATACCACAGATATTATACCTAATACCAAACAGTAGTTGACAGACCATAGGGACACGGCACATGTAGGTTTTAGATTAGTAAAATACCGATGATTTACTTATTTTTAAATTCATGTTATAGGTAGTAGAACATTTAATAAAATGATTAATATTATTATTTTCATTCTTTTTAAACTTTATCTCCCAAGTGAATGGGGTGTATTTACCATTTCAGCGGGCATTGTGCCAAGCAAGAAATAGAAGGAGTTTATTGGGGTTTTTGTTAGAATTATTGTTATTTTATTATTATTATATCATTAAATAAATATCGCACTGAGTAAATTTAATGTTGCGTTATTTATTGTTTCTATCTTCAAATTATAATATCATATAACAAATTCCATGCAACTCAGAACCTCAACACTTTCAATGTTATTTATTTATTCAAACATTGAGAAGGTCACAGTCAACGAATCACCTTTGATCCGGCTTGGCATCTAGAGCATTCTACTAACATAGAAGTACTTATATCAATAAGAGCTTTGTAGTTATACTTAGTGTTTACGCAACTTTTCTTATATTCATAAACATCAGAAGTAAATTAATTTAATTGAATATAGACGACAATGGCGATAACTTTCATGAACTATTTATAATAGACACGTATAATGATGATAAATGTTATGTATACTCGAGTAAATTAGAATAGACCCATTTAATAATAAAAATATTAAAATAATAATGGATTATGTACTATTAGATGTGGCAACTACAAACGATAAGACGGTTATCAGAGAGATAGGAGAGTTAACGTTGTGCTAGTATTAATCCGAGGTCACGGTCACTATTCTTGTTCCAGACAGAGTAAGAAATTGAATGGGTTTTTCTACTGACTTAGAAAAATACATAGCAGCATATACCTATTGTTAGTCAACGTCGTCGATTAATGCTCGCATTGTGACACATTTACTAACACTACGTGTTAACATGTAAACGGTCAAACTCAATTATTATGCTACTGCAAAGTAACCTAAAATTATGCGCAGTAAGGTGTGTTGTCAACTTGTTGTTACTTACCTCCTTAATAGGAAATACAATTGGTGAAATTGTACCTTATAAAAATAATATTATTATCAATAATAAATATACGTATAATACCATACATAGTACAAAGTAATAGTAGGAAGGATCCTAAAAAGCAACTTTCTTTGTACTATGCACTGTTGAAATATCCTTCCTAATAACTTCTTAGAATTCTTCAAACTTGAAATATGCAATGGCCTATTCCTAAGCACTAATATAATTTTCTAGGTACGTAGGAACTATCACAAAACCAGTTAATTAGTACTTAGCAATCTAATTATCCATCGTTAAAAGTAAAATTTATATTGATTAGTGTTTATTCGTTTTTTTTTTTTCAAATTAACGAGCTAAAAGTGTGCCTTCCAAAATAGAACAAAGTGACACTTCACTTCTCTTTTAGTTAACTGCTAAAGTTTTACAAAACCACTTTTGATCCTGATGATCGCAATATTACGGAAGACTTGAAGAAGGACTTTAATCCTTTTAGTGGACTTTATCGGTACTTTCGCGCAGAGTAGTTTGAGAAACTTGTCTTGAATTTCTTTATATTTTTATCGTTGTAATATCTGCTACCGTAGTAGACTTCATCAGTATCACATGTAACTGACCTGGTCTTATACAGTTCGGTTTCAATGTTGATTATTTACACTTATATGTTGACTAAGGCGTAATGCAATGATATTACAGCTGAGGAGACAATAAGACTTAAAGCACACTGTACTCCACAGATAGCCGGCAATTGAGCTGACACGTTAACATTGTAGATATTCATGAGCGATGGTACTTCATCATCGCCACTTAATCTCCCTTGTTTATTTGCCAGCAATGGCAAACTACAATGGTATACTAACCTATTCACTAGACCCACGTAATGTAAATTAATGAATCACTTTTAATAAGAAATTACACCGGGAATATATTTTTTTTTACGGTTTTGTAATTTAATGTTTTGGTTGAAAAACTACTGAACCGATTTAGATGAAATTTGGTACACAGATAATTTGGAGCCTAAGAAAGGAAAAAAGGTTTGCAAGGTGTTAAAATAGGAGATATAAGTTTGTACAGAAAGTACATTTTGACGTACTACTTGAAGTTTAATACTTTTTGTATAGGCTATATCTTTAGACATAATTAAATTATTATGTCTAAAGTATATACTGATTAAAAAAGTTTGTAAAACAAATACATTAACGATGTAAAATAAGGGCTCAAAACTACTAAATCGATTTGTATGAAGGACATAGAAAAATTTTTACCTCAAGAAAGTATATTTTTCCTTCGGTAAAATGTGATAAAGCGTGATAAAACAGCTGGATAGGTTATGATGTAATTTGATATGGGGATTTGATATTTAAACTGCGGGAATATACATATATCTTTCAATTTGGAAAACTCGATATAATGCGAGAGAAGCCGTTGGCACCAAGTTAGTAAATAATATTTCGCACCATTTATCCTGTGTTATACTTATATATGTTTGCTGATGTGAAATCGACGGGTACTTTCAACATATTATTTACAACTAGCTCCCGGTACACGTGGATATATTTTTATATTGATATTGTACTTGTATTAGGCCCTAATGTGATTAAAACTAAATAAATATCTTATATAAACTAAATAAATATAATACCTTTATAAATGGGCTATTCTAAACTAATATAATTTTTCAAATAGTGGAATTAAATTTACATTTGGAAAATTCTTGTACCTTCCACTAAATAAACCTCTTTTAGCTACATGTCCTTATCAATTGTATTAGGTACAAGCTCCCGTGGTACAGCAGATATGTCAATGACTTTTTTGCATGGATATATATTTCTAAATATCAGCATTTTATTTCACAAACAATGAACAGAGCAGCGGGAACTTAAGGGCAAATCGTTCAATTTGAATTTCTAACAGCTGTAGAGTTTCTTTTGGTATTTGTGTGACATAATTTTGATGTACTGCTTATACCGATTTAATTTTATTTGATAAGACGTTGATAACCGGTATGCCTATATAGTATTGTGCAATTAATGTAAGTAAACAAGTTTAGCTGTTCTGGTGGACACCCACAGGCCCACCTTCAACAATTCAGAGGTTAACTTGAATTATTATTTAGTAGACGCTCGTTCGCGGCATCACCCACATGGGCAGATAGATGAATGTATACTTGCCAATACAATTTCAGAGCATTTTAGGTTTGTGCGTGGCCCATAAACTCTTTAAAATAACTGTCTAAGTTATTATATATAACATCAGGAATGAAAATGCCATAAATAATTGGTCAACAGTTTCGAATGTTTTAGAGTGTTGATATATAGTGTGATTCTTGACGAAGTGCACATATGAAAACGGGTGAAACTAGACTTATTTTTATCGACAGAAAACATATTTAAAAAAATCAAAAATATTTAGGAGTTATGATTTTTTTTTGTTTTTCAAGTCGCAATTGGGTACCCCGTGCAAAGAAATTCTTATAACTTTAGTCCTGTATAAGGTAGCAAGCCAAAATAAAGACTAATGTGATCCTTAAAAACTGGCGGAGATAATTGGGTAGTAGTTTTAGACAAAAAACATCAATATCTACCAAAACTAAAAGATTATTTCCGAAAAAACTGATATTATTTCAAGTTTTTTTTAATATAATCAAAATTTCCGAAATAAAGTCCTATCATATGATAATTTTTATTACTGATTTCAATTCTTCAAGTTATTACCTTTTTAAAACTACCAAATTCTTCACCTTCAGTCAGAACTTAAAAAAAAATTATCTATGTTTTCTGTCGATAAAATTAAGTCTAGTTTTACCCATTTTCATATGTGCACTTCGTCAAGAATCAGACTGTATGTACCATATTAATTTTATTGACATTCAAGGTAAAGCTCTGAAGCTGGTTTTTCACAATAAGGTTTAATATATACTCGTATTACCTTTATCTTAAGACATATACCACGCCATTGGATTTTACAGTGCGAGATATTTTTTTATTATTCGTATAAGTTGATGGCAATTGCAATTGAACTGGATAATTAAAAGAAACTAAAAAGGATATCCTTTAATCTTATTTGGAGTTTTCAGTGTGAAAAATAATGACGGGATAAATTATATAGCTTCAGTTATAATATATATCATATTCCTTACTGCAAAAAGGTGGCATTTGTTATTACAAATAGATATATTTAATACTTTTGTAATAAGTCTAATTTTCCACATTGTTTGGACATTTCGAACGGTTATTTTACTAAAGACGAGAAGAGAACAACGCTTAACTAAATCACATTGATGGTGTCATTGTTCGAACTAGCGGTTCTACTCAGTATAAGAAAGTAGAAAATGTATCGCGTATAAAAATGGTGATAATCTGGCTCGAGCACAATTCTTCTGCTCGTAGTTTGATTAGTTATCGCACTATATTAACGGTCTAAGTAAATCTATGTATGAGTAATCTGTACAGATTGTATAGCTATATGTACTGGTGGAATTTTGTTTATTACATTTTGTATAGTAATATTATTTATTTTGTGTTTATGTAACATAGGTAGATATTTCATGATATCTAAACTGTGGAATTGCTTATACTATCAAGTATTATATTGATAAGAATAATAATTAAACCTACAAGTCGGTATCTGTCAGATTGTGTACTTACCACGCAACAAACGGTCAACGAGTAAATATTTCTACTATCTTTTGCTTTCAAGTTATTTTATGTGGAATATTTTATTGAGTTGTTTTTCTACTCCACAGTTTGTTTGCTATAGCTAACTAATTAAAAGTATGCTGTTTTAGATATTAAAACTCAACAATATGATGTAAGTAGTACCTGTTAGGCTTGAAGATCGAAAACGTTAGTTGGACAATAAACTTATTGTTTAAATGGCCAAGTGGTTTTGTGACCCAGGTCTAAATTTTGGATATGTTGTTCTCCTGGTCGAGCTGAGCAAAAAATGTACTGGTCGCAAAATAAGTTAAGGTCTTATTTTCCCGCTAGAGGGCTCTGAAGTCTAAATTAGAATTCGTGGTTTTCGGCAGAATCAGCAGATTTTTGGATATGTTGTTCTCCTTGACGAGCTGATTCAGAATATTTTAGAACAACTTTTAGAAAAAGTTAATTACGTATTTTTCCGCTAGGGGACTCTGAAGTCTGAATTAGAAAATCGTGGTTTTCGGCAGAATCAGCTGATGCTGATATTTACATTGTGATTTATCCGAAAATTGCTTTATCTTTTGTAGAACTAAAATAATGTTGAATTAAAAAAAAAAATGTTACTAAAATGTTCGCATAACTTCTAAGCTCAGCTCGACAGTATCATCTACTTTATAATCGTTTCAGTTAATTTAAAACAATTTACTCATCGGGAACCAAAATTAAATTCCAGGGACGGATTTTTGTTTATTTTTTAATAACAAGGTTTTAACTTTTGCGATTTTAAATTTTAATTAATACTTCACATAATTATCTTACTTAATTTTACAAGAGCTGCTTAAATGACATTTCGAATTACATTTTTTATATATAAAATTGCGACATCTGCACTTCTTAATTTCTAACAACCTTTGTGCCTTTGCCTCTTCTTTACTTGCAAAATTATGAAAAAAAGTTAAGAATTGATTAACCAAAGAATTTGTCGGTTAAGAATTCTTGTTAAAAGAGTTAAGTTTTCTAAGAGCATATTTTTATGATTAGTGCTGGTTTATCTGACTTAAGAAACTGGTTTATTTGATATATAACATTTGTAAAATCGTTTTTAATAGTAGCAGAAACCAGCAAAAACACAATTCATTTCTGTTACAAAGAAAAGTAGTCCAAATTAGAAAAGTCGATGTAATATAGATGTTTTTAATTTTTATTCAGCAAAATATGTAGGTAGGTACTTACTTTACGTTTGTGCAGAATTCTTGCATTCAGATTTGATTTTGATCACCGCGCACCTACAGAGTTGTATTAATGAGCCAAAATAATATGTCCGTAAGGATTGAGGAGCCATATCAATTTTTTTAAATCTGATTGCGTTATTATTTAGCAGCAATTTAGCTTATTTTGCAGCACAAATTCTAGATTTAGCAGCAAAATATAACACTAGTTATTTTAATGCAAACATGGCTTCTCAATCTAAATGTTTGAATTGAGGAGCCACCTAGAACTCGTTAAGTAATAGATGAATATTTATGAAAATTGTATCATTTAGTAGTCATTTTGCACATTACCATATAAAAATTTGGCTTCTGTAGTGCTATAATTAAAGAAAATACAATACTTTTAATATGGCTCCTCAATCTAAACAAAAGAGGTGAATTTCTATTGGATGTGAGCGATCAATTAATATATTCACATATTCATAATTTAGCAGGTGTTGTGTTTGTTTTTGCAGTATAGGAATAAAATAGTAAAGCAGAGTAAAATTTGTATATGAACGCATTGTCTTTGGCTCCTCAATCCTGACGTTCTAGTTATGTATATTTGACTGTAGCCACCTGAGATCTCGACGGGATCTAAGGCCAGAGAGACTAACATTTAGCAGAAATGTCTGCTAAATATATCTGCACAGTTCAGCAATGTACATATTTTGGATTCTGAGAAAACAATACTTAACTATTTTCTTGTAAATTCACGGTGTAGGGTGACCAGATTTTGGAGGTACTTACAAACTAATATTTCGCTTACGCTTACGAAAAATTTTTTAGAGTAAAAGATTGTTCTTTTGTTTTTTCATTTAAGCTTTTAAAGCGTGAAATAATGTGTTCCGGCAGATTTTTGGTTCTACTCTCATAGTTGATATCCTGCTTTGAAATATAAGTGTACCTAACTAGTTTCTATTTAGTAAGCGGTAATAAACCAATGTTGACAAACAGCTTAAACCATTATAATTACTGGTTTATATAGTCATTTTTCAAGAAATGATTCCAACATAACCTTTAACTATTTATAAGAATTCAATTTTCTCAACATATAGCTTTCACCCTAAGGTGATTTTTCGTATCATTAGGATTATGATATACTTCAAGGTCATATATTTTGGTACAACACAGCACGTTATTATTTTAGTTAAAAATAAATTTTGAAGTTTTTCCATACAAATTTTCAATGTCAATGTCAAGGTCGGAGCTATGCTAGCGCCAGTTTGACAGTTGCCAACCCCATTAAGTGCAGTTTGATATTGTAGCAGAACTTTTAGTGCATCACTTGTTTTTCGAGGTTACATGACATTATGACGTTCTTTTTCAATCGCATCGCATTCTTGCCTTTGAATTTAAACATAATTTCTGTTTTTTGGCATCCAGGTTTAGAAAATGCAACTTTAATCGCTGAAGAGAAAACAGACTGTACGTTTTGTAACCACCAAACTCTGTGTAAATATCTTTATCAAACCAGTTTCGTGTGAACTGAATGGTTTGTGAAAAGTTTAAACTGAGAGAAATACCAGAATTCGTAATGTTTTCGAATAAATCATATAAATTAGTAGGTGCTAATAGAATTTATTCCTGCAATTATCGAACTAGCACAGGCCACTACAAATACCATATCTTACAGCCGAAAGTGTGATGTTCTGTTAGATGATTGCGATTCTAAAAAATCGTATAAGTACTAACCAGCATATATTCGTTCTTCTATAACTTATAGCGAAATCGAATGCTAAAAACCAAATCGTAGGTAGGAATATATGAAGTTGTTATGAAAATATAAATTTAATAATTACTTATCCTGGGTTTCAATTAATACGAGTATAATGTTGGTCACCTCTAATTACGATTTTGGGCCGTCGACAGGCGTTTTTTAAAAACTACAAGTTATTAATTTTAGTTTTTTATTAATTAATTACAATATAAACTATAACTAGGCTTATTACTAGTGATCAACGATTGATCTGTCTGTTCGCCACCGCGATTGGAGCTCAAAGACACCTGTGCTGGTCCTCATTGTGAGATTTACATGGAGTGTTGCGACATCGGGACTTCTTGGGGGTCTCTGACTAATTGTGTTTGATTATATAACATATATATGGGGTAGGGTGCCAATGCACTCGTAACACCTCCCCGCCTAGATGAGCAACTATTTGCCAATGTCTAATGCAAATGTTGCGGCTCTGCGCTCTTGCGTAGACATCTCGATATTCTCTTGAACTGATTTGGTATCATATCGCGCGGTATGCATCCAATGGTTATCAGTACAGCTGCACTTATTATAATTCCGTACATCGGTATTGTTGTGTGGTAGATAATTCGCATAACTGATGATTCATAAGGTATATGGGGCTCCATAAGTACTTGATGTTGGATATTGTGCAATTTGCTTAAGTCGATTGTCGTAAGTTTGTAACTGGGCAATCGTTTCAAAGAGTTTGATGATTCAATTTTCGGTAATTGCATAATTTCAATAACTTTTCCTCGTACTTTACCATCGATGTTGATGATTGAGAATGCAGGTGCTTTGATATTGCAATCTCGTGGGATCGTTGCTAAGTAACTGCCTTGCAAAATCTGATGTCGATCTTCTTCTTTGCAGAATAAATGTACTTTCGTTGCCTTTGGGAATGTAATGATATAATGCTGGCTGTCAAGTTCTAGTAGTGCTTCCTTATGTAGAATTATAGATGTTGTGTGACATGATTCATGTAGTTCTTGATGAGAAATTAACTGCGATATGCAGTCACGTTGATTGCGGGTCTGATGGTTAACTTCTTGCTTGCATATATAATAGGTGTCGATCTTCGGGCATTCAGCCTCCATATACACATATTCCTGGGAGTTGATTGCAATAAAAGGATATGGTGGTATAATTATTTCGGAATTATTATTGGGCACAGGACATAACATATAAAGGTTATAGGTCGTTGAGGACATGATAGGAAATTTAAGTACTATAACTATCTTCTTATCTATATAATATGAATGTAAGCTTATTAAATCATAGTAATATCTTGTATCGATATTTAAAATTGAAATAGGGCTATATAGTGCCTTTAATTTTATAATAATTTTATATAATTGATCAATAGACAAAACTGAATTGTGCATAGAATTTGTGCGACTAAAAGCTAATATATTTTCTAATCTAAATATTTCCAAGGAGAGATCCTGGATATTTTCGCTTAATATACTAAATAGTTGCGATAACTGCGCATATTGGGCTATGTACCCTTTATCTGAGGAAGTAACATTAATTAGATAAGTTACTGCCTTTCCTAATTTATTTTGATTCTTAGTTAAATTACTTAATATTTGAGTTTGTTGGAAAGTCATGTCTTTGAATAAACTAATGTGCTTATTAAAATTAATAGATAATTCTTTTTCATTTTTCTGTAGAATTGTCAAAGCATTTTCTAATTTCAATGCATCGTCATTATCTAGGTTACCGGTTATACTTTTTATAAAGGTGCCTAAGGGATTTATCAGACCACGTTTAGCTCTTCTAGGTTCGAATGATTGTAATCTAATAGTAATTTTCTGTAATTTGTCAAAAAGATGTGTAATTTGGTTTTTATAAAGAAGGAAGTGTTGGTTAGGGATTTTAGAAGCTACGTCAGTCAGTTCTAGTTTTACAGTATCGATTTGTTGTTCTATCTTACCAAGATCGATATCCTCGAGAAAAATGTGATTGTGGGAAATGATTCTAGTTTTTCCTAATTCAAAGGGCAATAGGCCGGGTCCTTGCGATAAGTCGTCAAGTCGTATGTTGGTCATTTGTAAGTCTGCTTGGGCCAGGGTCATTGTTGTTGCGAGGGTGAGTAACAGTGTCCTGTAACAATGTAGAGCTTTTAATTTTTTTTTTTTTTTCGTTTCAGACGATTTTTTGCTACTGGGCCTCGTTTTTTGGAAGTATATATATGAATAGGTAGATTGGCAACTACTTTGTCACTAGTGTATCGGGGGGCTAACTTTTGTCGTGTTGCTGCGGGGTTTCTAACAAAAATTTCTTCATCTATTTCGTAATTCTTTTCAGGTTCTCTGTCAAGATTTTGTGTATTCATTATGGATTCGCGATTCGAAAGTGACTCGTCATGTACAATTTTATATACTATCTCCATTTTTTGTCTGTGGTCTTGTAAGTATTGCTGTAATAGTCGTTCAGATAAGTTATTATCAGTGGGATCACGAGGGTCATAGTGTCCAGTAATTAAATTATAGGGCCTACATTTGGTAAGACTGTGAATAGAGCTGTTATATGCAATAAGTGCAAAGGGAATTAAATTGTGAACAGGTTCACTAGGGTGCTGTATTCTTAGTAATCTAATATGTTCTAAAAGTGTACTATGAAAACGTTCAATGGCTCCGTTTTCATTGGGTGCGTGAGCAGCTATAAGGTGATGATTAATTTTGTGAAATTTTAAAAATTCTGCAACTATTTGGTTCGTGAATTCGGTTCCTCTATCCGTAGTTAAGTGTAACGGGAATCCATGGTGAGTACAAAGTGTTACAAATGCTTTTAATATATTTGGTGCCGTACAATCGGGAAGTATATACGCTTGTGCGTATTTGGAAAAGGAATCTATAATAGTTAAGTATTTATCGCGTTCTATAGTTAAAACATCAGCGTGAACTTGTTCGAACGGTTTAGTTGGTGGGGGAACAATTTGAAATTCTGATCTTAGCGGTACTCTATCATATTTAGCACGGTTACATATCGAACAGGAATTAATAAATTTTGTGATTGAATCTTTTTGTTTTGGCCAAAAGTATCGTTGAGATAAAGAAAGGTAAGTTTCATTAATACCACGATGATTCGTTTTTCCTTCATGATATTTTGAAATTATATCTTGCTGATTTAAGTAATCTGTGACATCGTCTACTATTCGTTTTGTTAAAATGAGATGCATAGAAGAATTTTTAAATATTCGCTGTAAAATGGGTACTATGGTATACATTTGATCAATAGGATTTACTAAAATTGCTGTAATATTTTTGGGATTTATATGATTTTTAACTATAGATATTAAATCTTGCTCTAGTGTATCCTGGCAAACTTGAACGGAGGTTCTTTTGAAAGTTTCAAAAGGTAAGGTAATTTTAGGTTTACTTTTAATCGAGTTAGTTGTAAAATTAATTATAAGTTGTCTTTTATATTTGTTAAGTACGTCTTCAGAAACGGGAATTTCAAGAATGGGGTTTTCGTTGTTACTGTGCGTCGTTTCACAAGGTAAGTTATCATGAAAATTTTCCAATATATTATTTCCAGCTAATAGAGACGGCGATTGATTATTATTTTCTTCATTTTCAGGTGCTGTATTGTTGATGGGGGTCCTAAGATTGGGTTCATTAAAGGGGCTACTAAGAAATGTAATGGGACTTGGTGCAGTGTCAGTCGAACTTGCACTAATAAAAGGGCGATCATCGGGTGCAGTTAATGTTCTTGAGGAGTCTGACGAAGAACTGGAGCTTATATTAACTATTACTGAATCTGTATCCTGGTTATGTATTTCTAGACGTGATAGTGCATCAGCGTTAGTATTACACTTTCCTTTTTTGTATATTATATTAAAATTATATTCGGACAGTTTTAACCGCCATCGGGTAAGACGTGAATTTGGTTCTTTGAGATTTAATAGCCATTGAAGGGGCTTATGATCCGTAACAACTGTAAATTTTCTCCCAAAAAGATAAGGACGGAAATATTTGGTTGCCCAAACTATTGCTAAGAGTTCCTTTTCAATAGTTGAATAATTTAACTCGCTGTCGTTTAGGGTACGTGATGCATAGGCTATTGGTCTATCTGAATTTATAGATCCTTGTGAAAGAACTGCTCCTAGTGCTACATTTGAAGCGTCAGTGGTAAGTATAAAGTCTTTTGTAAAGTCTGGGTACTGAAGAATAGGGTCATTAATGAGTAAAGTTTTGCAATGTTCAAAGCAGTTAATATAATCTTGTGTTAGATTGATCTTATGTCCTTTTTTTAAGCAATTTGTAAGAGGTTTTGTTAAGCGTGAAAAATCGGGAATGAAACGTCGGTAATAGCCAACTAGTCCTAAAAATCCTTTTATTTGTTTTGCGGTTTTTGGTAGGGGATACTTCAAAATGGCTGATATTTTATCTGGATTGGGCTTTACTCCGTTTGGTGTGATAATGTGACCTAAGTAAGGGGTCTCATGTTTAAGGAATTCTGATTTGTCCATTTGTATCTTAAAGTTTGATTCTCTAAGTCTGTCAAAGATTTTTCGTAAATTAACAATATGCTCTTGTAGTGAGGTAGAGAATACCAAAATGTCATCTAGGTATACTACGCATATTACGTTTTGCAAGCCTCGTAAAATGTTGTCCATAACCCTTTGAAATGTAGAAGGACTATTCTTTAAACCCATTGGCATACGTAAGAATTCAAAGTGTCCATTTCCATCGGCAACGCTAAAACCGGTTTTGTGGATGTCATCGGGGTGCATTTCTACTTGGTAAAATCCGCTAGCTAAATCTAATGTACTAAAGTATTGACATTTTCCTAATTTATCAAGTATGTCGGAAATGTTAGGGATGGGGTACTTGTCATCTAAAGTTTTTTCATTAAGTTTTCTAAAGTCGACAACTAATCTCCACTTTACTTTTCCAGAGGCATCAGATTTTTTGGGCACTATCCATATAGGTGCGCTCCAGGCTGAAGAAGATGGTCTAATAATTCCTTGGTCAAGCATTTTTTTTATTTGATTTTGTACCTCGTTTCTATGGATATATGGATACCTATATGTTTTGCTATGAACGGGAATTTCGTCGGTTGTATTAATACGATGTTTAATTTTATTTGTAAAAGTTAAAGGTTCGTTTTCTAAGTAAAAAATATCCGAGTATTCTTTGCATAGAGAGCTTAAGTTTGCGCGTTCCTCTTCGTTCAGATGATTCATACGCAGGCGAGACGAAACTTCGCGGAATCGCTGCATATTGTTCTCGTTAACTGATAAGGTTTGCTCATTAAAGATGTTAGCGGTGATCGGTTGTGATAGATTAAATATTATATCGTTATTTGTGGGGTTATAAAGTTCTATAAATGCATTGCCATTATTCGCGGTAGTTACGCATTCCGTAATATAGCAATTACATATTGATTGATGGTTTATAAAAATGTCACCTTGAGAGATATTTGTCGGGATGCTTATAAGTTTACTTGATTTTGAGGGAACTACTGTTTCTATTAAGTTAAAGCTCTGCCGTGACTCATACATTTGAATAGCATTTCTGGCGAACTGAGTGTGTAAGATATGCGAGTTTAAATCGATTTTCGACTGCCATTGTTGTAAAAGATCTAAGCCAATTAATCCATCGAAATATTCGTGAAATCTATAGATAAATAGTTTAATAGGTTTTTCATCATTTATCTCCGGAAAACATGGTATGGTAATTGAGTAATCATTTTGGGTAGTGGCGTGAATATTTGTGACTACAAACGGGTCGTAAGATATTTGATAACGTGAAAAAAAAATGTCTACTGCTTCGGGACTTATAAAGGACTTATTAGCGCCTGTATCTATTAATAGTTTTAAAGGGGGGTTTGCAATTTGAATGTAAGGAAGCTGTCGTTTATTTTGTAGATTTAATTCTATTCTGGGACATTCTTCAGAGGCTTGTTGAAAAAATTTTCCTGCTGTTCTTGTTCGGAGTTGTTGGGGTTATCGGAGTTTAAGGAAGAATATAAGTCGGTTGTGTCATCGGTGTAGTCATTAAGGTAAGAATATTCGTCATAATAAGTGTCGGAATTATGGTAAGAGTACAATGGATCAGTTGTTTCGTGCACGTGTATATTCTGTTGAGCTCTGTTTTGCGACGTGGGTGGTAAAGTTCGCGCCACTGGGTGTGATATGCCACTCATAGGTTGATGATTCATTTGGCGAGGTCGGGGTTCAATTCTAAAACCTGTAGAAAAATTATCTCTTGGTAAAGCTCTCATCATTTGTTGAGTTCTAGATAAACCTTGACCTTGGGGTCTATTATTGAATTGGGGTGTATTTGGAAATCTAAAGTTATAAGGGGCGTTATTGATAGGAGGCTGAAAACGATTAACGTGTGGAATAGAGTTTTGGTTAAAGTTGGGAAACTGAAATGGTTTTACGACTTGTTGCGGCATGTTTAGATGTGAAGATACGTATCTGGGATTGCTATTAAATTTTTTGTTCCGCAAGTAAAGTACGTTTAACTCTTCTTGAGCAAATTCTAGCGCTTTTTCAAGCGATTCGGGTCGCATACATCTAATACGCGATCCTAGGGGTTCGTTAAGGCCTCGGGTGTACGTCTGTAACGCTAGTTTTTTGTATAGTGTGCGTTTGGCTTCTACGGTGGTTTTAATAGATTCGTGCAGTTGGACATATGCCATTATAGTGGTCAGTAAGTGTTGCACGCGCTCAAAAAAAATGTGGGGTGTGTCTGTGCCTTGTGTTAACATAGAGAGGTCGGTGTACAGAGCTGACTCATCCCTGTGATCTGAAAAGGTATTAATCAGTGTATTCCGAATGCTTTGCCAGTCCGTAGGAATGCCATTGGTGGCTAATGTCTTAGCTGCATTGCCAGTAATTTTATTTAAGATGCCATTTAACAGGGCTGAATTATTAAGTTCGTTACCATGGGCTGGGTCCATAAAGTTAATTACTAATTGGTCACAAATATCTAAAAATCTAATTAAAACATGAGGGTTTCCATCAAACTCCGGAACTATTCTCAATGCTTTCCATATTTTTTCAGTGTTGTCGTTAAAGAGGTGAGGGACTTGACTCGATTCTGAGTTTAAGGCCATCTCGTCTTCTTCTTGTTCTATTAAAGTGTCTCTATTCGAATTAAACATGAACCACCTAGCGCTCTGTCTGCGCGTGGCTCTCTGATTACTACGCGGGTGAAAAATTTTGAATGATAAAATTTACCTTTAAAATTGCAATTACTATTTTTTTTAAATCCTATCTAACTAGCACTTAGTTACTTCGATAGTACTTAAGTGAATATTCTAATTACTTCGATAGTAATAGGAATATGGGAGGATGGTGCGAGGATTTGCAACCAATAGAAATTTGTGTCTTAAAATTAATTACTCACATATGCAAGGTAATCTGCATAGCGCGAAGTTGACTCATCGATTCTTGATGTTGTCGCTGCGATGAAGACGATTCTTCTATTATTATTCTTCTATTGCGGCGCCTACGACGGTCTCGTAGATTCGTTTGTTTGAAGATAGTCGACACGTCGGCGAAACGACTATCAGGACGGACTCGAAGTAGGAATACGCGACCTGACTCGACTATCCTACCGACTGCGCCAATTACGATTTTGGGCCGTCGACAGGCGTTTTTTAAAAACTACAAGTTATTAATTTTAGTTTTTTATTAATTAATTACAATATAAACTATAACTAGGCTTATTACTAGTGATCAACGATTGATCTGTCTGTTCGCCACCGCGATTGGAGCTCAAAGACACCTGTGCTGGTCCTCATTGTGAGATTTACATGGAGTGTTGCGACATCGGGACTTCTTGGGGGTCTCTGACTAATTGTGTTTGATTATATAACATATATATGGGGTAGGGTGCCAATGCACTCGTAACAAGCTACACAGTGAATTTTACAAGAAAAGTTAAGTATTGTTTTCTCAGAATCCACAATATGTACATTGCTGAACTGTGCAGATATATTTAGCAACATTTCTGCTAATATAAGTCTCTCTGATTTAGAATTCCGTCGAGATCTCAGGTGGCTACAGTCCAAATAAACATAACTAGAAGTCAGGATGTGAGGAGCCAAGAAAATGCGTTCATATACAAATTTACTCTGTGTTTTACTATTTTATAATACTGAAACAAACACAAACTGCTTAAATTTATGAATATGTGATATACTTTGATTATATACACGTGTATATAATCAAAGGTGATTATTAATTGATCGTTCACATCCAATAGAAATTCACCTCTTGTGCTTAGATTGAGGAGCCATAATAAAAGTATTGTAGTTTCTTTAATTATAGCACTACAGAAGCCAAATTTTTATATGGTAATGTGCAAAATTACTACCAAATGATACAAAATTTTCATAAATATTCATCTATTACTTAACGAGTTCTAGGTGGCTCCTCAATTCAAACGTTTAGATTGAGGAGCCATGTTTGCATTAAAATAACTAGTGTTATATTTTGCTGCTAAATCTAGAATTCGTGCTGCAAAATAAGCTAAATTGCTGCTAAATAATGACACGATCAGATTTAAAAAATCTGATATGTCTCCTCAATCCTTACGGACATAAATAATTTTCATAAGATGGAAATATGAACATAAGTCAGTAATTCATTATTCATTAAAAAAAGAACACATTCGCTGAAAAGATCATTTTCCAGCAAACATGCTATTGTTAGACATAAACAAACATTATATGAAGAAATGAAATAATATTAAAAAAAACAAATAAATTGAGCATTGTATAAAAATGCACTAATAAGTATGAAAAAGTAAAACAGGTTGTGAGAGTTAAAAATAAAATTTATCGTAACATTCCCAGGTTTATTAATAAAATTTAAATATATGATATCAATAAAAACTAAAATGAACCGTGTCTATCAGTCTGATTAAATTTAATAATGTCAAAATGAATTAATCACGTAATTTTAACAACCAGTGAACTCTATATTGTATTTTTTTAATTATTTCTATTTTTCGATTATCTACACTAATATTATAAAGAGAAAACATTTGTATATTTGTATGTAACAAATAAACTCAAAAAGTACTGGACCGATTTTAATAGTTCTTTTTTCATTAGAAAACTACATTATTACTGAGTAACATAGGCTATATTTAGTACTAGATTACTACAGAAATCTTTAGAAATTCTTATTAAAACCAACCGAAGGTGTAAAAAAATTAGTTATAAAATGTCTTTCATCCCATACGCTGCGAAGAGTAATGTCTACAAGTGCCAAGCCGGGACGGGCCGCTAGTCATGGAATAAAATAAATAAGTTGTTGCGTGACGCTTGAAAATATTGTGGACAATGCTGATGTAGTGGTCATTACCACTACATTAGCATTGTCACTCATGTCATTGTACAATATCTGGAGTGCTCCGTTTTGTGAAGTGGGATCGGTATTAATTTCCTGTTCATTGTCTGCTATATTCAAGACAATAAATAGGAAAAAAACTATTTTCGAATAGGTATGTAGTAAAAAAGTAGAATTGTAGGTTAATGTCAGTCATCAAATATATTCATAATTATAGCAAGATCAATGACAGTGAATCAGAATATTTATTGGTTGTGCAATAATCTTTTTTGCTTCTTTGGATTACACAGTATGTAGGTGGATAATGTGGATACTGTGGACGTACGTAGCATATAACCATTGTAGAGTATTGTAGAGTCTTCGAAAGCATTTCACAAGAAATAACAAGATAGAATTTGAGAATTTATTAAAATATAAACTATCGGTACAAACGTAATTTCATGACATACGAAAAGCAGTGATGTATTTCTAAAGTCACATTGACGTACGTTTAAATATATTGAGTACCTAAAAACCTAAAACAGCCAGTTCTAAACTTTCCATCTTGAAGTAGATATGCCAACTTCAATTTTCATAGATCTTGAAGTTTTTTGTATAATTACATGTTTACTCAGGATTCTTTTCCTTCAAATAAACATTTTGTAATGGGAAATATTTAGGTTAAAACCAATCTCTGCTCGGTTTATAGTGAGAAACAAGAATATCGTAGGTATAATTAAGATAACTATGTCTTATCATGATGACGCAGAAACTTGATAATCGCGTGATATTTTGAATCACATTTTTAATTCGTTGGTGGTAATACTTAAGTAATTTACTAATTAATAATAAAAAAATGAATAATAAAGATGAGTTGTATTGTCTATCTGTATTAAATGTACTTAAAACACTTTACTAACCGTTTAAATGTGTGTCAATGTATGTGTTGCGACCGGATGTATCAGTAGTTTGGTATTTATACTAGGTGCAAAGAGAATCAAGGAGTGGACACTCAAAAATATTGATCCCACTTCCGGAGACACATTGCCTGCATCACATATTCCACGAATTTTAAAGAAATCAGCAGCAGCGGCAGAAGTGGGAGAAAATAAGCAAATACAGTGGTCCTCCATATTGTTTCAGCCCATTTGGTAACGAGACTCTTGGTCTCTCGTATAAGCCTCATCATATATACGTGTGTAATGAGTAACCATTCTCTATAAATAAATATATATTGCTTACGTTTTCGTACCGAATTTTATTGCCTGACTGTTGCTGCCTGGTGATTTCGAAATCGCATTCGTAATTCAAAAATAGGTCTCCAGGTTACACCGACCGTGGTCGCAGGCGGACTGACGTCCGCCTACGTTTTCGTAATTGGAAAATACGTTGTTTTTCCATGAAAATAAAACAATGCAATAAAATATTCAAATCAAATCAAATTCTTTACTTGCAAAAATCATTGATAAGATTTTTTAGTATTATTATAAATACAGTACAATATTAGATAATGTAGTGATAGTACATTATAATACAAGTGTATAATGTCGAAAATTACGATTGAGGCTCACATTGAGCACGAGCGCAGCGAGTGCTTAATATTCAGCCGAGAATGTAATTATTAACTGCTCACGAGTGTTATTTTAAACACCATTGCGAGTAATTAATACAAACTTTATAGGTCAATAAAAAATATTTTAAAAAACAATTTGTGAAAGTACAATTATAAAAATTATACGTTGGATTTCACCGCCTTCACCGCCAGTCATTTCTGAATATTCGTTATTATTTCATTCGTACAATCAATTTCATCGCTTGATGAAATTTTTGATATAAAAATCTTAACAAAAGAAACAATACAAAATATCTACTTGCAAAATAGTACTAAAAATTGAAAAATCGCGCGTGTGCCTTCATTGACGGCATTGTGCGCGAAAGACTAAGGTGCCGACGCTTATACAGCCCAAACAGAAAATTATATAATTTTTACAAAATAAATATATTCTTTTAATATTTATATCTAACTTCTATTTAATAGTTGTAATTTTAAATAAGGTTTTTATAATTGTATATCTTTAAACAAAGTATTTCTAAACGCCAAACTTATATAATTTACAAAAAAATTTCAGCATTTTGCATATAAATTCTCTTTGGTTCCTATTTTTTTTTCTTATAAATAAAAGTGTGACTTTTCTTTGCGAAACTATTAACCACAGATTAGTGCTATTAACTTTTGATTACCAAACTGTGCGGTAGTCGAAATTGAAATTCAAAAGATATTATAAGTTGGTAACATGATACATTGTGAAACTAAAACTGGTGAAGTTACATGTCAATTACGAGCAATGGTGTTGGAAATATTATATTAATAGGTTATATCCTTTTGGTAACATGCATGCACTGCGTTTCGTTAAATATTCAGAATTGTACAAAAGGTATTAAATTATTGAAAATATAATATTTTAATTATATTTATAATTTTTTCTCAATTGTGATATAAATTAGTTACTTTTTACTTACTACTTAAAAACAATAACCTGTAACACTAAAATGTTAAAATATTATTTGTTGGTAACCATTTTTTACTGTTGCTAAGAAGTCGGTTATTGTAAGGTTCTTCGGAAATTTAATTTTTGTCTATTCAGATCGATATGAACGCTGGCCATGGATGGAACCAGGAATAAAATTGTATTATTACCTACAACCTGTGACCTATCAGACTTGTCACATTTGACAAGACATTTTAAAGAATATGAGTACCGAATTTAAAGAAAAGTCCTTAGTCTAGCTACTCCATGTTTTGTCTCTAATACCAAGTAAAAGTATATATTTATTGATATGGCTGCAAAAGTATAACTTATATACAGTTGCCTTGAATCTGAGTTAATAGAGTCTTGCCAACATGATCTTTACACCATCTGAAATCATTCGATATTATAAACCATAGCAGTATTTTTGGGGTCAAATTTATCTATCATATATCCACCAAACAGGTGTTATAAAAAAATATTTTGTATCTTGTTTTTTACTTTATTTTATAATAGTCTCTCTTAGATACTTATCTATGTGTGCGTTCTTGTTCGACAAATCACGAGCCAAGGTCGAAGGCTCGGTTAAACAAGCTAAACAAGTTTATCTTGTAAATAACAAAACTTGAATATTCGTATGTTATCAATCACATGACATGAAGTCTGTCCATTAAATGCTTATAAGAAAACAAAACTATTGACATGAGGTGCATATCGCTTTTTATGTTTTGTTAATTTGTAATAATAACTTTCTCTACACGCTGTTTTTATTTTCAAATACTTGATTCAATTGAGAAATCTTTGAATATTTGAGAATTCATATTCATTCATAGAAGTCAGGGGGTGAAAAGTATAACTTTTCAAGGGTAGAGAATTATAAGAGAGGTATATTTCGGACCAGGTAAAATCTCTTTATGTGACGTTAATTCTACGGTACTTTCATGTCTTCGCTTGTGCTAATAAATATCAAAAGAAATAAATAATCAACTGAAATAGAATTTTAACGATTATAATATAATACAAAACTATAATATTCTCATGTTGACTGTATTATACTGCCACATTCTCAAACAGAATACGTGATGAACGCCATATGTTCACGTTAGTTACTAAATTCAAAGTTACATACTAATGTGAAATTTCAAGTTATTTTGGTGATTTTTTATTTACTACAATTTAATAGTTAATATATTGTAGTTACTTACTACAATAAAGATAAAAATTTTAATTATCTTTATTTAACATAGGCCTTTACAGGTGTTAATTCATTATAAATTTATAAGGACACATAGAGCTGTTGTAAGATTATGTAACTCTTAGAGTTACATAATCTTATAAGCACCCTTATACATATATACAAGGGAAAAAGGAAATGTATCTGCACCTGTTAAGAAATACGCAGAGCTTTCTCGAGTAGAATTTATAAAAATATAAAAGATGATATCGGAGTATTTTTATCATTCTAAAAATCATTTACCTTGTAATATTCTTTTTTGAATATATGAAAAGGTAGGAAAAGGTATTAACGAAATAAATTAATTATATAAATATAATAAATTGCCGAAGCGATCCAGCCCCGCGCAATACCCATCCTGATATTTTAGGAAAGCCCATCCCTTGGCAGCGTACTACAAAGTACTTAGGGCTTTTTAGATAAGCTGCTCAATTTTTGGGCACATGGTACTTAGAGTAAAGCGAAATACCAGGTGTTATATTGCCTGCCTTAGTGTTGTGTCAGGCTGATACAACTCCATGCCTTTAAAAAACAAGTGAACTTTTCACAAGGTTTGTATACGACCAGTCTTATCGTATATGTGTCCGGTATTTGCAAATAAGAACACACTAATCCTCCACCCCATTGAGAGCAAACTATTGCTTTTAAATTAGTTATGCCAGAAACTGTGATTTTCACTGGAATTTGACCTTCCTACCATCCAACAGCAATTTTGTTCCTGCTTTAAATAGTTCTTCCGAGTTGCCGAAGAGCATGCCAATCCAGTAATCATATAGTTATCAAACAATATCTCTACTCCACGATCCACGTTTTAAGGATATATTACATACATATTCCAACAAACTCTCATGAACATACTATCGAATACCTTCCTTTAAGTAAGAAAAACAACAATACATTTCTTTCCAGTTCATCAATTACAAGTAAAGTCAATGCAGTTATTGCGTCTTCAGTTGATTTCCTTTCAAAAGCCCAATTGTACAGAAGATAAGATTTTAAAAGTATTTAAATAAAATAGAAGGCAATAACCAGACATTACGAAAATCATTAAGAACACTGTTATCCCGACCCATATGAATTGTGATTATAATACATAGTTTCAAAGGCGCGGTAAAAGTTCCATTATAGAAACAAAAAACATTAGCTAGGAGACCTATTTTTGAATTACGAATGCGACTTCGAAATCACCGATGTGACTAATAATCACCGATTTTCAATAATTGTTATTTTTGAATATCACTTATGTGACTACCTTAGTCACAGGTGTGATTTCATTACGAGTGCCCTCACCCACTCGTAATCAAGTCATACTTGTGGAAATGTTATCTGTGTTTTGTTTGATTTTTCAGTCTATATATACATATATATGAATGTAGCATATATATATATATAAGCTACATTGATATATACATGTATGTATATATTATAGGTATATAAAGGTTTATTTACATATATATATATAACCTTTATATACCTATAATATATACATAGATATATATGAATGTAGCATATACGAGTATTATATATATGTGTATATAATAACCGCAATGGTTAAGCCGGCAATAACCGGCAGCGATTACATTCATATATACCTATATATATAAACCTTTATATACCTATAATATATATATGAATGTAGCATATATTATATATATAATAACCATAATGGTTAAGCCGACAATAATCGGCAGCGGCTACATTCTGCGTGGAACCGAACTCTTATATTTATGTGTGTACTTTATCTATGTTGGCAGCTCTGCGATCGACTTTCAAAAATTGGGTGTTTAGGAATCCGTGACCTCAAAGTCACCGTTGACTATTTAGTCAGCGGTGATTTCGAAGTCAATCCTCTTGTCAAACTTATTTACTAATCTTATTATAACTATATTAGAGTGAAATGATTCTTTCTATTTGTTGCTACTCTAAGCAATGGGGGTTTACATTTCAATTCATTAATTTGTAAAATGTATCGATCAAGGTTCTTTGTTTCTGTAGTCGGTAGCAGATACAGATGGTAGTATATTACGTATAGAAAACATATTTAAATAACTTGTTTTGTATTTAGTAGATGTCTTAGGTGTTTTAGGTTATATATAAATGACGATTAGATTATTTTTTGTTTCTAGTGTTATTAGATAATCGCTTATAATTCCGCAATTCTCCGATGGAGATCTATACAAGCATAATAATTTATTATCATATATATCTAAGTTAAGACAAGACACTTTTATAAGATTTTATTTCAATGAATTTATAGTTTCAAGGTATTCCTTACGTAAACGATGATTCATCTTGATTTAAATAGTAATATAGTATATTCTAGTTAGTATATGAAACATAATTATCCAATTAGTTAACAGGTTTATAAGCTTACTTAATTTTTGAATCTTTGTGTACAAAATCTTTCTCCTTTTTCGAAACATTTTCTAAAACTGAGATAACATTTTTAGCATATAATGTCTTCCATTGTGTATTTACGGTCATGATTTTTTTAAATTTATTTATTTAGTCTTACAATATTTCATAATTATTAGGTACATTATGTTGCCATGCACTATAAACAATGATTGGTTATTCTGTACACGATAGATCCGCATCTTAAATGATAACAAAAGTAACAACAAAGACAAACTATATGCACGATGTACAATTATAATATAGCCACTATATGCATTAGACACAAAACAACACAAATCGAAGACAAACTACAGCACGTCACGCTTGATAGAATTTACTCCTCAAGAACCGGTATGATAACAGCGGATGTAGGTATAATATACGGGTGTGAATACTGCCGTGCGAAAAATTATTTTCTGTTATGGAAGATACCAATATACAGTCCTTAATTCTTTTTTTTTTATATTTAAATTTACATATTTTCCACCACACACATTCAACATACATACAAACTTCCCACACATATACACACACACACACACACACACACACATATATATATATATATATAATATATATATATATATATATATATATATATATGTATGTATATATATATATATATATATATATATATAAATCGCGAAGGACTTCTTACGTCTTTACAAACTACCACCCTGCAGCGTCCACTGAATGTAGTGAGATTTTTAAATGTTTTCAATGCGTATATATGATGTTTAATCAGTATCATATCAGTAGTCGACGTCAAATTTCATTTAAACGTTAAATGGTGATATTCAAATTATAATTTTCTAGCTGAATTTGTGCGTCCCTTCACTCTTAAATCTTTCTTGCACATTGAATACCTGCGTATACCTACAAAACACTGCATGCACATTCCCGCGTCCATCCGAATGTATGTTTAAATCAATGCCGTATAATGCTCTGCATATATCACAATGATTATAATAACTAAATTACATCCATCTACTATTGAATTCAGATTGGTTCCGAATAACTGAATTAGTGCGTCCGTTCACTCTTAAATGTTTCTTGCACACTGAATATCTCCGTATACGTTCAAAACACTGCATGCACATTCCCGCCTCCATTCAACTGTATGTTCAAATCAATTCCGTATAATACTTTGCATATATCACAATGATTATAATAACTAAATGACATCCATCTACTATTGAATTCAGATTGGTTCCGAATACTGTTTTTGAATTATTGTATGCAGCTCATCAGCCAAGAGGCTTCCACCTATATAAGAGCTTATAATGACTCCAGGCACAGATAATAAATAATTAATAGTTAGCATACAAAAGTGACAATACCTGTGTATAGCGTAGGTATTTTCACTTTGGTGGTCTACAAAACCTTAAAAACCAATATAATCATTTTTGACGAGTGACAGGTAAGTTTGTATGTATAGACAGGTAAGCTCAGAGGCACAGGCTGGTGAGAACAGGTAAGTTCGGAGTTGGACAGGTAAGTATGTATGATGATGATGTCCTCCCAGACGTATCCGTCGACGGCGACCCACTGTCAACTAAGACATTCCCTGGTCTCTTCTTGCATGAGCGCGAGCGTGACTTGCAAATCCAAACTTGGACTTGAAAGTCCGATTGCAAGAGGCGCAGTATAAATTCCCATTGGAGTCGTATGTATAATCGTAAGAGGGCTTGGGACGAGTTTTCCGGTGCTGGCGTTTTGAGTCAAGCTCCTCAAGACGGGTGGACTCAAAGTTTTCTAGACCCATTTTAACTGCAGTACGCCATTCAGTCCTCTTAGTAGCAAGCTCCTCCCATGACTCACTAGACATGCTAATTGCAGTAAGATGACGTTTTAAAACCCCTGTAGCGTAGATACTGTCCTCCAGGTTTGCGTTTACCTGAGGCAAGCTCAGAATAGAATACTTTCTTTGGCAACCTGAAGGACTCCATACGCACAAGGTGTCCACACCAGCGTAGTTGATTTCTCATCAAGAGACTCTCCATACCTGTCATTTTAGCCCGACGTAAAATCTCTGAGTTTGGCACACGATCCTGCCATTTCACCCGAAGAATTGCTCGAAGACATTTCATGTGGAAAGTATCAAGGCGCCTAATGTCAGCCTTGTAAAGGCACCAGGTCTCCGAGGCATAGAGCAGTACCGGTAGGACAATTGCTCTGTATACGGCGAGTTTTGTGCTAAGCTTCAGATCGTGTGATTTCCAAACTCGTTGACTCAGTCCACCAAAGGCCGCAGCAGCTTTTGCAATTCTTGATGAGATTTCAGATTCGAGACGATTATCGCTTCTCACGAGAGATCCCAAATACCTGAAGGTTCCAACCTCATCCAGGGGTTTCTGTTGAGGTAAACAGCATTTTCATTCTCAGTTTTCCCCCTTGAAGGTTGTTTCAGAACTTGCGTTTTCGAAGCACTGATTACCAATCCGAATTTGCGACAAGAATGGTCTAAGTTGTCGAGATAAGTTTGCAAGTTGTCCAGGCTATCAGCCATGAGGCAAACATCATCGGCATATAAAATTTCCGTAACCGGAACAGAGTGAACCTTACGTTTGGCCTTCAATCGTGTGAGGTCAAACACGCTCTTGTCCAGACGGACGTTTATAAAAATCTGGTTTTTACTTTTTTTAACAGCGTCGTTCATAACTGCAGCAAAGTAGATAGCGAAAAGGGTCGGAGCCATAACACAGCCCTGCTTCACTCCGCTTGTAACAGGGAACTCGTCTGTGAATTTGTTCTCATGACGTACACGGGCCTTCATACCCTCGTGGAATTGGCGTACCAAGTTGAGAAACTTTGTGGGACAGCCACATTTCTCTAAAACCGCCCACAGAGCAGCTCGAGGCACGCGATCAAAGGCCTTTTCTAAGTCCACAAAACAAAGATAGAGGTCACGGTTTTGTTCAAAACTCTTTTCTTGGAGCTGCCTTACAACAAAAATGGCATCAACCGTACCTCTATTGGGTCGAAACCCACATTGGGTCTCAGGAAGAAGACCTTCAGCCAAAGTACAAAGGCGCCTGTTGATGATATGCGCTAATATTTTACCAGCCGTAGAAAGCAAGGCGATGCCTCTGAAAGAACCACAATCTGAGAGGTCTCCCTTTCCCTTATATAGTTTGCTAATTGAAGCATCTTTCCAGTCTTGTGGAACAGACTTAACGTCCCAAATCGCATTCATGAGATCGAACAGTGTGGACTTGATATTCGGTCCGCTATATTTAAAAATTTCAGAAGGAAGACTGTCCGAGCCGGGTGATTTACCGTTTTTCAAACGGAGTAACGCAGTATTGAACTCCGCCAATGTTGGAGGATCATCCAAGCTTGTCACAATCGGCAAGTTTTCCAGCGAGCCGATGTAGGACAAATCTGCTCCCATACCACCCGGATTAAGCACCTCATTAAAGCGTTCAGCCCACCTTAGGAGAACCTCCGCAGGGTCAGTCAGCCGCTTGGTCTTATCACGAGAGTAAACTGGGGAAGTCTTCTTGGTGCGTAGGCCGTAAACACATTTCAGCCCCTCAAAAAACTTTGCGGTTTGACTAGTGTCAGCAAGCCACTGCAGTTCTTCGGCCTTATGGCGCCACCAGCTGTCCTTTACTCCTCGGATCTTAACTTTGAGATCTCGCTGAATAGAGCTGCGGTGTCTTGCGTCGATTGCACCTCCCAAGGCTAGACGAGAACGCTCAACAAGCCGCCGTATTTCCGAATCAGATTCATCGAACCAGTCTTGGTTTTTCTTTTGTGGTTTACCTACAACCTGCTGAGCCACTCTATGGAGGATGTCTGCATAATTCTGCCATTTGGCATCTGTTGCCAGGTTGTCGTCAGCAGTGGACACCGCAGCCCCAAACCCAGCATCCAACTCCTGTTGGGTGTCTTCATTGTGTATTAGTTTCGCGAAAGCAAGCCGGGCCGGCACCCTATGTTCCATTCTACGCGGAGGTTTGTATATTAGCCTCATCTTGGATCTAATAAGATGATCAGACCAGCCCTGAGCACCACGCATAGCTCTCGTGATGAGTACATCTTTCAGGTCTTGCCTGCGAACTATGATGTAATCGAGAAGATGCCAATGCCGGGAACGAGGATGCATCCAGGAAGTCTTATAATTATCGGGTAACCTGAAGAACGTATTCGTGACACTAAGGTTGAATTCAGCACATAGAGTAAGCAGTGCCGGACCATTGGTATTACACTTGCCCACTCCGTGCTTACCCAATACATTTTTCCAGGCGACGCAATCAGTACACACGCGCATTGAAGTCGCCGAGCAGTATCAGTTTATCACCGGCCGGTATACTCCGCAAAACTTTGCTCAGATTTTCATAAAATTGAAGCTTGTCGTCCTCAGATGCTGTCATCGTAGGTGCATACACGCTCACAAGATGTAAAAAATTTCGGGGCGCCATGTGGAGTTTCAGAGTTATAAGTCTGTCATTTATATCCTTCGGAGGCTCAATCAATGAACCAGCGATATTATTGCGGATTGCAAAACCAACACCACTAGCAGATCGTTCACTTGAAGGCTTGCCCATCCAGTAGTACGTGTGTCCACCCAATTCCTCGCAGAGCTGACCACTATCCGTCAGGTGTGTTTCACTAATTGCAACAATGTCAATATTATATCGGGATAATTCACGCGCTATAAGTGCAGTCTTCCTTTCAGGACAGAGGTTGTTGTCATTGTCTAACAATGTTCTTACGTTCCAAGCAGCTATATTAAAGAATGCAAATGATTTCTGTTTCTTTCGACCGCTTATGTTGATGACCAGATGACCGCGGTTTGACACCTGGGTTAAGTTGGGACGAGCTTTGTTTAAGCCACCTTTTCTAGGCCCCTCCCCATATCGGGGAAAGCAGTGCGATCCCTAAATAGGGTTGCTCTGTCATCGGGTGAGCTGCCGAACCAGATCCCTCGTCCCAAATTGAGTTCCGGAGTGACCATCACCACCCAACCGCCGTACGTGCAGGAATCCAGCTAGAAACCAAGCACCACCAGCTCAGTCCCCACCACCGGTCACCATCGCCGCAGGACTTGCACTCAAAATCCAGGTTAAGTAGCCAGGGGTCATCACGCGGGTATATATTTTAGTGGGTAAGCATTTGCGCGGATACAAACCCACTCTCTCGTTTACCAGTCCTAGTTACCAGTGGAGCGGAGTCCCGTTACGACTGATTAGCACTAGCAGATGCACGCAGTATGTCCAGTACTCAGAATGACATTGAAGTTACTTGAAATACGATAACAATTCATGATGACGCTGCTGCCCGTCATCTAGTATTTCGAACCCTCTGTCGCCTTTTACGACACCCATGGGAGGAGATGGGGTGGTGCTATTCTAGGCCGGACACCACACGGCCAAAGTATGTATAAACAGGTAAGCTCACAGGCACAGGCTGGTGTGAACAGGTAAGTTCAATCAAAAATCAATGCATTTAACATTGACATAATAATAAACATAAATTTGGCTCTGCCTTACCTAGTAACGAAATAAACTGAATTACTCGTATCAGTACACAACATCAATCACTCTTCATTATAATGGAACGCGTTATTTTTTTATATCGATAATTGAAAGAAATCCGTAGGGTTTTTATGAACCAATGTCGTCATTCTTGTTTTAGATATCTACTTAAAAGAAATGTATACTCCATCTACAACCTTAAATAGACAGCAGTAACTATTAGGTACTTAGCTGGGAGCGCCGGAAACCACCCAGCTGCGGATCCGGGTGGATGACGCGGTGTCCCGTGGGCCGTACATCAAGTACCTGAGCCTCACCCTGGACCGCCGCTTCGAGGAGCATTTCGTGCGGTTGGTCCCTCGAGCCAAAAGGGTGGCGGGCGCATTGCATCGCCTGCTGCCCAATCTCGGGGGTGATGGGGGTCTCGGGAGTTCGCCGCCTGTACGAGGGCGTCGTGCGATCCGTGGCCATGTATGGGCTCCGTGTGGTCGCAAGGCTGCGCGAGGTCCCCCTGCTGCAGAGCTCTGCTACGGAGCCTGCAGCGGATAATGGCCATACGGATCGTACGAGGCTACCGTACAATGCAATGGGGGAGTGCCCTGGAACCCGCGCACGAAGGCCTAAGCGGGGTGGCACCGACGGATTGTGGCGGCCTGGAGTGCGCAGCTCGAATTAAGGATTTGCGCGCGCCAGCGGGCCGTCGGTGCCGTACTTCCGCACCTCGAAGGTTGGCTCCACGGAAGGAGGAGGTCACCTACTGATTGACTCAGATACTAACCGGGCACGGCTGCTTCGGTGAGTATCTGTGTCGAATAGGACGGGAGGGATCGACACATTGCCACCACTGCGCATCCGACCTTGACTCGGCCCAGCACACGCTGGCGGAGTTCCCCGCGTGGGCCTCCGAGCGCCGAGTCTTGGTCGCAGAGATCGGGCGAGATCTGTCTCCGCCG